>JAQHUG010000185.1:1025828-1089647 GCA_028555095.1 Dicrostonyx torquatus
CACACACACACACACACACACACACACACACACTGTATGTGACAGATGGGATAGAGCTTACAGTTGAATGTGATAGTCATCAGCCACACGAAGCCACTGAGCTTCTAAGATAAATTTTGCTGGGTTTGTGATGTGTCATAAGCAAAAAAAATACACTAAATTTTAGAGATGTAATAAAATCCAAGTGTCACATTCCTAAAATTTATATTTATTATATGTTGAGATGAGAATATATTGATATACATAGCTAAATAAAATTTACTGATAGTATTAGCATATAGCATTTTACTGGACAGATTTTATGTAGAATTCATAAATAATACTTGCATTGAATAATAAGAAGTCAATGAACATACTGACAAAAAAGAAAACAATATTCTATTAAGTACTTCAGTGAAGAAAATAACTTGATAGTAGTTAACACAGGGGATGATGTCAACCTATGAAACATTTCTAGAACAAAATAGAAAATAAAGGTACACTATATCTGCCCAGTCACTGAAGGATTTATTTAGAAATGATAACCATTCAAAAACATGGAAAATTGTATTTCATTTATGTCTGGAAGAAACTGAAAATCTCCTAACTGCACCAAATGATGACAATTTTTCTAAAAGTGAAAATACAATGTGTTTACACACTAGATAAGCATTCTACTCTTACTTTCAAGCTCTTAGAAATGATAACATGCCCACATAAAGAATAATAAATTAGTTTCAGACAAAATGGATTACTCATCAAGGTGAAGACAATATAAATGTCTTATCTCAGGTGAATAAATAGCATTTTATATAAGCATAAAATGTAATACTGTTTGATAACAGAAAGGAGCAACCTGTGAATACATTTAACAAAAGTGATGACTCTCCAAAAATTACTCTGAATAAAAGAAACTGATAAAGTTCAGTACACACTGAATGAGTCTAATTAGTTGAACACTGAGAATAAGAAATTGGGTCTATCATAATAGAAACTGATCAATGGTTGTCTGGGGATGTGGACAAAGTAATGATAGGTAACAAAGGAACCATATAAGAAACTCTGGGATGATCAAGCCCATTGGTTGCCAAACCGACAACCCTTTCATACTTAAGAACACTTCAAATATGATAATTATACCTTAATATTTTGAGGAAATAATTTGATTAAAAAATGACCAAAACCATTTACCAGGCAGCTATCATGATACAACTAGAAGTTCTTCTTTCTTTAATACATATTAGAATAATTTAGAAAAGGAGGAAGATCAGACTTAATCAAAATCAGTTTTCTGAATTTTGATGAGCCCAAGATCTGTCTTCAGCAATATTGAACTAAGCCGACTTTGTAGAGTAAGGGATTACATGCACAAAACAAACAGAAATCCTTGTGTGGGCCATCAAATACCAATGCAGATGTTGTCACGATTTCATTCACAAGGTCTGCTTCCTTCGGCTGTGTCTTGATAAAGTCCCATAGTCTAGCTCTGCCTCTTTGAGTGTAAACTTGAGCACACAGCTTTCCTGTAAAATAGGAGCCATCTAGTTTTTCCTTCCTAGGACTGTCATCAACATTAACTCAGATAGTACAAAAAGAGACCTAGGACAGCCTCAGGGAGCTTTAACTATTACCATCTCTTGTAGCCATGACCATCTAGCTACTAGAGTCCTGGGCACTGTGGTGCAATGAATGAATACACAAAAGAAGGGGTTACACATTCGCTCCCGTCTTTAGGAATCTTATTGTTTGGTGGGGAAAACATGCAACCCATAATAATTATGATATGAATATTACAGTAGTCATATCCCTAAGACTCTATGTGGTAATAATGTCATACAGTTGTCTACAAAATTGCTCATCATTTATCACCCAGGTGTTTTTGAGACTTTTTACATGTTTACAATCTTGAACATGTCTGAATTTATGTTTTTCTTGAAGTAGGTTCCCTAGAACGGCAAGATGAAAAATTGGATTCTAAAGCGAAAAATAGCTGATGTAAAAGCAATATTATAAAAACCTGATGCCTGTGTTGGGGGCTTTTGATCAGTTTGGAAGGGCTAGCTAAGGGACATATGTAGATAATGGATGGTGGTATTGAACAGAGAGGCAGAGAAGCACTTTTGGCTTTATACACATTTGAACTTGATCAGAGGGATCTTATCAAGTCTTAAGTCAGTAGAAGAATTTAAACTGTGGTATAGCATAATCAGATATGTCATATAAACAAATCTGTAAGGCAGGAAGCCAAGATCTTAATCCTGTCAAACAGTGGAATACTAAGGCTGTCAAGTTGGCTTGAGCCAGGTTCCAGAGAATAATGCAGACCAAGTCTTCGGCTGTATGGGTAAATTAAAGCATCATATGCTACAATATAACTATATTTTTAAATGAATAATTATCAGAGATTTGCTTCAAAGCACTAGTTACGATGAGTTGAAAGAAGAGGAAGAGGAGTAAGGACTTACAATGTTCCAACCGTACTCTGATGGAAATGCAGACAGGGAGTCAGCACAGATGTGGCAGATGAGACAAGGAAGAAAAGAGGAAAAAAACTGTACCAAGACATCTAGCTGACTAGAAACAGAAAAGAGATAAAAATGTCCAAACGTTAACACCAGTGCTTTGAGCCATCTACTTTGTTCCAGTCTAGCCCTTCACAGTGACCGGTAGAGCACTTTAAAATCCAAGTATAGCAGCCTTGATCATCTTCACTAAGTGTTGTAATAGGAGGGGGCTGTGTTCCCGGCACCTGAGAGGAACCTGGGCCCTTTTGTTCTGAGCGCCTGGCTCCCGGCCACGGCCGCTAGTTTATGCCCGAAATGATTACACACAGACTGTATTCATTTAAATACTGCCTTGGCCCATTAGTTTTAACTTCTTATACATTTTAGTCTAACCCATATTTAGTAATCGGTTTATCACCACATATTGTGGCTTACCGGCATGAATCTAATCTACATCCATCTTGGGCTGGAGAATCACGGCGTCTGGCATACTTCTTTTCTTTCCTGAACTCTGTTCTGTCTACTCTGCCCACCTAAGGGCTGCCCTTTCCTACAGGCAGTCTTTTTTATTAACCAATGAAAGCAAAGAAATACAGAAGAACCCTCCTACACCAACTCGGCATCTAGTAAATGTTTGGCAAACAAGAGCACCCCTAGAAGTGTTCTACAGAGAAGATAAATAAGTCAGGGAGTGGAGACATGCCACAGTGACAAAGTCTGAGGTTTGGAAAGGTTATTTCTCCTTCCATAAGCTCTGTATCCAGCCAGTGCTGTGTGTTGTTGGGGTGTGTCTAAAGGCAGACCCCACTCTCCTATGAATACCTAAAGGTCAATGAACTAGATATTTGTTTAACCTTTGCCAGTGGCTTGGTCAGTGGTTTCTCAGGCACTGGGCCTCCAAAGGGACTGAAGTGTCTATATACACAGTCTGGGAATAAGCCTGCAAAGGGAAGAAGGTGGTAGGTGAGAATGGGTTGGCCAAGTTCATAAAGCCCAGGCCAAACCTCCACGATGATATACAGGTCTCCACAGCTTCTGAGAACTCCGCCTTTGAACATGACCTCTCACAGGACGAGTACATCTGTGAAGAGATGCATATAGAATGAATGCTGTCTTAACCAGTTCTTAATGGGACTTAAACCTTCCAAATGCTTAGATTTATGAGGAGTGGGCCACCATTCTGGCACTTCAAATGTTGGAAGGCAGCCTTTTTATTAAAATAATAATAGTAATAATAATCATTTCAGTAACTATTATGTGCCTAAGGTGGCAGTTAAACTGTTTTATGGTCATTTTTCTGCTGACAAGTTTTGGACAAATAATCCAGATGTTTCACCTGTGTTGTGTCGGCAAGTCAATCAATCCACCACAGAATCCTCAAGCAGGTTGTTCCTCAGATCCTTCATTGGAAGCCATCATTTCCCAGTCCCGTCTTCTTCAACGGAAGACTTCATTATGATTGTCATTGATACGACACACATATCTTTACTCTTGGGGGTGAAAATTTCTTAGCATCAAATATGTACCTTCCCTTGGAGAGTGTTTTCTTTTTGAAATTTCTGCTCCTTTCAGTCCCCCATCTCAACCATTGACTGCTTAGGTCTGAAGAGGAAAGAAGGTTCTTGGTTATTGTTGTTTTGTAAAACAACAACAACAAAAAATAGAATTTTTGAGATAAGCTCAGAGAGAATACACTTTCTAAAATATTTTCACCTGTTACTCGGCTAACTTATTGACTCCTAGCAAATCAATTATAATTTGTGCTGTTGGTTTAAAAATGACTTCGATGGCAATAAGAAGATTTTAAAGTGCTGGGTTCAAGGTGAATCAGTTCTCACATATGCTATAGGTGTTGACTCGGAAGAGCAATTACGAATAATTCCCAGGGGTTCACTTCAAACCTCTTCTTTTCTTTAGCTGCTCTCTGCCTTCTGAGGGTCACTTCTACTTAACTTTGGCATTCCCAGCTGACCAAAAGCAGACTAAAAAGTTTAACCTTTGAGGGGAAATCTCCTATCTTGTATATTTCACTGAGCCCTGTTAATTGAAAACAAAATGTAACAATTTAGACAATAATAAACCCATTCCCATCACATCCCCGGATGCCATCATAAACTCTGTGGCTTTCTGGGTTCATAGTAACATCTCTGCCAAGCTACAAATGGCATTTGTTGACCAGGTATTGTTTCATATTTTAAAATTATCCCAATCACTCAGTGTCTGCTCAGAGGGTGCAGCTGTACATTGGGGATTGTCGCAGTGTCCTAACAAGCGTGGCCTTCACAAGGCCTCTTAGTGATTTGAAATTTTCCATTTAGTATCAGTTTTTTCCTCAGCTGTTCTGTTTACTTTGAGCCAAGGGACACACACGTGCGCGCGCGCGCGCACACACACACACACACACACACACACACACACACACACACACACTCATACACAGGGGTGGGTCCTGTCAACGTTAACACATAAATATTCTCCACTAGCAAACAGTCAGAACACTGCCTTGCTTAGATCTTCCTCCTCCTCACATTGGTTTGTAAGTCGTTTATAAAATAATATTGCTTCACAGAATAAAGATCAGGTAGAGATCAATAATCCGAGGGCTCATGGGAAGAAAGAACCACTAAATCAACCCGAGGGCTTTGGAATCTGCAGTTTGTAAAATATTCAGCCTTCAGACAGTTTTTAGTAGCTGGGAGCCTTCCAGTTTTAAGGATCCAAAAACCAGAAGATTCTGTTTTTAGCCATGAAAATCTGCATTGTTCCACCTGGTTAGGGCATATATTTTACTTAAACTAGCCAACGTTTACTTTCAAAGAAGAAGGTAGCATTGAACTTCCCGGCAGGTCCTCCCTGCCCAGAAGAAACCCAGTTGACTGGCGAAAGAAAATGACCACCACTCCTATCCCACTGCTCACCCTGCTGGCAGAGCTCCAGGCATGGTGCCAAGGCCCTGGCAGTTTTAAGGCTGTTTCCTGGCAGCCATTGGCTTTTCTATGCCATGTGACTCCGCTCCTGTCTGTCTGGATTTTGTTCTGAGTTTCCTAAGGGCGTGCTTCTGAACGGCATCGGGAAGGGTAGCAAGAATCCCGGGATTCAGTAAAGCCATGTTCTCCAGGAACCTTGGATCCCTGAGCTGTCCCAGGCTCTCTCTGCCAGCAGCTTGCTTCAGGGCTTCAAAGGAAGGCTCGGCTGCAGTACCCAGCATGCTTTTCTGCGGCTGCCACAGCCCTCTTTTTGAAGCACCATGGTAGCCAACAGAGAGGATTCTGTGTTACGTACAGTATGACCCTGGAGGAGCCAGCCAGCTGCTGTGACTCAGCTAAAAACAGGGAACTCGCTGTAAGCAAGAGAGCATAAAGGGACTGATGGCTGAGGGGAGGGAAGCCAGGAAAAGCAGGAGTCGTTTATGATATTCAAAGTCTGTCAAAAGGCTCAACACACATTTCTGAAAGAGTTTTCTTGATGGGCTGAAAGAGGCCCATCTCTACTTCCCTAAAATCTGCTTAGGCTGTGTAATGTTTTATATCTAATGAAACAAGCAGGGCAAGGATTAGGGGGAGGCCAAGAAAAGAAAACTAAATTCTTTCTCATCTTACTCCCAGGTCCCCTGAAAAGTAAATTGCTTTTAAGATACAGTTTGGAGCCAAACACACTGAGGAAGGAAGGAAGGAAGGAAGGAAGGAAGGAAGGAAGGAAGGAAGGAAGGAAGGAGAAGGGAAAGGGAAAGGGAAAAGGAAGGAAGGGAAAGGAAAGGAAGGAAGAGATTTAAGTATCTAAGCACCTTTTTTTTCCCTCCCTATTTTCTTTACAGAGTGAGGGATTATGGTGTCTCAGTTCCCATGGTTCTATTTCTTTCACAGGCTTCTGAACTTAAGTATCAACTGTGAACAAGGCATTATAGGTGAGACTTAAGAATGAAACGCTTCACTCTTCTATCTCCTTTGGCTCTAGACAGGTGGTTTGTTTGTATGTTTGCTTGTTCTGTGCTTTTCTTTTCGGGGCGGTGAGGGGTGGCCAGTTAAAAGTAGACCTTTAACAATGAGCCCAGTCTTGCTTTGTGGAACATTTGCTAGGGTACTTTGCTCAGTACAAAGGTCAAAATTTAGAGGTGGATGGAATGCAGAGTGTACTTTAGCTACAGAAAAATGGGTCAGGGGTGCTTAGGAGCAATCTGGAAAGGAGAGATCACAAAAAGAAGCGACAAGAAGTAGTTATTCAATCAGCCTTTTAAGAGACGATCAGGGTATACTGTCCCTGGCGTTCTTGGATATTAAGGTAGAAACGATACAATGAGCCATCTGATTAGACAGAGAAGAAAATTCAAGTTTGTGCCCTGTCAGCCCTCAGCCTAGACCTGGGTGTGCCTCATGCTGGCAGAGTTTCTCAAGTGATAAAACCCTGAGCATGTGGTGGCAGCTACCCTCTGGGAGAAAATCCTGTCTACAGATTCCCCTCTTGCTGTCAGGAAACAGGCCAACTTGACGGGGGAAGATCAGTCTTCGAAGCTCATACCAGGTGTCAGGCGTGGATTTTCTATTTTCGTAGTTGATTTGTCTGCCTCTGGTTTCTGTGCACATCAGCAGGCATGTTTCTTTATGGAAGAGTCGTTTTGAGATCAAATTCGTCCATAGGCTTAGCTTACTCCACCTGGCTCCTCAAAAGAGCTTAGGAGGTGGCTCCAGGGGCTCCCGTAGCTCCAAGTGACTCCAGTGCTTGGGCTGCAAGCCTGAGGACCTGAGAGCTTCAAAACCCATGAAAGTTTACATGTGGCCAAGCACTTGTGCCTCGTTTGGTAGGGGTAGCACAAAGAGAGGAGGCCCCAGTCTCAAAGGATGAAGACAGAGCATAATAGGATAGGACATCCAACTTCCTTCACAGATGTATGTGTGTGTGTGTGTGTACGCGCGTGCGCACACACACACACACACACACGCGCGCGCACATGCTCGTGCACACACAAGCAACCTCAGGCTACTGAGCTGACTTCTGCAGCAACACGGTTCTTTATTATGGAGATTATGTTGTTGATAAGAGGCATATGGAAGACCAGGAGGGGAAAAGGACTTTTGGTGCAATTTCAAAATTCTCTTTCCACCTCAGAAGAATCCAGTATCTCTTCAGCAGATATTTAGGTGGGTGCTTAAATCAGGGTGTAAAAGAATAGTGGTTAAAAGTAAGGAGTGATAGCTGGGCCAAGTGTGGCGCACGCCTTTAATCCCAGCACTCGGGAAGGAGAGGCAGGTGGATCTCTATGTGTTCAAGGCCAGCCAGGTTTGCAGAGCCCAGTTCCTGGACAGCCAAGACTACCGAGAAATCCTGTCTTGAAAAAACAAAGAAATGAACAAACAAAAATAAGGACTCATATTTTAATTAATTGTTAATATTCATATAGATTTAGTGAAAATTGAAAGAAAGATCAGAGTGTCACAGGAAGGTTTGAAGGAAGACATGAAAATGGTAAACAGAATTTCTATACTTCAAAAAATTTACAGGTGCCATGGTTCCAAATCCCTACCATCATGACATTGGCCTGGGAACAAGGGAGCCAGGATAAGAAGCAAAACTGAGGATGAATGCTCACATGACATGGCTGAAAACTAGATGAGCTTTGGACCTGGGTTACTGGAAGATTCTGGGTTGGCTGGAGTTCAGTACTGCTCACATGGTATTGTATCCTCAGTCAATCTAAGATTCATCTGCTCATGCTGTAGTCCTTAGCTAATTCTAGATATTGGGTCTGTGCTTCTGCAGGCAACTTGTGTTGGAAACTTTAGAACTCTTGACTGGGCTGAGATGATCCCTCAAGGTTATGTTCAACCCGTGATCATGACCTTGTTTAGAAATAGACCTTCATGAACATTGGTGAAACTTAACATCTTTCTGGGTTAGTTGAGGTGGCCTTAAATTCACTGATAAGCACTCTTGGGAGAGAGAGAAAAAAACATGTTGAGAAATTCACAGAAGGTGAAAGCCAGTTGAAAACCAAGACTCTTAGGAACATTAAGGCCTTCCAACAGCCACCCAAAACCAACACAGTCATGGAACAGACTCATCCTCAGAGATACTGGGTAGAAACAAGGCCTGCTAATGCCTTGATTTCAGACTTAGCATTTTGAGACAAATTTCCCTTTGTTCATGCCACAGATCTTCTAGTAATCTTTTAGACAAACCCTAGCAAACTAAGATAAGACTTTATGTAATGTGTGCTAACTTCATCACTAACTGTGCTAAAGACACACAAAAATGGAGTACCACACTAGTGTTTTGTTTAGTCACACTAGTATACATAACAATTAACATAACTATGTTAATTTTCCAAAACTTCATAAACCAGTTGGAAGATAACCTTAAATTTTGTATCAACAGAGCAATTGCTATGTGCAGTTAAAGGGTAGTAGATAAAACAGTTTCCTGTATACAGTATGCACACATGACCAAAACTCCAAAGGATATAGAAAGTGGGCTTTGAAAGGTAGTAACAGGGGGCTGGAGAGATGCCTCAGTAGTTAAAAGCACTGACTGCTCTTCCAGAGGACCCGGGTTCAATTCCCAGCACCCACATGGCAGTTCACAACTGTCTGAAGATCCAGTTGCAGGAGATCTGACACCTTCACAACAATGCACATAAAATAAAGTTAAATTAAAAAAAGAAGAAAGGTAGTAACACACTAGACAAAAGTAATTGTTCTTTGTGATGTTGATGAGCTAAAATATGACAGCCCTTTCCTGGGATGTTTCTCTTAGAAGGGAGCAGAGTGATTGGAGTGTTTTGAGGCTGGGGAGAGGGATGTGAAAATGCATCAAGGGGTGGAATGGATAAATGGCTGCAATTCCTCCTTCCCAGGATCCTATCAGTAAATCACAGATACAATTCCCCGATGCCACTCATTGAGAGAGGCTTTTGCAATGAGTACCAACCAACATGCCTCTTTGTGGGTCTGTTGATCAGCATACACAGCTCTGTTTGGAAATTCAGAGCTCCTCAAGGGTTTTGGTATCACTTTGAACTGGTGCTATTCCCTTGACCCTCACTTACTGCTGTTCTGAATGCATATCTGTTCCAAGGTGCTGGCTGCTGTGTAGGCTGCAACCCTAGCTCTGGAAAGGGCCCATCAGCACGGTGGGGAAGGCCCTATTGCAGCAGGGGAAGTTTGCTCTTTTTTCAGTCCACACTGCTGTTGGTTTTGCTTGCTGGCTTCCTCGAATTGGCTTGTACATCTCCTGATTTAGACACTGGCAGTATGGAGACTTATTTTATGCATGTATATTTTCTGTCTGAGCCGAGCAGGGTTTGCCATTGCAGAAACACAGACGGCTGCCAGCAGCGTGCGAGCACACTGCAGAAGCAGTCCGCAGGCTCTTCACGTTGGGGCATTGAGTACTGAGCATGGGGAAATCAGGAGCTTGCCTATGACTCAGCTGGGATTGATTCCTTTCTTGAAAGAAATCTAATTAGAAACCAGGACGTTCAGGCTATAGTAATTATTCTCATTCCCAAGCAGAGGAGGTGACTAACCTTCCTACTGTTCCAGAATGTTTCAAGGGCCACCCGTTCATCAGAATTGCCAATATATCTAGCCAGTGTTAGAACAAACAATGAAACTGATGCTGTAGCTACTTGTATCATCAGCCAAGCATTATGCAAAAACACTGATGCAAAATTGTAAAACCATTAACATTGTCAACATCATCACTAAAACTTTGAATTGTATTTTATTTATTTATATACTGTGTGTATAACTCAGTCTCAATCTGAGGATTCTTGGAGGCAGGATCGCCATTTTCAGACTGAGGTAGAGGTAAGAGCCAGTGATTGGCTACTTTGCTTTTCTGGTCTTCAGGTTAAACCCTAGTATCCATCTCTTGGTTTTTATTAACCATGCTCCATCTATGGGCATGCATACGTCACCCTGTGCATGTGGATATCCGAGGACAACGTGCAGGAATTGGTTTTTCTCTCCCTTGTGCATCTTCGGGGATTGAACTCACGTGGCAGGCACCTTTACCCCTGTGCCATATCGCCAGCCCCAATCTCACTTTCACAGGTAAGAAAACTAAAGCAAAGAGAGACTAAGTAACTTCAAATGCTCACTAATGTCATAGGTCACTTACTTTTGCAGGAGCAAAATGAAACCAGTCACTTATTTAGGGGAAGACTGCAACCTCCGTTAATGGCTACCATCGCCTCCTTCCTCCTGAAGACTGACGCACATAAGGGGCAGATGTTTCCATGCCAGGATGTCAGTTGGGCTTTGGTTTCCAAGAGAGCTCTCTCCATTTATGATAAGGATATTTAATAATAGGATAAGCTTGGCTAGGTTTAGCAGTCACCATTCACAGCAGCCGGTGACAGGCGCAAAGTCCACCTAAATGGAAATAGCGCAGGAGCAGCATCCTCTACCAGCACTCAAGTGGCTGAGCATGACTTCAAAGATCTTGTAACTGAAACACATGCGGTTAACACTGAACTATCCAAAATCTCTTTGCCAGGTTAGGAAGTGCCATGCTTTTTATCAGCCCCAAGTTTCCAGGGAATACACAGTCCGCTATAACTCCCTGATGGGGTGTCAATGTCATTTCCTAGGTTTTGCTTCACGGTTTCAAACAGCTTGACCTTGAAGCTCCTCACATGGACGGGATTATGCCTCTCCACACAACCCAACAGTCCTTACCTGCTCTCTGCTATACTCCCGTCTCCTGCCTCCCCCTTTCCCCTCGCCCCTGGTTCATGATGAAGAGCAGATCCCGGGCAATAGCTTCATTTGGACATGTGGACTGCTGCTCCTCGCAACTAGCAATAAACAAGAAAGAGGAAGAGCGAGGAAAACTTGTTACCACCATGCTGTATCTAAACAAGCAATCCCAGATGGCATCCTTTATGCCTTCTGCCTCTGATAAGAAAAGATTGAACAGGAAAAATAAGCAACAGCTGACAAGCCATACCCAGAACTGAGACCAACAGGGAGAACAGATTCCAGCTCTGTGCACTGTCCTCAGTCATGGCTCGGCACCCAACCCAGAGACCTGCCTGGCTTCAAGGGCTTTTGGTGGCGCTTGCTCTTATGGAGCCAGTGAATCATGAAAGCATACAGGGAAAGGATTTTTTTTTTCTTTTTAATTTGATCTTTAGTTTGTTGAGGAAGACCGTGGCATAAATGCAGTAATGTATTTTATTTTAAAACACTGTGTTGTTAAAGACAGAGACAACAAATAAAATTCAAAAGCTCTTTACTACCAGTTAGTGTTTTTCCCAGAAACCAATGCTAATTCCTCCCTTAAAAATGCTTTCTTCTAATGCATGTCTGCCCGTGTGTGTGTGTGTGTGTGTGTGTGTGTGTGTGTATGTGTTGGAGAGAGAGAATGTGTGTGTGTGTGTATGTGTTGGAGAGAACGAATGTGTGTGTGTCTATGTGTGTGTGTGAATGTGTTGGAGAGATAGAATGTGTGTGTGTGTGAGAGAGAGAGAGAGAGAATGTATGTGTGTGTGAGAGTTCTGATTCTGAGACATTATACTAACAACTTTGTCTGAAACACTAAGAGCTATCTATCTCAAGCATCAAAAGAGCAAGGGCTGAGTCCTTACTCCCATGTTTTGTAGCTATGTGTCCTCAGACAACATTCCCTGGATCTCAACATCCCCATTTACAAACGAAGGTTGATAGAATTTATTTATTTGTTTGGTGAATACTAAGAAAGACCTCATGCAGATCTAAAGCACGGAATATGTGCTAACACATAGAGACATTCAAAGATATGCATGCGTTCTGTCATATGTCCATCCGCTCAGGTATGTAAGTAGGTATCTTGCTGATCGGGGCTCTGTCGTGATCTGGAGCTCCAAAGCATCCACGCAATCATCATTTTCCTCCTCAAAAAAGAATCGATCTGCTCTAAAATGCCATCTTGGAATTAAGTGCAGTCCATGACCCTGCACTGCCTCCAAGTTGCTCAAGTGAACTGCAAGGACACCCGTGTTTTAACAAACCACCTGCAAAAGCCAGGTCAGCAACAGTGTGTTTATTAGTAAGCGCGTGAGGGTGGGGTGAATCAACAGAAATGCTGGAAGCTGAAGGAGGCGTAGCCCAAGGAGGCCACTAGGCAGCCTGTTCTCTAGAGCCCAGCCGTGCATATCTCAGCCTCTTGTCGTTTTCACAAGTTAAGAAACATGAAGTGCTTAAAGAGTGGGTTAAAATAATGAAGGCGTTTTTGAAATGAAAACCCTCACAGCAGAAGCCACCAGCAATAGCGTGACTTTTCAGACAGCAGAGAACTCGCCAGGATCCCACTCGCTCTCTGTGCTTCCTCTGAAGCAGAAGATGGCCGAGGCACTGTGATTAGATGAAGGGTTTCCTTATAGTCAAGTTCCAGAAAGCAAAGGTTAGGGAGTCACAGATGACACAAGCGCTTGTTCTGATCATGTAACAAATGCAGCAAGTCTTTAAAAGGAGCTTAGGATCATGGGATGGAAATGAGTCAGAAAATATGCAAATTCAATTCGCTTGAAACATATATGTCTTTAAAAATTAAGTGATAAATTGCTTTGCCAAATGCTTTTTGTGTGTGATTACCACCCGCTTACCCCATATTTAAATTCCAGTTTAAGAGGTCTTTCTTACCCTCGAATTCATTTTGAGGCGACTAGAAAGGTTGAAGAGGAGGCAGGCTTTGCTTCCACACGTGAGGAGCTGCAGAGTCTTTAGCTCTGTGTAGAGGAAAGAAAAAAAAGCAGGCAGAAGGAGAGAAATCAGAAAACTTCTAGTAAACTGTCCTGAGAGGAAGGAAATTCGTGTTGCAGTAACTCTGGGATAAGACATTCTTTGAGACTGGGAAGAACTCTTTCGCTACACTGTTCTCCTTAGCTGGCCTAAGCCTTGACACACTGCTGAAGCCAGAGAGAGCACTGTTCGAAAGAGTGAGTGCATCTCTGCATAAATCTCAATGCCCTACTTCACCATAAGTTGTCCTTAGAGTTGAGCCCCATCTCTCATAGATTCTCAGGAGGTTAAAGTCCATTTTGTTTGAGAGATTGCTTACTTAAAACCTTTTAAATGATGTCCTGTCTTGTGGATACCCGTGGCAGTCCTGCCCCTTTCCGAACAAAAACAGAGGAGAGGTGGATTGGGGAGGGGGAGGGATCAGAGGGGAGGTGGAAAAGGGACAGGAAGGAGAGGAGGGAGGACAAGATGAGGTCTGATTGTAAAATAAATACATCTTATTAATTAAAAATAAATAAATACGCTTTTTAAATTTATGCCTACAGCATCTAATCATTTCTGGGAAGAGCTGAAACTTGGCCCTAGGCAGCAGCGAGTTGGAGAAGCTGGGAAACTTCAAAGGATGTGTAGAACTCAAGCTAATCAATGGAGACAAACCTGTGAAAGAAAGCTAAACTACTACAAACTACAGAAACTACCAAGTCTCAGCTCAAAGAGGGCCAAAGACAGACTGAAAGTCAAAAGCTTGGGAGACCCCAATCAGAAGGGGAAAAGAGACACTGCCCACTCAAGAAGATGCATGCAGAGCCACAGCTATGGTAACGTGGCAACATCACTTCTAGCCAGGCCCTGACTCACACAGGAAGCTGGGCACGATATTCCTGCTTCAGCAGGCTTAAATGACAGCTAAAAAAAGAAGAACAATACAGAGCCCAGGGCCTCAAAATCTGCTGAAATCTGACAAGTTCCAAGTCCCTTCCCTCCCTTGCTTCTGACCTAGCACATTTAGTGATTGTGGAAACTGGTCAGCAGATCCTAACACGTTCCCTGCGAATCGATGCACGTCTTCCCATCAGCAGTAAATCCTCAGACTACTGATAATGACTTAGCGCTTACCTGAACTGTGAGTGAGTGGTGTGGCTTTCTCAGGATGCATCCTCCTTTCTTCTTACTCTGCGCATTGCATTTCAGAATGGATGCAGCACATTTCCCTCTGCCTAGCCCCTCCCTGCTTGCTTTAGCAGCGATCACACACCTTTGAATTTGGCCACTGAGCTTGCAGAGGTCTTCGCATTGCCGGTGGTTCACAGTGTCGGTCACAAGCATAATTGACAAGCGTATTTTCTCACACCTTTGAACGAGCAGACTCAATTATTCTCTTGGTGAAAAAGCAGGCGTGTACCGTGTGAGACAACATGAGGCCCTTACTGCAGTCAGATCAGTTGTTTGAAATATTTAAAGCATTATTGAGTTTGATTAGTGTTTGAATTCATGTGGGAGTATCAATTCATTGCGCCTTTTTTCTCCCTGCGTTGTTAAAAAGTTCTTAGGCTCACAAAAGTTGGACTTCCTAGAGTTTATTATTTAACAATTTTACTTGGTGTAAGTATAAAACATTTTTAATGTTTCTTTTTTATTTGCGCATGCCCATATGGGTATATGCCACACATCTATGTAGCTGCTGCTTAGGTCGGAAGTGGTTTCAGATCCTCTGGACCAGAGGTGTTTGTGAACCACTAGACCCTGGTTCCGGGAACTGAGATTTGATCTGTGGAAGACCAAGAAGGACTTTAATTGCTGAGCCATCTCTCCTGTCTCAACATTTTTATGTATAATTCTTTAAAAGAAGAAAGGAGGGCACATTTGCCAGTTTGACAAGTATTGTCAATAAATGTTCTATAACCTCATCTCTTTGGGCCCTGGCTGGCAGGTTTCTCAAGATTTTGGTTACTTTCACTGAAGGAAACTTTGATTTCTCAGTCTCCTCGTGAAAATTGCTGGCCAGAATGAACTCTATATCCCAACCCCAGCCTGGGAATTTGATGCCCTTTGTATGGGAACACTGTCATTGCTGCAACCAGTGATTGCATGACTTGTCTTGGCTGGGCATTGTGCTGACTCATTGAGTTAGCAATCATGCTGAATTTTAACTCCCTGCCCCCCTACTTTTTAAAAAGAATGTGCTTCTGAGTGATAACATTTTTCACTGGTTTATCAGATTAGATAGATGAACAATTAATGAAGACATTTAAAAATTCAAAGTTCTTGAAAGTATACATACTTTTGCTCTGTCTCATGATAAGATGACATTCAAACAAGCACAAAATAGAAGGAATATATATTTTTTAAGGGAATATATTTTTATAATTAAAGTTGTTTTTGTGAAGCTATACATTGAAACTAATATTGATTTTCAAGTTCAGTAAAAAATGTTTTCTGGTTCACATGACTTCTTGCATTCAGGATGGTTCTGATTTTCAATTTATATCTGAGCTCACTTAGATGCTGAGGGTTTTTGAAAAACCACCATGCTCAATCTCTAAGTTAGCATCGTTAGGCCTTATATGTAATTGCTAGCTAAATTTCTCATTTGCTGAGTAGATCTGAGTTTTCACACCACATTGGGAACCCATAAATTAAAATTTGTTACTTGGATCTCAGATGCACTTTGGTCAAAACTGATGAAAGGCAAGTGGTTTAAGAGTGATTTGGAATTTTCTATTAAGGTGTTGCTTTAATCATATCCAAAATTAATTTTTAATTTTTGGTATCTTGTGTGTGTGTGTGTGTGTGTGTGTGTAAAAGTGTGCACATGTGTCTGCATGAGTTTGTACCACATGCATAAGGGTGCTTGCCGAAACCAGAAGAAGGAATTAACTCCGTGGAACTGGAATTACCTAATGTGGGTGCTTTGAATTGGATCTTGGTCCTCTCCTAGAACAGCAGTAGATCTTAACTGCTAAACCATCTCTCCAGTTCCTAATATTTGCATCTTAAACTTGAAAGTGGGTGTATTGATAAACAAGAAACCAATCACTTATTAGTTGATAGCATAGATAGGTATTGATAAACAAGAAATCAATCACTTTTCTTATTATTTGATAGCCCAGAGCTCTCCTGTTGTGTTGGACTTTTTCGTTGTTAGAATACCTGACATTTACCAAACGGATCCTTAACTTGACTCAGTTCACAAGCTGCAGGCCATCAGGGCAGGAAGGGTGCGGCAGAGCAGAGCAGCTGCTATCACAGCCACTAAGACCCAGAGAGAGAGGGAAGAGAGACAGAGACAGAGGGACCTCTACTAGCTTGTTTCCTCCTCTTCCCTTTTTAGTCTGTCAAGATCCACAGTCTATGATGTGATACCCACCGCTGTTCAGTGTAATTGCTCTCCCTTAGTTAACCCTTTCTGATATGCCCGTATGATACTTCCTGTTTCTACATTTTAAAACATGCATCTTTGTGTCTAGAGTATGGAAAAGAAGAATTGGCTAGACAGGTCTACAAGAAGATACTCGAAGACATTCTCATAATTGGACATAGTAAATTTGTTAAACCTTTCAAAAGTAAGATTATAATGAAAAAAATCATCCTGCTCACTGAGCAGAGTTAGGAAAGCTCAGGTATCGCTTATTTTCCTTTGGGAACAGAGCAGTACAGCTCGCTTGCACCCCTGATGAGTGATAATGGCGTTCACTGCCACAGGAACCATCACTCCTTTGGAGGCCTAACTGTCAGTCATAAGTAGATGGCAAAGGAATGGGATCTCCAGATGCAAAGTTCCACAATGCACAATGGCTATAAAAGATGCTGTAGAATGATCCCATTGTAGAAGCACATTCTAATAAATACATTCGAGTCCGTGAATATGTCTAAGTCTGTAGTGTCCCATCCAAGCAGACAGATAATTCTATATCTCTAGGTGTAATTTGACCACCTAGCTCTATTATTGGACAGAAAGATATAGGAAATCTGCTTGACAGTTACAAGTATCAGGAAAGGCCTGGTGCTACATAATGAATCACTGTTGTCAAAAGGGATCGCACAAAACAGCTATTATTTGCTAGATAAAGGTGAGGCTATTCTGGCTCTTTAGGTGATTGTAAATAGATCTTTTGCAATGTCCTGGAACAAGAGCCACCAACAAAAGAAAGAACAGCTGTGAAGCTTCTGAGCTGTTTGGCCACAGCCTGCATTGAAGGCAGAGAGAGAAAGATCTCCTTGTGAATCTTCTTCCTCACAACTTCCGCATTTACAGAACCAAAGCATCAAGCTGCCCATGCCCGCTCTTTCCCTTTTATACATGGAACAGAAGCGTTGCCTTTTTTACTGGGAAAAGTGGTCTAAGGTGTTCAGACTCTCCTTTCATCCATTGCAGTTACTTGCTTAATCCGGTGCCAACAGAAGCAGTGTGATCCGAAGCTCTAACAGGAAAAGGTAGCATGCCAAGTGGTACTAAGCCTTGGGGGCAGAAGAGTGCATCCAGAAATGTCGAAACAGTTGTATTTGATGAACAGGCAAGGTATGTAGAGAATGCAGCTAAGACTAGCCACAGTTTTCTCAGTGGCGTCCTTTGTAGTAGATGACAAGGTAGGTACCAACTGCCTCTGGACTAGGTTTTCTGTGAAAAGGACTGAATGTCCCTGCAATTCTCCTTTTATGATCAGAGTATCTGGTAAAGGGAAGAAGCAAATACAATCCAAAGCTCATGTTGGGATTTGCTGCCTGAAAACCAAAAGGTGACTGAGAACGAAATTAAACGGACAATTAACCGTATGACTGAACATGTGAATTTTCATGCTTCTATCTACTCAAAAGCCTGTTTTGCAGGTTCATGAGAATCTTTGAGGCTTAGTGATGTATGAAAGAGTGAATGCATTCTTAGTAACCTTTGACTGGTATGTGCTGTACTCTAGACCACACTGCCCAATACAGTAACCACTAGCCATAGCAGCTATTAAAATTTAAATCATTAAAAGGTTAGATATCATGTATAGAGAGCTCACTGTCTTCAGGGATTAACCTATAACAACTATTCTGCTAGATGTACATAGCCCCAAATGGCCCTCTAAATTCGCATATCTCTCTCTCTCTCTCTCTCTCTCTCTCTCTCTCTCTCACACACACACACACACACACACACACACACACACATACACATTTATTGCATCTCTCAAACTTCATCAGAAAAATTACTTTTTGTGCAGTGGGTGATAGTGATCACAGAGACAACTGGCTAAAACCCAGAGAACAAATGTTAGTGTGGTGTTCAGCCACAGTTGGGACATCTATATCATTACTTTACTCTAAGACTTAGAGCCCATCATAGGAGGTGAGGCATATAGACTGTAAGAACTAGCAGCAGTCTTCTGGATGTCGCATGACGGTTATACTCCTGAACTCAGAACAGTTGTGGTTGCCAGCATGAGGTCTACACAAGGCCAACCAACTAAATATTCTAGCAATGAAGAGAAAGAGGCTCAGAAGCCCCATCATGAACTGCGAGAGAGACAAAGTCAGTTTTCTTTAACGTTGTGATCCCTATAGGTTGACGGTGCTTCAGAAGATGCTCTCAAACCCATATACGGGAAGCAAAAATTGGAGTAGATGGTTTATTTTTTTTTAAAAAAAAGAGAGAGGTGAAGTTGGAGGGGTGAGGTACAGATGGATATGGAAGGAGACAGGAGAGGGAATGGGACTAAATTTGATCAAAACACAATACATCAAAGTCTCCAAGAATTTATAAAGATGTCTCAGTGAGTACGTAGTGGTACTTACATAAAGACTTGATAAGCTAGGTTTAATCCCTGGATCCTAGGACACACAGACAGACACACAAATACAGAAGCACAAGTGTACACACAAACACAAATACACACAGACAGACATTTACACAAACACATACAGACATTCACACAAATGAACACATATATGCACACATGTGTACTAAATAAAAGGGTTTATTAAAAAGCATATAAGGGAAGGCAGAGATGGGTGAGTTTCTGGAGTTCATGGGTCAGGTTGCCTAAGCTGCCTGGCAAGATTCAGACTGGTAAGAGCCTCTGTCATAAAACACTGTGGACAAGCATCCAAGGAACAATATCAAGTAGTTCTCTGAGCATATGCACACGCTTACATGACCCGCCCCCCCACAGACACATCCACACAAGAAAAATCATACAAACATACAATCACGGAGACGTGAAAATTTGAAATTCTGTAATAGAAGAGAGCTGCTTGCTTGATCCCAGCAGCTTAGCCTCAAAATAATCACACAGAAACTATATAAATTAAATCAATGTTTGGCCCATTAGCTATAGTTTCTTATTGGCTGACTCTTACATATAAATTTAACTCATTTCTATTTATCTGTGAATGGCCATGTGGCTGTGGCTTACCAGCAAAAGTTCCAGCATCTGTCTCCAGCGGGGCTACATGGCTTCTCTCTAATTCTTCCTTTCTTTCTTCCAGCATTCAGCTTAGTTTTTACCCACCTAGGTCTGTTTCTCTATAGCTCTGCTATAGGCCCAAAGTTGTTCCTTTATTAACCAATGGTATTCACAACATATAGAGGGGAATCCCACATCAAAATTCAATTTCTTAATCTTAGCTTTGTGTGTCTCTTTGTGTACTCTTATATACATATGTATATATGCAAAGATTCTACCAAGAAATATTTTCAAAGACTTTTAGAATTTCTGTGGATTTTTATAATAGTTGTAGGAAGCATATCAATGAGAGAATGGCTAGAATTGTGGTTTTTTTTTTTCACTATCCCTCATACTTTCTTCTGTGGTACTGAAGTCAATAAGACACTGTCTCCTAGGAGTTGCAAATGTTCATACATTGAAACCACTAAGAGTGTTAAAATATTACAGCGTCACAACCTTCACTTGTCTGTTGTAGGTACAACCTGAACCACACTGGAGTAAAAGCAATCTTAGTGATCTGTTTCAAGAAAAACTCCATGAGCCTGTGCATGTAAAGGGACACTGAAAACATAAATATGGTGAAGGCTTTAGGCCCAAATAACAGGAGTAAGCATCCATTTTTTTTTGGACTTTTCTTTTCTCGTTCTGTAGCTCTTGTGTGCGACAATAGACTCAATGTTCTATTTCCTTAATAACTGGCAGCTGAATGACACTATGAGATTCCTTCATTTCAGAAGTCAGATGGCACCTGTTTCATTTGGATTCTAGAACATATCTTCTACCTCACCCTTAACTTCCTAGGAAACCCAAATCTTCTTTAACTGCAAGCAGTTTTATGCAAGCTGCATAAGTCATAGCAGGAACTAAAGAAGCCAGGAAGTGAACACTGAACATTGCTTTGCCCTTCGTTTTGTACAGCCGACAGCAGAAGCCACTGAGGAGGAGTCTCACTAGTTCTCACTCACCAACTGCATGTCTTTGTACTTCTGCAGATGAACTTGGAAGCTCACAAGTTCATTTCTTGAGTTCTTGCAAAAGCTCAGTGTGGAGCCTGGAATCTCCACTTGTGTTTCCAGCATCCTTGTCCATGCATTATTTACTCCCCAGGGTTTCTGTAAGAACCTTCCAGAAATATCAATATCCAGCATGCAATTCTAATTCCTTTAGATCTGTAGTTTTTAAAATTCTCCTCTCATATAATACATCCTGACCACAGCTTCCCCTTCCTCTACTCCTCTCAATTCTCTCCACAGCCACTCTCCTCCAGATCCACTCCCCGATCTCACCTCCAGAAAAGAGTAGGCCTCCCAGGATATCAACGGCACACAGCACAAATTGCAATTACACTATGCACAAGCCCTCATATCAGGGTTCTGTGAGGAAATCCAGTAGTTAGGAAAGGGGTTCTAAAAGTAGGCAAAAGAGTAGAAGACACCCCCAGCCCCACTGTTAGGAGTCCCACAAGAACACTATGCTACATGACAGTGAAAATTATTCAGAGGACCCAGCACAGGCTCCATGATTGTCACTTCAGTCTCTGTGAGCACCTGTGAGCCCTGTTTAGTTGATTCCAGAAGCCATCGTCCAACCTGGTGTCCTTGATCCTTCCGATTTCCACAATTCCTCTTCCCCTTCTTATACAAGATTCCCAGTCTTGAAAGAGAGGGACCTGATTGGACTGCAAACCTGGGCTCTCTCTGCCTGATGTTTGACGGGGTAGGTGTGTGTTTTTACCTACTTTATTCCTTATTATTGATTTCATTTACCCATCCCTCCCCTGGCTTTGTTGACTGACAAATCCAATTCAACACCTATGCATCAGCAGAACTACACTTGGAATTATTTCCCCATTTTTTTTCAAATTAATCTATTTTATACTGCCAAAGTCAAATGCAAACACTAACTTCAAGAAATCTTTTTATCCAAATTAAATGAATTGCTAGTCTATTTATATATATATGTGTGTGTGTAATATATAATATCACATAATATATTACATGTAATATATGATAATATATATTTGAATCTCATCCGAACTCTAACAATAAGCCTTTCTGGATGCCTTCATTAAGCTAGCATTTACAGTGTGCTCACAATAGCTGAGCAGAGGTGTGGTATGAGTAGTCTGTTTTTCGATTCATTTAACTCACTAAAAACTTGAGGTCAAATATGGTTCTGATGTGCTCTACATGGAAAAACAAAGCTAGAGTTCTACATTATCCACAAAGTGAGAATCCGTGCAGGATTAGCACAAACACACCTCAGATACAATGTGTAGTCTCCACTTACCATGTGTCAGCAATCCTACAGACACACACAAAGTCTTACTGAATTATTCGGTGAAATTGTCTAGGCTCCTAGAAATTTGGTCTTTAGAAATCTCACAGTATTCTTGGAGACTGTTGAAATAATTCTTCTACAGGTTAGGTAGGGTGGCAGCGTCGGCTCTATGGAAATGGATCTAAGAAAACCACTCTGACGCCAACTCTGACTGAAGTTTCATGTATTCCATCTCATACCTTGGTCTTAGAGTGATTATTGGCCTTAGCCTCTTAGCACATATAGGGTTGACAGAGACGTGGCAGTACTTTTACGCTGTGCAGATAAGTTGTGAAGGGAAAAGCATGGGATACTGGTGTGAAAGCAGGTTGAGTTATTCAATGAGTTTAGCATCCTTGACTTTAGTGGATGGCAAAAGCTGTGAAAACAAGCTAGAGAGAAGAAACGATGGGCTTTTGGAAGAATTTAAAAAACCCAATATGATAGACCATAGAAACTGATAAAATGCAAAGGTAGATAGATAGATAGATAGAGAGAGAGAGAGAGAGAGAGAGAGAGAGAGAGCTATCTAGTGCATCCAGTCACTTCTTTTCCAGCCCCAAAGAAGTTAATATCTTCTCAAAATCTTAAAGCCAATTACCTCATTGACAAGGCTACAGGCCTAGTTCCCTAGGTTCAGTCCATTATCACCATGGTGGAACACGGCAGCAATCCGGCAGACATGGTGCTGGAGAAGGAACTGAGAGTTCTACATCTCGATATGGAGGCAACAGGAAGTGGTCTGAGACACTGGACATGGCGTGAGCATACATGAGACTCCATAACCCACCTTCATAGTGACACTTCCTTCAACAAGGTCACACCAACACAGCATGCTGCCGTGTTCCACCATGGTGATAATAGACTGAATCTCTGAACTTAAACTCATCCAATTAAACCTTTCCCCCTATAAAATCTGCCATGGTCATGGTGTCTCTTCATAGAAGTAGAAGCCTTAACTAAGACACTCATCCATCCAACTGTTTCACATGGAACTCAAAGAACATTATAGCAACCTTCATGTCCCCTTTACTATCCCAATTCAGAGAAGGATCTTAATGCATAAATTTTTAGCTACAATTGTACTATGGTCTAATACCTTAAAATATTCTCAATTTAATGATAGTTTGCACACGTGCTATTGCACACGGCTCTTGTGGGACAGTAGCATACAGGCCCCGTTCTTTTACTGTTTCTTTAACAGTGGAGCATCCATACCTCCTGCTGTTGCCTGGTGAGTTCCCGTCTTACTTAATGCTTTACTTAGGAGTCCTTACTTGTTGTCAGTGTGGTCCAACCAGTAGAACATTATTAATGTCCCTTTCATTAGTTTCACTGTGCTTAGTGTAGCTTTTAGCAGGATAAATCATCTTCCATCATTTATGGTGTGGATGAGGCCAGGCAAAAAGAAGACATGGAGGGAGGATGGAAGAAAATTTAAAACAAAAAGCAGAAAAGAATAAAATTATAAGGAAAAAAATGAGAAACACTTTCTGATCAAAAATTCTGATTTTAATGCCTAACCAGAGCTAATTGCACACATAAGGTGCATATGAGGAAATGAAGAGAAAGCCCTCAAACTGAATCACTTACCCAACTGAACTTTAATGATATTTCTTTATCAGAGTGAACAAATCCGTCTTTAGCCTTGCATAACTGCATCTCACAGAGCCCTAAACAAAGAACTACAGGCAGTTAAGAAAGTCTGAGTGAGGGAGACAAAAATCTTTCCTAGATATGAGCCCCATGAATATATATATATATATATATTCAAAACTAAATGAACTGAGAAAGATGTATTTATATATTCATACATTTTATATAAATAACAATAAAAATGAGGCCATGAATTTGAGAGGCAGCAGGGGAGGGGCATGGGAGGAGCTGAAGGAAATAAAACTAGAAAATAAGTTGTAATTATATAAGTGTATCTTTTGAGGTTGGACTCCCCATGACCTGGTGATCCTCTGACTGTGCATCACAGCTCCTACATCTACGGCTCCTGTGGAAGAAGGGACAGGGAGATCATAGGACCCAGGATATCAGGCAGTCTGCCTTGAAACGTTTTCTCCTAGAAATGGCTCCATAATAATACAAGAACAACGGCAAGATCAACCAACATATTCGTGTGGAAGGGAACAATCTTATGGGGTCTCACTCAACCCTTGACAAAAACTATAGGTAACTAACGTCTTCTGAAAGAAGGTCTGTTAGCTTCAACTTCTCCCAGGGATGAGCCCCTTTATTTGTTGTCCAATGAGTGGTCAGACCCGAAACCATATACACACAACATTGCACACAAACCACAAAAACAGATTCTTCAGGCTGTGTGTGTCTGTGTGTGTGTGTGTGTGTGTGTTACACTGTTTAGTAATGAGCTGGCTAGAGCTACAAAAACAAAATGTCATTTATGTACTTTAGAAGATAAAACTTAGAAAATTTAATGAATTATTTCTACATAAGTATATATATATATATATATCTTTACAGGTGTGTGTATGTGTAAAGAAACTATGAACTTGAAAGTGGAGGGATATGGCTGAAGTTCAAGGGAAGGTAGCTAAGAGGACCTGGAGAGAGGAAAGTGGAGGGGGCTGAATTTTTTTCTGAATTTTGATATTCAAGACAACTGCCAAATTAGGCAGTGAACAATTCTGCTGCTATTACAAGGCATTAACCTGTATCTTGAAGGATCTGATATATCGAGGACTGTCTTCGGAGAGAATGAGTCCCAACACTGCACTTTTAACTTTTGTAACTTCTTTCTATTCCTTACCCTCTTCAGAGTAGAAACTCTTGCAAACCTTCTCCAGTCTCGCGTGGGTTGGAAAGAGCAGCTTTTAATCCAGTTTCTCTTCTCTCCAGCTCACACATTAACCAGCAGGTACAGCACTGTATCTGTAATCCTTGCCTAAAAATGCTGTTTCTCTTCCATCTCCTGCTTATTTGGGTTTTTATTCAGCTTTCCTCATTTCAGACAGAGAAACGCAACCGTTGTCACCCTGTTTAAGGATGGATGTTAACAAACATCCTTGTCTCTTAATGTTTCAGCAAACATAGGAGGGTCAGGAATTAGGAGTCACTCATCCAATATTTATTATCAATCTGCCATGCTAATAGCTTTTAGCACAGTGACGAAAATGACTGACAAATGCGTCTCTACTCATGGCCAAGGTCAAGAGCCACCTCCCCCCCCCGCCCCCGCACTGAAGCATTCTTGACGTTTTGGCTGTTTGCTACTCTGTCTTCCAACAACTTGATCTCTCATAGCCCTTTTGGTTTTCAATTTTCTTGTTAAGTCTCACATTTTATCCTCGGTGCATTGTTTCATGTGTTTTTGTCTTTTCTAAAATTTCTTCCCCATGCAGTTTTGAGAGCTGAGTACATCTATTGATAAGTCTGTAGAAACTATTTATCACAGGAAGAAAGCCAAAGTCTGTCATCCACACAAGAACTCTCAGCTTCAAATATCTACCACTCCAGACAACGCCACATAGCAAGGAAACTGCCACCAAGGGAAAGGCACAGTGCCTCTTCCAACTACCTGCGGTTGATAGCAAATCTTTAAAACTTAACATGGATTTTATTTGGGGAAATAGGAGTCATTTGGAGCTTGGGTTTACCTACCATTTACTGCTTAGAAAATCATCGACGTTTATAGGGAGAAATAATGCAAGTTTCAGAATTATATTTGTAGATTTTCTTGCACGTTTTTAAAACTGGTTATAGTGGCAGCAGTGGGGGACAGTGACACATATATCGCTGACTGACAACACTTTGTCATTTTGTAATTCTTTTAAAGGTGAATAATACAAGGAGATGGTTCTAACTTTCAAAACAATTCCTGTTCATTTTTTCTCAAAAGGCTTTATTTTCTCATAGGCATATTCCCCATTTCGTTTTGTGAGTCTATATTCAGCTCATTGCTAAATAGGGAAATAGAAGCAGGAAATGCTATTGCCCTAAATCCAGTTGCCTTGGCTTCAAATCTTCCTTTACCTCTACGTCAGTGATCTTGGACAGTAACTTAAACTCCCTCTATCTCAGTTTCCTCCCCTCTTTAATGATAGAAATTTTGGTATAGACTGAACACGTTAGTACATGTGACTCATAATGTGGGTTATAAGCAAGTGTCCAGTTAGAATTAACCTGCTGGTCCCAGCACTCGGGAGGCAGAGGCTGGCGGATCTCTGTGAGTTCGAGACCAGCCTGGTCTACAAGAGCTAGTTCCAGGACAGGCTCCAAAGCCACAAAGAAACCCTGTCTCAAAATAACCAAAATAAATAAATAAATAACCTGCTGGTATTTGCTATTATTATATTATTTTTACACCAATTGTGATTTTTACCTCAAAATTGAAATTACATTTTAAAAGATCACTTTCCGAGGAGAGAGGCAGGGAGGGGAACAGAGAAAAATGAAGAGCTCAATAAAAATCAATCAAAATTTTTAAAAAGATGACTTTCCTCATATGCCATGCGTTGGCACTTCATAGAAAAGGACTTGAGTTCATACTCTGCTTGGGCATCACTAACTGTGCCAGTGGCTCTGTCTAGCATTCAGGAGCATGGACCGCGTCACTGTGAACACTGTGAGTCAGAAGGCCCTCAGAGCATTCTGATGGTATCTGCACTTGGCATGAAACAGCACAGACATAAATGTACTCGGAAAAAGGCAAAGGAAAATACGTTGGTTCTGGATGAAGACTCTCATGCTTGTCAAATATATTTTGAAATGTCCTGGTTCCTCGTCAATATTCCTCCTATTGATTCGGCACTTAAGGCCATAGTTATTAGTTATCCCACTAAGGGAACTATGAATCATTTCTACGGCCTACAAATCTTTGTACGGCCTACAAAGGATAGGCCAGTATCCTGACAGCCACAAACAAACCCAGGGTCATGGGAGAGGTACCACAGCTCTGCAGTACAGTGGAGGGTGGGGTGTGGGGGTTACCATTGTTTTTTTTTCATGGATCCTACAGCATCAAGGACAAGAATACCCTCACTGCCTTCTCAGGCCTAGGCTATCTGGTCATGTGAGAAGGAAGTCCCTTTGACTCTTCACAGATGGGGCAGCTGCCCCCACTTCCCGCCATCTGGAAGTGGGAGGTCTTCAACCAACAACTCATTAATGTTGCAAACATGTATTCTGTGGAGTCCATCATCCTGTTTAACTTGGCAACACCTCCAGCCATTCCAACGTTTTATGAATGAGGAGTCTGCCAAACTGATATGTTTCTGATTCAGTTGCTCTTATGTCATTATCTCTAAGAGCTTCATAGTGCTTGTCCTGAAGACAGATCTTGCTTTCAATCTTTATTTTCTTTTAAGTTATACGGTCTAAGTTTTCCCTTTCTGTCAAAGAGATTGAAAGCTATGAAAGTCATTCCAAAAGTTTTTTGGGTTCTGCAGTGGCATTTTCAATGAGAAATTGGCAAGGACTTACGTGTGAATGAAGACAAAGAAAGCCAGTGAGCAGTCGAAGCCCTGTGACTGAGCGTCTGCTTGTCCACATGTCAAAGAAGAAATGTGCAAATCTTCCCTCAACTGCTAACAGAGTATGTCTGCCCGAAACTCATAAGGTCTGATGCATTTTAGGAATTTAAGCAGAAGTGTGAGGGTGGAGAAAAACCTATAGCTTTAATATAGCCTGGAAATAGCCCTCCGTCAACATCTGTGGGCAGTCTTGCCCCTCCTCCGCTGCAGCCCCATAGAAAATGGAAGTTAAGACCTAGGTAGAGTCTGCCTGGTGCTGAGCGTCTGTGTTACATTCCATCCTGGTGTTTTGATCTCGAATAGACACAAGGTTATTTTTTAAAGCACCATCTGCAAAGCTGACTTAATCCCTGTCAGCCAGGAGAGGACAATCACCAGCCTGGGAGGAATTTTACCGGATCGTAAAATATGTCCCCAGTCGTTCTTTCCCTGACTACTGTTTTAACATGATAACAAAAATTCAACTAATTAGTCCCTTCTTCACGTAAGAAACTATTAATGTTTCTTAATGGGATGGGTAGTTTAGAAATGAGATCTCTAGCAATCATGGCTCTACGAGTGCTAAAATTTAGATGGCTAAACATCCAGTTCTGGAGAATTAGTCAAGCTTTCACTAATCATCTTTGAATATCTTGGCATGACTCACAAAACACTAGAGTATTAGACAAGGCTGTGAAGCATAGCATGACATTTTGGGTTTTGATTCAGATAGACTTGTTATTCAGATATATTCAGATAATCCCAGGTCTGTCCTGTGACATTATGCAAGCCATTTAAGCTCCTGAGCTGTAATTTTCCCATATGGAAAATGGGGTTATCGTGAAGTTACATAACAATTAGAGTGGCTATTTGCCTCCTGAAAAGCTCAAGCCATTGTTGTTTATACCCCTTTTATTAAAATTAAGTTCACAAGAGAGATCCATAAGCACTCATACTCTTAAATTGCTAGATCTGCTAGTGGAGAAGGACTTGAGAGATAGATTGGCAACAAGGAGAAGGATCAGTGGACTAAGCATGAATTCTTAGTAATTTCTGTTTGTGGTGAGCTTGGGCAAGTTAGTTTCCTTGTTTGAGCTTCATGTCACTTATTCTTAATCTTGAACTGGTTAGATCTGTATCTAAAATCCCTTTAATCTCTATTATCTGTGTGCCAATGCTTTCTATACGGCTAGACCCAAAAGGGCTACTAGAACACAGTCCTGCCTACACAGCACTTCTGGAATCTGTGCGTTTTCCAGATTAGTCACTGCAGGAGACAGAAGCAAAAGTCAATCAAGCTGAGCCTTTCGCGTGAGTCATTATTACCGCATTCAGCACTGCAGCACGTTGCCGTGTCCCTTCAGATACTTTGGTTTTCACTCATGTCAGGCTTTCAGATTCTTTACTCTGCTTTCCTGTACTCCTGTTGACTGTTGCAATTTGATTTTGCCATCTGATTCAGCTCCGAAGCCCTCCGGGGACCAGTCAACACCTCCATTCTTTATCTTACTCTGTAATTCCTTGAAAATCTGCTCACTATGGCTCATACTTAACTCTGAACTTGATGGTAATATGTGTTGGAGTTTTCCGGGATTTGATTTTGGGTATTTATGCAGTCACAAACCTTTCCAAAGCTTTATCTTGGATGTGTTCACGCAGGACAGAAATGATTAGCCTTCATTATTTTCTTACAAGGAAGGACACATCCATGGGGAATCTGTTCCAGTGGATGATCTAAGTGTCTTGAGTGGCAGGATATCATGTCCTCTGTGTATATCTCCTATCAACTGCTTCCATGGCTTCAGTCACCAAGTACTTGATGCTTATGTTTTTGTACCTGCATTACTATGTTGGGATTTCGCTTCCCTCCAGTGAATTAGGGGGTGTTTTGAATTCTAAGTTTGGAAGTGTCCAAACATGTTTTCTCTGATAGATATTGTAGTAATTCCCAGAAGAAAGCCCATATATTGGGCTTTTTATTCTAACACATTATTTGTTTTGACTCATTATCCCAGAGACTGTTTCTTCCTTACTTTCTTCAGCTTTGAGATGCATGTTGAAGGAACTAATATGAAATGTACCTCAGAAAAGTCTAGACAATATTATAGTGACCTTGTTCTTAAAGTTGTTTGCAAGCATGGCCAGGACTGGATTTTCTATGTGAAATTCAATGTAAAATTTATATGCACTTAATAGAGAAGCTTTGTCTGTGAACCACTTATAATTAAATATAAATATGCTTAAAATTAAATAAAGCTTCGGAAAGATTATTTCCAAGTCTTTTAAATTGATTCCTGAATATTAGTATAGAAAGATTATGAGTCAACAATACCGATTGAATACAACAGTTTTAAAATATGAGAAAAAATTCAGAGACAAGACGATCACTAAAAGAAGGAACAATAATGGAAGAGAAGGCAGTCTATGAACCCAGGCATGATGAAGCAAAGTCCTTCTTAATAGATTAGGATTGGGAATGTTTGTCAAAGTGAAGATTTGTCAAACTTTAATTCTTAGAGTTAACAAAAAATGCCATCACTACATTTCAGTCCAAAATAATATTACTTCTCTTGGAAACAGGCAGAACTTTCCACTGAAGTAGCACAGCCCGTTGACTACTGCCGATGAGCTGCACTGCCCAGAGGGAGAAGTCTAGTATAAGTGTCCTACTGCATCTCCTTTCCAAATTCAAATTCTTGCAATTGGTTTCTTTTTCATTAAACATTAATAAAGCATTTCAATGCGTTTAATATTCTCTTTTATTTTGAAACATATTAATATATTGTATCTACCTGATACCATATTATTATTCCAGTCAATTTATTATGTCAATTTCTTTCGCAAGGACTTAAACTGCATAGAGTTTGTACATATAAATAAAAACACAACCACACATATACATATGTACATAAATGCACACATATACATGATATGGTAGGCTAAACTACATTAACTATTGAATTCTCAATAATCATTAAAGCAACAAAGCAGACCTTCATTGTTTATGTGTGAAACAAGCTTAGGAAGAGACTCAATTATGCCGTCTCCACAACCCTAAAGATGCCTTTAGAGGGCCAGGTTATGGTTATGGTCAGCGTCTCTCCTATCCAGCATGTACCTTGTTAACAAAGTTGTCCTGATCTTCTCCATGACAGTCTACAAGGGAGAGAAGGAACACGGCAGCACATGCCACTCCTGACCACGTCCCACTGGAACTGTTGCTGGAACATGGCCACATCTGACAGAAAGGAAGGCTAAGAAATCCTACTCAGTTGTGTGCCTAGGGAGAAGGAAGTGTAATTGGGCTCCCGACCACCAGTACTTCACTTAAGCTCTTATTCTCTTCCTGTGTTTCCTTCTTAGCATAAGTAGCTACTAATCCAAACAGTCCTTGCTTTGACATCTTTTCTATTTTTCTCTCCTGTGTAATACTGTTTAGGTTTATTTTTGGTGGGGAAAAGGGAGAAGGAATTCAACTTAGGAAGCAATAGGAAGATAGTCTGGAGGTGGTTCTTTGGTGTAATCAAATCTTTTTTATTTCAAATTATTTTTTTATTTTATATAAAAACTCTTATCAATAAAGTGGTTTAACGTAGCCAACACTCAGATGAATTGTCTACAACACTTGTGAGAAGAAGCTTAACATAGATCCAGCAATAACCGGATAATACTACATTATGGCAATTTGTGGACTGATTCAACAGAGCAGTGAAGTATTGAAACAGGTTCTACTTTTAGAAAATTCTAGGGATTATCAGAATTTCTGATAAGTTTATCCTTTTAGTTCTTATATTCAAATTCAGTAGTATGTGTCTATAAGAGTGTCTATATTTAATGTGTTTGTTAGGTGACTGTCATTCCCTCTCGTGTTACTTACTGCCTTTGATTAGTACCTAATCTAAGATCTGGAGAGAATGTGGTAGTTTGAATGTAATTGGCCCCCATAATCCCATAGGGAGTGGTGCTATTAGGAGGTATGGCTTTGTAGGAGTGGGCATGACCTTCTTGGAGGAAGTGTGTCACTGTATGGGTAGGCTTTGAAGTTTACTATGCTTGGGATATTGCCAAGTGCTGCAGTGAACTTCCTGTTGCCTGCCTGATATAGCACTCACAGCATCAGCACCACACCTGCCTGTATACTGCCAGGCTTACCGTCATGACGATGATGGGCTGTACCTCTGGAACCGTAAGTGATCCACCCAATTAAACATTTCCTTTATAAGAGTTGCAGTCATGGTCATGGTGCCTCTTCATAACAATGAAAACCCTTACTAAGACAGAGAGAAACCTAGAGATTGTACAATACCTAGTAAAAGTTCAGTAAATCTTTGGAATTATTGCTATTTTGTAATCAGATCTTTCTTGCTTTCTTCCTCCCTTTCTTTCTTTATGCCTGCCTTCCTTCCTTCTTTCCTTTGTTCTTGACACTATTACCCATTTCTGTCAGAATGGTCTCTGATTTACTTAAACTTAATAGCTAAGAGGAAAGTGGGTTTAAACCAAGAGAGAAATATTTGCTCTTTGGCCAAGAGTTGCACCTCTGAGTCTTAGTTATATCACTTTTAAAGGGAACAGCCTGACTCTGGCACCTGTCTGGCAGGGGTCTACTGCAATCAAAATGTAGCCTTACATGGGAGAGGACTTGCAGAAGAAAACTAATAGCTTTCTGACATTCCCCAATTAAGTTATTTGCTACTGATCCAAGGCCACCAAAAGATAAACATGTTTCTAATTTTGTTTAAATACAAATTTGAATTCATGCTTCTCCTAGTAAAATATACTATTTTTTTAAACAAAAATAAGTGTATTCAGCTCTTGTCAGCATGGTGTATCTAAATTAGGGCTAGCAGGTGCTTTTGAAGAGAATATGTTCTTGAAGGTAAAGACCAACCTTCTTTCTAAGTCCCCATAACAAATATTGAAATCCTTCCAGGGAGACACAGAAGGAGGACTCTTGGGAAAGTGCAAGTCATGGTCCTAAGGAGCCTGGGCTTATATACAGTGGGGAAGGATGGTGTAATGTCAGCCCACAGAATGAGGGAGGCAGAGGACCAGATGACTGGGAACACCTTGCTGAAATACACACCACTTGGATATAGCAGGTTTTGTTTATTGCTTTTGAAGAGTATAAATTATATACTGTATAAACATCTTTGGGTTTAGACTTCTGAGGTCTCTAGGGAAACCCTACTGCAACTATGAAAGGCGATAAGTACATCATCAGGAAGGTTACACCAAAAATTCCTACATTTGGGTAAACTGTAGACCAAAAAAGGAAGCTACATTCTCCGATACAAGTTTTTATAACATTTATTATATGACCATTTTTTTAAAAAATGTAAGATCTCTTTTCATACCTCTGAATCACAGATATCAAGGAAAATATTGAGTAATAACAGATAAACGTCATTACCATTGTAATACAATTAGTGGGTGTCTAACCTGAACTGTTTATAGCAATCCAGGTGTATAACTAATGGGCAGGCAATAGACAGTTCTGTGGCTGAGGTAGGACATGGTTTTTAGAAGGAGACAATAAACTCCTCTTTTACTACACCAATATTTTCTCTACAAATGCTGAAAAGAATACAGGAGTCAGAGGTAATGGAAGATCATGGGGAAACTCTCTGCTGAACACAGCAGGGAAGCTGCCCATATGAACTCAGTGGCTGTGAGAGCAGACACCGGGTGTGGGAGTCCAGTTCTGACCAAAATCAGCCTGGAAGAGGATGCTGGCCGTGAAGTCCTACCCTCTAGCTGAGGAGCTATTGCCAACAGATAGCTACTAACAGCAGGAGAGTCCATTTTCTCTAATAATACAGCCCCTGCTAAGTTAGCCATGCTCTAGTGGAAGGCCACACATCCAATAATATTTGAGCAGTACAAATTAGTCTTGTTGGGGAGCAAAATGAGAACTGTGAGAAGATTATCATGGACAGGAAGAGAAAAGAATCATCAGTGGAAGGAAATTTGCAAGAACTGGTGACCTTCCTGCTCAAGCTGCCATCACAAGAAGACCTCTTGAGTAGCCATGGTGCTCTATGAAAAAGCCCTCCCCCCTCCAACGAAGGTGTCTCCTGAGAGTCAGATCAATCCTTCTCTTGACTGATTATCTATGGCTTCTCAAACTTTAACGTTCTCCTTCTGAGAAAAAACACATCTTGTTTTCTGGGCATAGTGCTCACCCCATGTAAATTTCTCAACTTCAAAAGGACTCATCTGTCCACTCCATCTAACGTAAGCCCTCTTAGCTATCATTTGCCCCATTAATTCATTTTGAAACTGTTTGTCCTTATCTGACACCAGCTTTCACGTATATTAGAACATATATTTATTAGTCACCTCTTTTCCTAGCATCTGAACTCCATAACTTTACAGAATCTGTCATCTTCCCCTCCTTGTGTCAATGAGATGCTCAAAATTATGAGACGGATGAATGACATTTGAAACCATAAAATTCAAGTCCTACAATTTTGCGTTGTGTTCTGAGAATACATTCTGAGCCGTAAATGGTGAGGAAGATTTACTCTGCTCCCAAACCTATGTGATAACCAAGTTGGATTATACATGTAGACAAGATGTGTAGTATGAAGCACATTGGGAAAATTAATGAACTCCTTTGTTCACAAGTTGTGAAATGATGTGAATGTTGTTGGACCTAAGCTTAAACTAGACTTCAAATGAGGGCTTAACCACTTGGTATGTTGAATAAACTTGATATAGGCTATATGATAGAGCCTCCCAAGGCCTCGTTCTCCTTGCTTGGTCTATGAAAATAAAGTGAGATATTGCATGAGAAGGTACACAAAGGTGATTCAGGAAAGTATAAGATTTTTTTTTATTATCATATATGTCTATGTGGCAAAACCACTCCACTCATTATGCTCATCCTTGGTCACATGTAACTCTTTATATAAAAAGGGCAGAGTGAGTAATACAGCTTATTCTATTGCTGCTGGTTTCCCAGACATGGGAGGGAACTCATTAAAAGTATAATCCCAAAGGGAGTAAACTGAGTTATTACAAATTTTATATGGCTCTGGGTGTCATGGCAATATCAAAATTCAGCTTCTTACAGATACTTTATCTATAAACTCGTCAAAGGCAATGTTCTAAGGTTAACCAGTTGCCTGGAATTCTTCAGCTCCACAGAGCCCGTGACAATCTTTGACCACTTTGGTTCATGTTAAGCCATGCATGGATTTAACCTTTTCCCGTTATTTGCTCCTGCTCAAAGGGCTGCATTAATCAGAGAAGGAGGCTTCAGTCTTGAGCTTGTTTTCAAGCTCTGCTGTATTGTGTTTCCTTTGATGAGAAGCATAAGAGGCCAGGAACAGGAAATTCACTCTGATTTCATTGTTCTCCCTGAACACTTCTTTCTCTTTGGAAACAATGTTGGTTTGCCCAAAATGACTAATAATCACTACTATTTATTGAGCCTTAATTCTGTGCCAGGGACTTCATGAAGAATCTTGTGTACATCTTTACAATTCATTCTCCTATGGGTATCTGAAAGAGATTTTTATATTCCATACCACAGAGGAAGTCACTGAGACTCTGAAGTGGCTACTGTTCTAGGAGCAAAGCTGGGATAGGCATAGCGTCAGGCTACCGAGCTCCTGTTCTTCATGGCTCTCGTAGATGCTAAAGTCTGATCAGAGCCTAAGGAGTTGAGGACAACGCTGCCACATTTCCTATGACTATTTCTGAGATCTTACCAACTCAGGGACCCAAACTATGGACAGTGACAAAGTGCAGTCCTTCCGGTTCGCATGTTCTGTCTTAGATTTATCAACCCTGATTTTGATCTCTGATATTTGGCTGTCAGATTCTGTACAATAAAAAATCCAGCCTTGCTATTATTGATGCAAACAACGTCATGAAATATTGCTAAAGCCTTCAGCTTTGGGCTTAGTTGGGTCAAGGTGTGTCCTACACAGTTAATTAGAGTTATCTACAATTGAAACTAGCATTGCGGTTCTAGTACCAGCTTTGGAGTCAAGTTTGGCCCCAACCCTAACCCTTGATGAGATTCTGAGAAATTACAAAACCTTTCAGATGTAATTCCTTCATGAGTTGAATAAAGATGATGAGTTCTGTTATCTGACAGTCTTATCTTGAGGATTGAGTTAGATAGCATCATTACATCACTGTGGTGAGCAAATATTACAAATAAATTATATACCACAGAGAGTGTAAGGCAGAGTCCAGGAAGTAGTAGTTTTAATAAATGTCAGCAGCATTATTTTCATGTAACAATGAAATGTTTTTATTAATAATTGTAACTAGTATAAACATTTTCATATATAAAAATTCCCATAACTTGTTTATTCATTTGGAAACCTATGTGTCTCTATGTAGGATTTAAGAAAGATGTCTGAATATGTCAGTATGAATAGACATATAGTGTGTGTGTGTACATTTTAATGCCACATCAACCCATTATTTTATCTTTAATTAATTAATCAGTCAATTAATTTTTTTCTCAGCCTGTTCACAGTTTTCCCTTCCTCTCACCTCTGCTCCCAGTCCCTCAACCTAACCTTTCCTCTATCCACTCCTTCTCCCTTCCCTTCAGAAAAATGCAGGCCTTCCACGTGTACCAGCCAACCATCGATATCAAACCACAAGGAGCCGTGAAATCTTCTCGTGGCAAAACCCAGCCTCTTTGCTTATCTCCACTCTCGTATTCCCTCTGTGGGAAAGTCAAAATTTAGTCAAATATCTGTTTCTTACAAAGAAATGCTACGGTAACAACTTCCTATTCATCTACTTCACTCCTTATTTTACTCATTTTTTTAAAAATATTTTTATGGTTTATTTATTTTTTATGTGCATTGGTGTGAAGGTGTCAAATCCCTTTCAGACAGTTGTGAGCTGCCATGTGGGTGCTGGGAATTGAACCCGGGTCCTCTGGAAGAGCAGTCAATGCTCTTAACCGCTGAGCCTTCTCTCCAGCCCTATTTTACTCATTTTTGAACATTAGTTGTTGATTTAATTTGCTATAGCAAGTAATTGTTTTCTACTGTTACATAGTGCTGTGCACAACGCATATCTGTGCTCTATGCGCTACCAAACAGTTCACGAACCTCGGGCAAGGGGCTGGAGGTTGAAACACACAAACACACACAGAGACAGACAGAGAGACAGAGATACGGACCTCTAGTCACTGGTAAGAAGCCCTTTATTCAGTAGCACCATGGAGACTTATATACCCAACGGTCATGTGGGTCAACAGGTGAAAACCTTATCCTCTGATCTTCAAGGCAACACGTGCTCGAGAAGCACAGATTTCAGTAACTTAAATCAGAAGTAAAGATCTCTAGCAGGGAAGAGCAGCTGGAGGCCAGGACTCTAAATGGTCCCAACAACGTAGCTATAACAAGAGCAATAAACCGTGATATACCTCATTCAGGTGATATAATATTTAATTCCAAAGTATAAATAGCCCATTAATATATAAATAATAATTATATAAATAAGATAATAATTTAGAAACTAATGTAAAATCTATGCTTCCTTTACTTACAGAATATATCACTTGTTCCAAAACGTAGTTTCTTTCTTTCTTTCTTTTTTTTTTTTTTTTTTTTGTTTTTTGAGACAGGCTTTCTCTGTAGTTTTTGGTGCCTGTCCTGGAACTAGCTCTTGTAGACCAGTCTGGCCTCGAACTCACAGAGATCTGCCTCTGCCTCCCGAGTGCTGGCATTAAAGGCGTGTGCCACCACCCCCCCAGCCAGTTTCAATGACTGACAATAAGAAGAGGTAGGCAAGAAAAAAATTTTTTCTTTTACTATTTATTTTTTTATTTAAATAACATCTTTCATTTACTTTATATACCAACCAGTTTCCCCTCCCTCCTTTCCTTTCACCCTCTCCCCTTTTCCATCTACCCCCTTCCCCGTCTTCTCGTCTACAACCTCCATTCAAAAAGTCAGAGGCCTCCCATGGGCTTGCAGAAAGCATGGCATATCAAATTGAGGCAGGACTGAGCTCCTCAAATTATTATAAACCAGTGTCTCATGCCCGCAGCTGATTAAGAAAAAGAATTAGATCAATAGTCATTTTACTGGCATTTTAGCTTCCAAGAATTATTTTGGTCATGTAGAAGTTTCAAAAAAGATATCATTTCATTAAAAAATATACTGTGATAACTCTCTCTCTCTCTTTCTTCTCTCTCTCTCTCTCTCTCTCTCTCTCTCTTTGTGTGTGTGTGTGTGTGTGTGTGTGTGTGTGATTATTCATGTGGAGGTCAGAAGACACCCTCAGGTGTCATCCTCAGGACCACAGACAGTTTACTTCTCTTGAAACAGGGTCTTTTACTAGCCTTGAGCTCACCCATTAGACTATCTTGGCTGATCAGTGAACCCCAAGTGTTTTCCTGTCTCTGCCTCAAAAGTGCTGAGATTACAAAGTCATTAAACAACACTATGCCCATCACTTACGTAGATTCTGGGAATTCAATTAAAGTTCTCATGTTCATAAGAAAATTACACTATACTGACTGAACCATATTCCTTAGATTCTTTTCTCTTAATATTCTGGGTTTTATTGATAATTAATCAGAGTACAAGTAATGTCTTGTTATTAAGCAACTTAGTAGAGTAGATTAATTCAAAAGAAAGTCCTTATTGCAAATAGATTTTGCCTTATTCTCATCTTTAGAGGGGACAATATAGTATTTTGGGGATTTCTGGGGATCTAATATGTCCAAGCAAGGCATTCCAAAGGCATGAGAAATGTTGACAGTTTCCATAAATGAACAATGGTTGAACCTAAATGGAACTTAAGAAAAACGTAGGGAAGTCAGCCATTAGCTATGTAGTTTATATAGTTTTAGTCCTCTACAATGTCCACAATCTTTTCAAAGATCCATGTTCAATCCACTACTGTGTGGATACCAAACATGAGCTTTTGTGGAACTCAATACATTTGAGTTCCTGTTGGGTATTTCTGATCTCCTAGGCTCCTGAAAATTCCTGTAGTAACAGGGTTGTTTGTTTTTGGTTTTGTTTTTAGAATTTACATTATTCCCTGACTTTTCTTCAGTCTTTTGCGTTAGACTGCTAGTCTATTTTTTTTAAAAAATCATGTTTATTTTGATCTCTGTTCTGTCCTTTGCACCTCCAGGTACCAGGCATATGATGAATCTTTAGTAGACGCTTGTGGAAGAAAGGACCTGGGGAGGGTGGAAAGGGAACAATGATATATTGAGTTAGCAAGGTGTGTTTCTGGCTAATGAAGGGATGCTTGGCCTCCCAGCTGACCCCTCACTCGCCACGGATTTGTCTTATTTCACGTTCATCCTCCACATTTCTCAAGCCTACTTCTAGCCCCCTTGGACGTGCCATTGCCTAGACTCTAAACTTACATATAAAACCAACTGATTATTTTACCAACAAAGACCACTTAGCATTGTAGCATCTCTGCAGCCCTTGTTCTTAATAGTTAACCACAAAGTTAACTCTTAGAATTTAATCATTAACACTGCTGTTAGAGACAGAGGAGAGGTTTCTCTACAGTAAATAACCATCAGTTCTACTTTCTATCAAACCAGGTAGACCGATACCACATAAACCAACCAACCAAAAACAGCCTGTCGGTATATCAGTGAGTGAGTCTAAGTAAATAACCAACGCTTATTCATTTTATACTTGTTCATCGTATCTTGTGTGTAGGCTTGTTTTGGTGGCCAATGCAAGATTAACCTAAGAAGAGAAAACAGCAAGCTTCACTGGAATTGAGTGACTCTGTTTTGGTTGTTTGTATTTTTTCCATCAACTTCTGAGAGACAGGATTGTAAGATGTGACTGTTTGCTAAGCCACAGTTATTGACTGGAAAGCTATGAGCAAAATCAGGCCATCTTCAACCTGAAAGGAAATACGATTCCTTAGGGCAGTTAGCCAGTTTTGTAGGCAACTTTTGGAAATTTCTCCGTCTTCCCTGAGTCATCCGGCAAACCTGGAGCAAACACTTTCTACAGAGCGCTGGCCCTGGGGACATAGAGATGAAAGCATCCCCTCCCTAAAGAAGGTCACAGTCTAGGGACAGACAAGAACAGGCAAATTAACACTAATAATACAGTGATAAGTACAGGGTAGACGTAAGCACAGCCTACCATGGCAACATAGGGGAGGGGCACCCAACTAAGCCCCGGGCAGTGGGTAAGGCTTCCCAAAGAAGGCAGCATTAGCAGAATGAGAGCAAGCCAGGTGAGGGGTGTGGACAGGATGGACTTTTAGACAAAGGGGAAACTAGATGCAAGGGCTTGGGGGTGAAAGAGAACGAAATCCTTTGCGGAAACCCAGGAATCATGAAAAGTCAGGACTTTCCCTGTGTAAGGAAAAACAAGCCACCTGAGGTGATGAAGTAAGAAGAGAATTCTGGAGCACATTCTTGGAGAGCAACGAATGGACTGAAAGAACTTACGGGATGATAAAAGTGACCTTTTAGAAAACTGTCCCTGGAAGGAAGGATTATTGAGACAAAAGAAAAGGAACAACAGGAGTGAAAAGAGACAAGGGAATACACATATATTCTAAATTTCATATATGTATATATAAAAATATATGAAGACAATCTAATTTGTGTAATTTTTATTTTGTAGATTTTGTTGCTTTTTTTAAAAAAAATAAAATTTTAGATACTTTCCAAGATACACGCAACACAGTGACACAACACGTAGTTAGTTTTAAACAAAAAGGTGCAAGTAAAATCAGGGCGAGGACATAGGGATGCTGAAATGAAATGGCGTACAGAAATTAGACGATATACTTGTAATGAATAGCTAAGAGCAGACGAATTTGGCTCTAGGCTTCCTAGGTGTCGATGATATATTAGATCCAAAAGTTAGACACATTTATCCAGACAATAATTATTCCTCATACAAAGACGTGAAAGAACTATCTTTGAAAGCATCTTGCTGAAAGCAGGTCCGAACCAGTTTTAGGTTTTATTAAAATCTAGCCTCAATGTGTATGAGAAACTTTTCACTGTCATTTGTTCAATAACTTAAAACAATCACGCAAGGAGGGCTGAATAACTGCTCCTCTGCCAATGGAAGTGTGAGTGAGAATAAAGGAGACACGAGCCAGTGTTTCCCCCACCAGACTAAAATGAAAGCTATGCAGAAGTGCATCAGCGGGCTGGACAATCTATAAGAGACATCCATGTCTTAACTGTTAGGGTTTGGAAAGGGCAAAGGGAGGAGCTGGGGTCGGGACTAGGATCCTTTGTTCATATATATATATATATATATATATATATATATATATATATATGTTTTTATTTTCTTCATTCAAAAATTTACACTTTCTCCCCTTCTCCCAGTCCCCTCCCACTTCCCTACTACCCCTCCTCCCTCCCCCTGCTTCCTTAAGAGAGGGCAGGGTATCCTGCCCTGTGGAAAGTCCAAGGCCCTCCCCCCTCCATCCTGGCCCAAGAAGGTGTGCATCCAAATAGACTGGGTTCCCAAAAAGCCTATTCATGTAGAAGAGATAGGTCCCAGTGCCATTATTGATGGCTACTCAATTTGCCCCCATTGGCAGCCACATTCAGAGTCCGGTTTGGTCATATGCTCCTTCAGTCTCAGTCCAGCAGGATTTGGTGAGCTCCATTAGATAAGGCACACTGTCTCAGTGGGTGGGCCAGCCTCTAGCGGTCCTGACTTCTTTGCTCACCTTCTTCCACCTTCTGCTTTTCGACTGAACCTTGGGAGCTCAGTCCATTGCTCTGATGTGAATGTGGGTCTCTGAGTCTATCTCCATCCCTCCGACAACATTTCTATGGTGATGATCAAGATATTCATCAACATGACTATGGGACAAGGCTAGTTCAGGCACCCTCTCCTCTGCTGCCCAAATACCTAGCTGGGGACATCCCTGTGGACACCAGAAAATGGAAGGATCTCCCATGCTCCTGGATTGGTAGGATCAATATAGTAAAAATGGCAATTCTCAAGATGGAGCAAGGTGTCCTCTCTTCTTTGAGGAAAGCAGAGATCTTGTGGTAGATGACGCGTGATTGACGTTATGTGACAAGGGTAGAGCAGCACTTATGTGACTCCTGCCATGTGACAAGGGTCACTTTTTCTCGGGGCAGAGGTGAGAGGCTTGGTTGCTGTGTGACTTATTACTACGCAGCCAGCCAGCCGTTGCTTCTGATTCCCGGGCGGGGGATGCTCCTGTTCCTCTTCTCTTTACGGACCTGTCTGCTAACGGCCTGGTTGCCTGGAGAGTTTGGGTTCCCTAACATCCACTGCTGCCATTGACTAGAAACAGAAAATCAGACTTAAGCTCTCTTACTACTGCAAGCCTAGAAAACCTTCCGCATTGAGAAGCAAGAGCGGAAAGCAAGGCCACTCTCAGTTTTCTCTTAAACGGCAGCAGCAACCTGAACTCGCTAAGAGAAAAGCAAATCAGAACAGAGGCTTTTTTTTCCAGTTTTTTATATTATTTTTTTAAAAGACAATCTTCCCTCATTTTACATAACAATCGCAGTCCTTCTCCCTCTTCTTTCCTGCCCCCTCTTTCCAACCCCACCTTCCAATCTACTCCTTAGAGAGGGGAAGGCTTCCTATGGGGAATTCAACAAAGTCTAGCACATTACTCTGAGGTAGGACCTAGGTACCCCACCCCCATATCTAGGCTGAGCAAGAGAATGGGCTTCAAAATACTAGTTCAAGCCCTAGGGGTAAATCCTGGTCCCACTGTCAGTGGTGCCACAGACTGCCCCAGCCACACAACTGTCACCTACTTTCAGAGGGCCTGGTTTGGGCCTATGTAGCTTCCCCCATTGTAGTCAGAGTCAGTGAGCTCCCACTAGCTCAAGTCAGCAGTTTCTGTGGGTATCCCCATCATGGTCTTGATCACTGTGTTCGTATTATTGCTCCTCTTTCTCTTCAACTGGGAATTGGTCCAGCGCTAGCAGTGGATCTCTGCATCTGCTTCCACAGTTGCTGGATAGAGTTTCTATGATGAGAGTTAAGGGAGTCATCAATCTGATTACAGGGGAAGGCCAGTTCAGGCACCCTCTCCACTATTGCTTAGGGTCTTAGCTGGGGTTTTCCTTGTGGATTCTTGGGAATTTCCCCAGATCCAGGTTGCTTGCTAGCTTCATAATGGCTCCCTCAATCAAGATATCTCTCTTGCTTCTTCTCTGGCCTTCCCTCATCTCAAACATTCTGTTCCTTCTGTTCTCTTCCCCTTCTGTCCTCTCCTTTCCCCTTCTGCTCTCCCTTCTCCCTGCCCTCATTTTTAACCAAGCTATAAATGTCAGAAAAACAACAATAACACAACACAAAACTACTAAGAAAGAAAATATACTCAATGTTTAGCAGGCTGCCCCAGTTCGTGGGTGCTTTTGGAAAATCCAAAATTGTGGACAGTGCCACTTCAAGATTCTTCCAGAAATGTGAAACCCTCTATTGAAATACTTGCCAAGTAGTAGGCTTATGACTATTGAATGCCCTTCCATGGCAAGCATCTTAGGACAGCCATTCAGTTATACAATTCCAACTGAAGTCTGAAGCCAAACTGTAGGTGAGATTGATCACATTTTGAATACCTATCAAAGCCTGTCTGCTTTTGATATTTATTATATAAGGAATGATATCAGATAAAACAAAGGTACCACTGAAAAAATACACATTCATTCTATTTATAAAATACCACACAACACAACATGACCAGAACATTAAAGCTGACATGCCCAGTAACTATCTTAGAGTATCTAATATGTCACTATAGCACTGTGGGGCATTTTGACTTGAGTAATGTAACTTTCAGGCACACCTTTGACACCGTGGTCACTGAATGCAATGACTTAGTCAATGTATTATTGCTACAAAAAAATTTAAATGCTGTAAAATGGTAATAAAAGTGATGACTTTTACTCTGAAACAATGACCCACAGCCTCTCTTTAGAATAGATGATATTCAGAGAGGCCATTTTTTTTTTCTGGGGAATTCAGTCTTGCTGATGAGAATAAAACTGTATTCATATATGAAAGGACACTTACTTTTCATTTGCCAAAAAAAAGACAGGCAAGGTGTGATGCAAAATAATACATTAAAAGGAATCCACACAAGGGTTGTGCAGAGTTTTATTCTTCATTAGCGTCATAGAAAATTCTGTCACATAACAGGACTATTCACTAACAGAATAGAACAAAGGAATTATTTCCAGGATCAATGATAAAAATAAATTTTGGATACGTCAAGTTCTGGTGAATTGTCAAATTGAAAATGTCCAGTAACTAATTAGATGTATAAATCTTGCCTTTAAGAGAGAAGTCTGAGTGTGAAGTTGGTAATTTAGGAGTTATCATTTAAATTCAAATCTACAGAAATGGCTTGGAGGAGATCTGCACCTCATTATTAAAGAAGGAAGCAGATCCCAGCATGGGAGAGAGAGTAACAAGTTGTCTTTTCAACTGCTCTGATGTCACACACAGTATTAATGGATTAAGAACACTGGTGAAGGTCATGGCAAGAGTAGCCTCAACTTCTGATACCATGTCAGGGAAAATTGAAGGCTACATTTCCAAAGAGTGTTTTGCTTATCTACAGTCACAAGGCCGATCAAATCACAAGAAGAGAAAGGCATTTCTGAGAAAGAGTAATTGGTGCAATAAAATCTGTAGGTTAAGGGAGGTTCATTTACATGAAGATTACATTAACAAGCTTAAGCAATGAGATAAGCTACTCTGACATGATTTTATTCTGCACACTCTGGAAAGACTGGCAAGTCCCTTATCTAGATATGTCAGTTTGGGAAGTCAGTGCTGGTACAGGAAAAACACGATAGAGTAACCATAGTTTTGTTTTTATATCCCTTTATGCCAGACCATGTTATCTTTCCTTTCACTGCTACCTTGTACAAAGTCATCAGGGTTTATGCTGCTTGCCAACGTGTTTTCAGATTTAGTACAAAAAAATAGAGCAATAATCTTGCTGAGTAGGTTCATGCACTATCCCTTAGGAATTTCTGCGAGTATATATTCCTTCTGTACCCAGAATTGCCTGCTTCCCACACCAAGACAGAAACAAATATTTTTAAAGAATACTTTGTGATTTACCTATTTATGCAATGTTAGGATTTGAACCTAGGACCTGATACATGCTAGGCAAGTACTCCAACACAGCCTTATATTCCTAGTCATAGACTGTACTTAGAGACAGTTGAGGTTCACAGGAAATAGAACAGAAAAAGCTTGCCCCATGCACGTGCTATCTCCACACTTGCCTGATACTTTTCCACTTGTCAATAACCTCCAACAGCATGGTACATCGCTATAATCAAATGTACAACAACAGCCTAAAGTTATCACCTAGTGTTCATAGTTTAAGCTCTAGGTTGCTGTGATGCACTTGGAAGATGTGTCGAAGTATGCGGTATAAACTGTGACACACAGTGTGCTTTTGCCACCCTAAAAGATTTGTGTGGAACTTGACTTAACTTGAACAACAAAGGCAACAAGGTCTACAGGTAGGAGGTTTAGGTAAGTAGGTAAATACATCAATACAGACAGAAGCGTTCAGTAGCGGATCCGTACAAGGAGGAACAGATGGGTAGAAAGAAAAAAAAAAGAAGGGTAGGGAAAATAGCTAAGGTGAACAACATATTAAACAGAACAATGAAAGAAGCTGGAAAATGAAGAAGATATTACACAGATGCAGTGGTCATAGATTGGAACATTGAGCAAACACTGGGATGCTATGAAGGAATTGAAAAACGACAAAGAATAGGGAAAAATATCTATGTGACAGAGTGAACAGCAGTGTGTGGCAGATTGTATTTTCTGAAGCTGGCCAAGGCGGTCTATGCCATCCAATATGTCCCCTACAACAAGACTCTGACGCCCCCCTTAGAATTTAAACTCTTTCTTTGAAGTGCCTGCACTAAGTGTGATACAAGAAACCCTGAAGGACTTTTTGCGACAAGGCCACAAAGTTACAACACCACCTCCCATCCTACTGAAGTTCCTACTTTCATTACCCACTTTCTATCTCATGACAGAGCCTCTCCAGGTACAGAGAAAAGCCTGTGTTCTAATCCAAACTCAACCACACACCCATGAGTACAAATTCTTCCAGGCTATCCCAGCCCTTTAGCCTTTGAATATTTTTTTTTTAAATGAAGACCTGAGTATCGAGGAGCATAAGCAAGTTGTCACTATGGCGTTCTTTAGAAGTCTGTGACCCACAGGTCCCATAAGCATAAGAAAATTGTTTTCTGTGATCATAGCTTGGCAGGTGGCTTGCAGTGCTGCAGCGAGAAACTAAATACTAAACAGTTTAGATGGGAATCAACACAGGACGCTCCATGATCACACGAGAACCATGCGGCAGTGAGGACGGAAACCTTATCTGATAGACCATGTGTGGCTTGGTGAGCAGGAAGGCATTTAAGACTTTGGTTTTCCTTCTCATCATTTGCCTGAAAGACAGAAACTTAAAGGTACGAAATAGCAAGTGCTATGGCCTTAGGGCAAAATCAAGTGGATTAAATGGAGGTTTTTGTCATTTTTTAATGTGTATTTTTCTTATAAAATGTTCATCTAGTACCAGATGACTCCTAACATAATATAGACTATGACTTCTACTCTTGCCTGCCTGTCAGAGACTGAACTTAACTCCCTGCTGCTGAAGACACAACCGTCGGAGGATCCAGGACTTTGGTTACTAGGTTACTAGAGCTGGATCTGACCTGAAAGTCTCTTTCCTTCAGTCTAGTTTCCAGGGTTTGAGACAATACTATGCAAGCTGTGTCGCAGGGCATGGGGCATTAGTAGTCTGACCCATCTGTGACACCTGTGAGTCACAATGAATGGTCAGCAAAGCAATTGAAGCTTATTGATAGAGTGAGCAAAAGTAAAGTGTTGGCAAAAAACAGTTGTCTAATTAGACTTGATAGGAGGAAAACTGTACCAGTTCCTAGAAACCTAGACCACTTCTGGGATGGAGTTTAGAAGAGAATCTGTATGGTAGCAGATTCTTTTTGTTAAGCATGATTCCTAACTGCATTCTAAATTGAGGCCTGATACCCACAGTTAAGCTTGGCTATGAGCCTTCACCGAAGAGGCTTCTCTTTACAGCAAACGGAGATCATCACAGCAAATACACTGGGCACAATGCAGAAATCAGTGGATCAAAGTGAACCCTGACCCAGTGGATACATTGACACCACAGCTTCTGCATCTGTGGCTCGGGGAACATCAAGGAAGATGGCCAAGGAAGACTGTAGAAGCTAGAATACTTGTCATCTGTAAAATAGTCTCTCATAGACACGGCTGCATAGACAAGCTGTGAACGATGGCAGGATCAGTAGACATACCAATGTGGAAGTGGAAAAAAATCTCATGTGCTGGATAAGGAACCACAGATAACTGATGACTTTGGAGAAAGGGAGAATTAGCCTCTCCCAGGGAAAAGGCCTCTGTTGGCCATCCAATACAAAGTAGTCAGCCCTGAAATTATATACATAGAAATAACAAAAATGGACTCAGACTCAGCACATTGCATTTATATATTTCTGTGTATATATATATAAAATTATATATATACATATATATATATAATTAGGGAAGAAGAATCTATCACTGTGTAAGTAATGGTAGAATTGGAAAGAGTTAGAGGGGTTGGAAGGAGGGAAGAGGGAAAGCAATGTAATTATATTAAAATTTAAACATATACAAATTATAAATATAATTAAATGTAAGGAAGATAATGTGCTAAGTTTTGGCTTCTCAGTGTCACTGTCATCGGCAGCAGAGAAGAAATGAGAATAGCAGCTATAACTCCCTAGTGCTTTCCCAAGGCTCAAATGATAATACATGTGTGAAATCACTTGAAAAAAACAAGAAAAATATAGTTTAAATTATAGTTTAAAAATTTTGGAATAATGTGACCTAGACAGAATTTTCACATTGTAGGCAGCATAATTAGTGCATCAAATCCTCTTTCACAATTGACTTTCCACTAATGGATTTCATCATGGCTTGCTACATGTTTTCATTACCTAATTTGTAACATCTACATCCCATACTTGACTTCAGGTTAATTGTCAAGTAAGTGAAGTGGCATATCTGGTAGAAAAATGGAAAAAAAAAAGAAACCTGCAATTTTGTTAGCAGAAGGGATGACTTTTAAAGAGAAAGGGAATCAAGAAGGAGGTGAATGCTTAAGTTTTTCCAGAAGCTTCTATGCCTCTGAATACCTCCAGGTGAAATCTTCATCCAGAAGAACTACGAAGACCTTTAGGAATTTCAGTTGTGGAGTTAGTGTTCCTTTTGTTCTCATTAAATAGACTGACGCAGGCTAAAACCAATGCATGTTAAATATCACTTTTCTCCAAGTGCAGGAAAGGTGTTAGGTAAAAATGAGGTTATACATGCACGTGTCGTTGTATTTTTCCTCCAGAGAAATGAACGAAGCCTACACCACTCTTCCATCTTTGGAAAGATGATCCCTTAGGCGAGTTGCTTAAAGTTGCTTCACACTCCTCCTATGTAAGAAAAACAAATGCTGTTATTGATAATGGCTGACATCAACTGCCTTTCATGAATTAATACACTTCATGTCTGTAAAGCTCACAAGTGTTCGGGTATTCAGTAATATATCATCACTTTATGGCTGAAGAAGAATGAGGCTTAAAGTAATTTAAAGGGTCCAGATCAGTTTAGCTATCAGACGTTGGGTTGGGATTTGAGTTCCAGTTTAATCAGGTTCTAAAGATTTAAAGTGAATGTGGTCTCAGCTGACTCCGTTTGACAATACTTCACCCTTGGGTCCAGCTAAAAATGAAACAAAACAAACAAACAAGCAAACAAAAACCTGACCCTTCCCTTAGATTTTTGGAAATTAAACAAAATGCCTGAAAGTGAAACTTTTCCTGGGGAAGCAGTAGAAGCGACGAAGGGGTTAACTGTGGGGGTGCACCCCTAAGATGTCAGCACTTGGGAGGCTGAGCGAGGAGGATTGGAAGTTCAAGGCCAGCCTGGATACATAAGCATCCCTATCATGTCTCCACAAAAGATTAGAAAGGTAGACAATAAAAAGGGAGCGTCTTTGCATCGCTGGTGGCCTGCAAAGACCTGCATGTTTAAGTTACCAAACTTATCTACATGGTGCTATGCCAGTGTTCTCCTCTTTGCTATAGTCCACCACTCTTTGAAACTCTGTATGTGTGTTGAAGTTAAAAGCACTACATGGCATTACCTATGTGAGCCTTTCATAAATATCTTGAAAAAAAATCTCCTCCCCCTGCTTCATGCCAAGGGCTGGAATTCCATCATTATCCACTCATTCCTGGAGGTGGAGCCTGGCTCACATCATGCCAGACATACAAATGATAGAAATTTCCATTTTTCTTCTGGAAGTCTGGCTTTGAAGGCCTAGATTCCCTGAGTCATCTGCTTCACTATTTGTGATAATAATGGCCATTTTGACGAGTGCATGTTCTAACTCAGAACTTGGTGCCGAGATCAGATAAAAGGCAAGCAGACTGGCACAATGAAGCTTTCAAAGCCTGCTTAATGACCAGTTTCTAAATATTTTACAGCTTCAGGTAGTGCCAAGTTGGGCAGAAGACAGTCCAGAGGCTATAGAATACAGATCACTGTCCTTCAGCTGAGCACTCAGCGTGGGAGTGAAGAAATCAGAACCTCATTTTTTTTTTTCCTCAGCAACTGGTATCAATGGATTCTGTCATATACAAGTCAATCTCATATTCTCGTCTGTCCTCTCTTCTCCTTTTTCTTCTCCTCTCTTCTTTCTGCTCTTCTCCTTTCCTCCCCTCTCTTATCTCTTTCTTCTATTTTTTTTGTATTCCCCCTGTTGGAAACACATAATGCCCTGGGCACTGTGTCTAGGCCCTAGGTGTTAGTCTCTTTCCATTTTTACCCTTCACATCCTTCCTGGACTGAGGTGTCCACTCCTTGAATGTGAGAACTACTGCTAACTAAGAAAATCTTGAACTTTTATTTCAAAACTTTCCTACTCTCTGAAACTCCCACCTGTGTTAGGGATGCCCATACTTCAACAATCTTCCACATCTTGGGTTAAGAGGGCTTGTGCCTAGTCTTACTGAATCTTGTTATGCCATGTTCACCAGACATTACAAGGAAGGCTGCTCATTTCCGAAGGGAAACAGCAGAAGAATGGAACTGAGGGAGAGGGGAGGAGGGGAATGGGAGGAATGGAGGGAGGGAAAACTGTGGTCAGGATGTATCGAAAACAAAAAGTTTAAAAAAAAAAAAACCAAACAACTCCATGATCATCAATAATCCCAGACATTCCCTGTACTAACTCTCTCAGCAAATAACATCTCCCCTAATGCTTGTGCTAGAGGCCTCAAACTCATGTGTGAAACCTCCCATTATTACACTCTACAAACAATCTTCATTTCTTAATATTCTATTTAAATTGTCTATAATTCATCAATTTAACTCTATCCCTACTTTCTATCTAAAACACCAACTCCTTCCTAAATATAGCCCCCAAGCAGGTATCCTGAAGTCTATGCCTGTATCTCTGCGTACTAATAAAATCCTCTCTACAGTATTATGAATGGAATGAAAGAATATGTTAGTGGGAGAAAAGCTGGGTAAGAGATCAAATGATACGGCCCTCATTCACCTCCTCTGCTTTATTTCCAGCTTCTTCTTTCCTCACTTTTCTAGTTTAGGAAACCATAGGATTTTAGAAATGTTAGGACTATGGGATAGTCGCAGAGGAAAACTGCACACATAAAATGGAATCTGTCCAAGAGAGAGGCTGTGTGTGCTGCAAGGGGCAGACCTGAAACAGGAGATTTGCACTAACATTTTGGAGTCCAGATGATTCTCCCATCAACCCCAGAGATCAGACAGAAGAGTTTGGTATTTCATTCTTACTTTGGTCTAATTTCTTCTTGCTGTGTTACCAGTCCTCCATTTGGAATGCGAATGTTTACCGTGGGCCACTGTATATTCAAAAGATGTATCTTATTAACTTTGTAAGAGTTGTCAAGCAACTTCTTTGTGTTTTAGGACAGACTTTGTATGCTGGACTTTAAAGGGACTGGGGCTGTTGAAGACTAGAGTGGATGCATTTTACATTATGAGATGAAAATGAAACCTGAGGGACAGGAATACATGTCATGGTTTAAAGGATGACGGTGTGTGCCCACTGGATAAGGGGAGTGACTGTGATGGGTTAAGATTTAGAATCACCAGATAAACACAGAATTGTGTCTATGACAATCTTCCAGGGAAGTTTCCATGAGAAGGAAAATCCCACCTGAGTGCGGCTAGCAGCATCTCATAGTCTGGGGTCATGGATTGCACGAACAGAAGAAAGCACGTTAAGCTGACAAAACTGCCTCAATCTGCTGTTGTCACCCCTTCCCTAACGTAATGACTCATACGGAGTAAACCTGGCCCGGTTAAGTTACCTGGCAGGTTATTTCATCACAGTCACGAGAAAAGGGGTTAATTCAGGGGAACTCAGGGAAAGAAATCTGTGGTTCAAATATGTTACCAGAGACTTCTTACTGTACCGCAAATGCTCAAATCAAAACTTGCTGGGGCATAGAGATCTAAGTTCAGGAGTAACTAATGTCACAGTAAAAGGGAAGGTCTCTTCCCTCTTCCATCATTGTAGTCTTTGAATCATCCAAGAGGCCTTTGCCACATCCTATCAGCTTATTGTTGGACTTCCTAGCTCCCAGAAATATGGATAAATGAATGTGTTTTAACATTGGGTATTTTGTTATGGTGTCACAAAGTAGAATGAGACAGACTCAATGCTATTGTATACAACAAAAAGGAAAAAAATCTGCCTAATATGTCTTAAAGATCTTCCTCATTTGTAAAAATGATGAAGCATAGATATTTCTGTAGACAGAAGTTTTTGTCCCGCCCAGTTCCATGGTCATTCAATCCCAAAGAAACACACAGAGGCTTACATTAATTATAAACTGTTTGGCCTATTAGCTCAGGCTTATTATTAACTACCTCTTTTAAATTAATTCATAATTCTTTATCTATGTTTAGCCACGTGACTTGGTACCATTTCTCAGTAAGGCATGCTCATCTTGCTTCCTCTGCATCTGACTTGTGACTGACTCTCTGCCTTTTCTCTTCCCAGAATTCTTAGTCTGGGCACCCCACCTAGACTTCCTGCCTGGCTACTGGCCAATCAGTGTTTTATTAGATTAATACAAGTGAAAAATATTTACAATGTACAAGAGCATTATCCCACAATATATTCCTAAATATAACCTGCTAGATCAGTATATTGCTTGCTTGTGTGTTTCAGGGATGCCTGTCATATATTGGATATCCAATTAGTGTGCTTTTCCCTGGGGAAGACTATTTCTCTACTCTCAGTATTACTTAGTTACTTGTCATTCTTCGTATATTGTTTAAGTTTTGTAATCTTCCCCATTCATTTTTACATGCCAGTTTTTGTTGTCCTTGTTCACCTCATATTTAGGCAGCCAAACTGGTGAAATTTTGTGGGTGTCGCTTTTAACATTTCTAGGAGACATAGGCTCACAGCAAAGACAGTTCTCTGTCTATTACAATCATTCCCTAACCCCTTCCATAATGCTTCCAGAGCCTTAATGCAAAGAGTTGTCTTTGTACATCAAAAAAAAAACTGGGATCCACAACTCTACAGTTTGATTGATTCTGGTTTTCTATAATACTCTTTATTGGCTACAAAGTGGAGTTTCCTTGATAAGAGTTGAGGGCTACACTTATGTGTGCATATAGTAACAGTTAGGATGTTAGGATTATGCTGGTTTAATCAGTGTTAGTTATAGGTTCTCCTTTAAGATCCATATGTATATACATATATGCATATAACAGCAATTTATAAAAAAGGCCATAAATTTGCAAGAGTGTGAGGAGGAGTATATAGGACGGTTTGGACAGAGGTAAGGAAAGGAGGAAATTATGTAAATGTATTATAATCCCAAAAATTAAATTGCTATACTGCTACATATCATTGGCTTAAGTGGGACATGTGATAGAGAGAGGTGGATTTTCTTCTCACAGTGTCACAAAACACAAATCAAGGTGCTTGTATGAGTTCTTATCTGTAGGCCCAGGAACCAATGCTCTTCTGAGCTCATTTCTGTTGCTGACAAACTTTAGTTCTTTGAAATTGCGGACTGTGATTCCTGTCATCTTGCTAGAAGTCATCAGGAAATGTTCGTCAGCTCTTGCTGTTTCAAAGACTTATTCCCAATAATATCTTAATTTTAGTTAAAATATTTGTTACAGCAATGATCACTTTTCCAGACTTTTTCTTTGTAGCTATAGCTGGGTTTGAACTTGTTATGTAGTGAATAATGACTTTCAACTCCAGAACCCCCTATTTCTACATTCCATATACCATGCTTTTAGACATGAACTACCTGGTTATACAGTGCTATGGATTAAACCCAGGACATAATAATGATAGGCGTATACTCTACCAATAGATCTACATCCACAGCTGTTTTCTAGTTATTAAAAAGTCGTACTCATTTGTACATTCTATATTATTAATAGACAATTCTGATAATATGACTTTGATGGTTAATCTCAATTTCGAAGTTAGTAACATCTAGAAGCCCCTGAGAAATGGGCCTCTGTCCTGTCTGTGGAGGATTAAATTAACAGAGATAGCAAGACCTTCTCAATGTTTGTCACACCATTTCCTCGATTTGGAGCCTTTGAATAGGATCCTTTGAATTGAATAGTAAGTGCCTCACTATTGCATTCCAACGGAAAACAGAGAGTTACCTCCAATGCTGTATTTTTAGAACATGCAGGTTCTAAAACAAAAGGGGCATTCATCACAAGCATCCATCGTTCCTCGATTCTTGGCTGTGTATAGAATGCAGCCTTGACTTCACGGTACTGTTTCTATGGCCTCTTCACCAAGATATAGTGTGACCTCGGACTATCCAAGGTTATAACATCTTTTTCCTTTAAGGTGCTTTTGTCAGAGGAATATACCGCAGCAAAAGAAAAAGTAACTAACAGTCTCTCAACCAATAGCTACTCAAAACAGAAATTGAGAACATCCTTCATCTCTTATATTACTTTACCAAGAATTAAGTTGATTTATTTTTAATGAGGCAGTTTTTAGAGGGAAAGTCACATGACCTTATTAAGATGCACCTGACATTCCCGAAAAAAGTAGAAACAAGTTTTATCTGTAGAAGAGATGAGTGCAGGTCTTGAGGAGTTAGTTGGATGGTTCCACACATAAGGAAAGAAAGAAAGAAAAATAAGCAATCAAATACGCCAAAGAAGAAAAAGAGAATTCACACATCCACCCTTATTTTAAGGGTGCTTTCAGAAGAAAGAATATAATACGTTGTGAAATGGGACTTGAAACCAGGAGAGTGTGTTGGAATTAGAGCTGACCCTGAAGCATGATGGAACTTCACAAACCTTAAAAGAGAAGGATGGCAGTAAATAAACTGTGAGCTATTTTTAACAGCAAAATATTATTGACCTACTCTAAAAGAAATATAACATTGAACGTACAATAAAAGCTAATCCTGCAGAAAACAGATTCTCACCCAAATTTGCTATGCATATTAATAACTTGTTTCTCTACCCATTTTCTCTCTATGTTGTGTACATGTTACTCAAGCTTTCTACCCAGTGACCTTATCCATGCCCATTCATCCCTCCTTGAAAAGTTCTGTGAAGAATATGTTTGAGTATGAATTAAATCCTATTATAACAAATATTAGCTTTCTAGAAGTCAAGTAAAGCTTAGAGCCACATTTCGGAGGCAAGTCTATGAAAACATAGACCCATAGTCTAAAATATACCAGAGTAGATAACTCTATAACTGTTTTCAGTTAGAGTGGAATATCGAGACACTTACTATTCAATTGGAGAAGGAAGAGCAAGAAAGAGCACACACTGGGAAGAATTTAAGGTGTGAATAGACTAGTAGCAAACATACTCAAAGAATGAAGGAGTCTTTGGTAGATTGAAGAGTTAGAAAAATAGGACCTGGAGAGATGGCTAGACTAGTCAATAAGCAAAAATGATGGGCACCTCTGCAGAGAAAAATGTGAGCAAGACATATCAGCATGTGTCTGAACTAGAGAAGTGGTTTGGGATCATTTAAAGATTGTCTGACAGGTACAAACCCCTCTGCTGAATCTCCAATAAAACACACACACACACACACACACACACACACACTCATGGGTTGGAGGGAACATTTAAAGATTGTCTGATAGGTACAAACCCCTATGCTGAATCTCCAATAAAACACACACACACACTCGTGGGTTGGACAGAGTACAGAAAATATTATTGGATATATGCTTCTATCTGACCCTCTGATGTTTATTGTCAGGTAGAGATTAGACAAGAAGGGCTCATCCTTGTATGTTAAGATATGTTATAGATGTTGATACAATGATGAAAATCACGTAAGGGAGACTCATCTGCTAGTCATATATAGTACGGGCTAAGTTTGTGAATATGGAAAAGAAGTCAACCGGAAGGCTATTATGGTAATCCAGGTGTGGAATAATGGTGGCCTACTCTCAGTCCCCTCTTCCTCTTCCTCTTGCTCTCCCCCGTATCACTCTTCTCTCCCTTTCTGCTTTCACTCTCTTATATACAAATGTATGGCAACAGCCATTTCTATGAAGGCTTTCAAAAAAACTACAGAAAAGAGGACTTGCCAACTTGGAGATTAGCAGTTTAGCTGGACACAGGCCATGGGACACTGAGTCACTGGAGTCCTCTTGAACAATGTGTGCAGACAGTCTCACTTTGTACTTTGCAGTATACCTGGAAGGGAGGGTAAGGCCATCATCAAAACTCTGCTGAATAATTCAGTGATGCCATAGAATCTGGCAAGCAAAGAAGCTACAGCTTATGATCCAACTAACAAATGAATTCAATGTTGAGAAAAACAGGGCAAACTACTCAAACTACACACACACACACACACACACACACACACACACACACAAATGTTGGTACGATCCATTAATTAAAAATAAGTTGAATGTATCAAGATTTAGAGGAAACTACAGCTTTTGTAGTCATTTCAAATTACAGAGAATGTGCCCAGTTTACTGTCCCAGACAGTTTAAGAAACTGGAAGAAAGGGTGTCAATGTTATTAAACACTCTAATGGTTCCTGCATGCACATTCTTTTTCTGTTTGCTTTTGCCAAATGTCTCTGCCTGTGTGCTCTGTTTGTTAATGTGGCCAGTGTAATAAAGGCTTGCACGATGAAGGTACAGCTTCCTATTTGCATTCTAGAGCACAGAGATGATCTACTTTGGAAGCCTCTCTGGTTCAGTACCTGAACTGATTTAGAGTTTCCTGGCATTTCAAAGATCCCCTTGCTTGCCTCTGCTTTAATCCTCCTGATCTTTGGGAAAAGAGAGAATTTACATTTGGCTAACAAATTCACTGAGGGTCAAGGTTAGTCTTAGCAGCCAGGTCTCCTCTCTCTCTCTCTGAACCCTCATTCTCCAGATCTGAGGGGTGCATGCTGTTGTCAAGTGGGGTCATTTTGTAAGAAAGATACCCCGTCATGTGTGAGGTCTCAAGAGAGGCAATTGGGAGCGTGTATTTGTACTTACAGACCACTGCTTTCCTGAGAAAAAGAAGAAGAGCCAGAAGGAGGATCCAGCTATGATACGTTTTTTAAAAAATCAATATAAAATTGTTTTTGTTTATTTTGCACCCCATTTTATAGAAAACCTGATGTCTGTCTTATGCAATGTTTCTGTGTTTGGGTTAAGTACAAATGCAGCTGGTAGCTTGTTTCAGACACCCTACTATTTTAAAGAACTCTTTACACTGGAAACATGTTCTTATTTCAGACATCAGAACACAATATCACTATCTTCTTTGGGATTGAAGAGGGGCCCAGGGAAGGAGGTGAAAAGAATTCTATTGTATATCCATTATTAAATGTTATTGGAGTCTATTCTTCTGAGGGAATTTTCTCCTGTGAAATGGAAACAGACCTGACAAATGAGCAGACAGCAGCAAGAATAAATGCTGATCTATGATGATGTGTTTACTGGCCTACATCAAAATGAGGACAAAGACAGTATAAGGAGATTTCCATAAAGTCATAGTGATTTAATTTAGAACATTCCTTTTATTTTTATTGTTTGTTCTTCATCCTTTTGTGTGTTAGAGTGCCATTACTCCTATTAAATAATAATAATGGTAAGTAGTTGATGGATGTGTTTTTAATGTCTCCCTCTGGCAAAATAAAATGTTGGCAAGTGTACATTCTTGTTGAACCTTAAAAATCTTACCAGTCGTGGAAACAAGTCGGGAGACCGCTGGTAAATGTGACCAAGCTCTACTTGAGGCCTTAGTTTGATCACCTCCATCTCAATTTCAACTACTAAATTGGTGGGATACCCTGCATACATACTTAGAGAGATGGCTTAGTTAATTGGGCACAGGCACAAGGACCAGTGTTAAACCCGCAGAGCACATTAAAATCTAAGCTTGGTGGTTTACACTGGACAGGCAGAAACAGGAAGATTTCTGGCCTTCCCTGGCCAGCCAAATCCATAATCTCCAGACTCCAATTAGAGACGCTACCACAAAAAGTAATGTGGTCAGGTCTTGAGAAACAGCATCTGAGTAGAACCCTGGCATCCAAATGTGTGCTCGTTAGCACACGCTCATACACACATACAAACACACACGCACAAACACACACACAAAGAAACACCCTGAAGATAATCACCAAGGTTTTCTCGTCTTTCATATCAATCTGTAAAATATCAGACATTTGTGTTACTAGGGTGTGGTGCGCCTAAGATGTTTTGTTTTGTGGCTCACCTGAGGTCTTTGAACAGGGCAGCAGCAAAGTCGGCATGGTGGACTGTGCCTCCTGACAAGGGCTTTGGTTCTACCAAGACAAACTATGGGACTCCTGCCTCACAAGTCTCCTCGAAATCCTAGGAAAGAAACCGTGCTAGGTAAGTAAGTGAGCGCTCATCAAAGGGAAGACGTGCTGCTCATGCAACTTGTATGTGCATGGTGAGGTGGCATAGAACACCTTCTGAGTCATGCCCACAAACCTGCCCCTACTCCCGACATGACTAATCCACCTCTGTTCAATCCTTGTGTGCAGCCACATAAGAGTTCTGGCAGTTAGACTGATTGATATTTGGCTTTATCATCTTAATACTTCTATAAAATACCTGTCTAACCTGCTCTAATCGGTTCGGTTGGTAAGGAGGAGGTGAAATTGTTTCCAGCGAGTAAACTGAAATGTTTCTCTTGATTTACAACCTTGGATTGGAAAGAGAGAAGACGAACAATTGAGGTGAAGACGCAAATGGAATCTGCATGAAGACGTGTACAAAGAGAACCGAGAAGGATTTGATGTGTAACACTGTTGATATGTCCCAAGCTCATTCATTTAAAGGGTAAATCTCTGTAAAAAGAAAGAAAGAGATGCATGATTACAATCTGAACACAGAAGCCTGTTCTTAGGTTGGCTGCTTGCATCAGAGACAATCAGTCTCCTTCATCAAAGGATTAAAGCAGGTCTTCCCTTGTAAATGTCTTGAAAATGTGATATTGCACAATGACCACAAATGGAACAGAACTGGGTATAATAGGAGTGTGTGCTAGGTTTTCTGCTGTCTTTTTTTTTAATGGTTGTAATTACACTGCTAATGGTGTGATGTCTTATTCCCTGTCTTTCTAAAGGATTTCCTATACATATATTGCAGGTCACATGGGAGAAAAAGAAAGAGTAAAAAGAAATTTTGAAACTTATGGACTTCTGCTAAATAAATAAAAACAGGAAATGTAAACCTTGAAATTAAGATTTATTTTCAACAACTCTAAACTCTAATCTCCCTCTTCTAATGTTTGCCGACTTCAGTGCAACAATCCAAACATAAACCTCTGGCGTCTATGGGTAAATGTGGATGGGTTTCTATCTATATTTAGATTATGATTCAGTCTGGTTCAACAAGTTTTAAGTAAAAAAGAAATTCCAAGCTTCCCAAAAGGTGATAGTTTCTTGTAATATTTGAGAAGAGTTATGAGCCCTCTGAAAAGAGAGCTGAACACATCCTCTTCCTCTCCTTACTGAAGGTATAAATGAGCCAGTTTGAGCCCACTTCTGACTATTTTTCTCCTATTTCAAGTACACACATCTGATGTTCTTAGAGAAAAATTAGCTATAGTCTAACTATTTCAAATAACAGTTAAGAAAATGCATTTGTAGTTACTGACAATTTTTTTTCTCGCCACGCTAAAAATTTCTGATAAATTTTTGAATAATTTCCAATTATACTTGCTCATACAAACATATATGCTACTGAGAAGCATTCTTTCTGAAATTATTATATTATAATATTTCACTAAAAAGTAAACCAGATTTTTTTTCCTGAGTTGCTTAAAAGAATTCTTAAACTGTCTGTAATGAAAGCAAATGCCTGCTTATCCTCTGCACTTTGATCTGAGCAGATGATTTCTTTCATCTGAACAGCTGAAGGTAAGGCGATCAATTGAACTTAACAGCAATCAATCTTTTCTTTATACGTATCTGTCTATTTGTTATGTGCAGATTAAACCACTTTTAAAATTCACTTTCTCTTAGGCATATGTATCATGTTATTTGATCTGGATTTATTACTATTAAAGTAGTCACATTAAATCCTTTCTGCAAACAAAAATAAAACATAATGGACTGTTTCCTTGATATTTCCAAACACTGCATCGATGATCTACTTGGGGAAGGGATTCAATGATATGTAGTTGGAAATATAATCATGTACCCAACAATTATTTATGGTACTTCTGCTTACACGTTTGTTTTCTCTTTGGTCCTGTAGATGCTTCTGAGAACTTCTTAGATATTGGTCACTATGGGTGACTTTCAGATGCATGGTGGTCTCTTAATTAATACGCTCATAATCTAGTTTAGAAAGAATGGCATCAATGAACTACTTGTATCTGGAGTCAATTAGGGATTGTGGTGCAATATAGGACATCGCAGTGAGAATTAGCAACAGGTCTGTCTCATCTACAAGTCAGAAGGTAAAGACTCCCACAGCAGCTTCTAAAGAACATTTGAGGAGTACAAAATAGTCAAAAATACTCTATAGTACGTGGTCTATGCATTGATGAGTTTTGAGAAAAGAGTGGAGGATGCTAAGAGCAACACTCCCAGACCGAGCTTGAAGAAAAACTGGAGGGAGGGACAATAGCAGCACAAATGTTTTAGTGGGGTTACTGCCATCGTCCAAATCATCATTAGGAAGACTGAGAAATTCATTCAGATCCTAGATAATCAGAATGGAGACTTAGTAGGACTTGACTATAAGGCTGTATGTTAGAGGTGGGAAGGACACCTACAATTCTTACTTGGGCAACTGGTAGACTGTTGGGAAGCTGCAGGGAGACAAAATTAGTGAAATTCGCAGGCGTTCACATTGAATGCATTGTTTTTTAAGGTGTTTTTGAGACACCCAGTTGACAATGACAAGTCTTTGAAAACATGGTCTTGGGGCTCAGAAAAAAAGGTCTGAGCTGCAGATATAAATCTCAGACTTGGTTTTATGGATGGTAATTGAAGACATGTGAGTCTACAAGACTGCCTATGGGAAATGTATACAGTGGGAAAGAAACCACAGGCCACAGCCCTTAGAAACTCTAGGATCTAAAGGGAAGACAGAAGAAGAACAAGAGATGGGGACTGAAAAAGAGTGATCCAATAAGAAAAATAAAATTGGGAAAGGGACCCATAAAAAAACAAGCTGGGAAGGCAAGATTAATGAAAAGGAATGAATAGCTGAGAGATCAATTCCAGTTCTTCTTTGTACTTTATAGAAGAGGTTGGATCAACTGAGCAGCAAGAGGTTTTCCTTAGCTTCAAAAAGATAACCAGTGTGGGTAATGACCACGTGATAAGCTTCTAGAGCACCACATACAAGTGCTTGGAAATTGATGTCATGGACTGAATGAACTTGCAAAATTCCTAATAAAATTTTTAACAGAATTGGTGTACAGCTGCATGTGAAGGTGTTCAGCTGAGCAATGACATTAAGAAAAATCAGATTTCTTTGATGCATGTTTTGTTTGCTTGGTAAACAGCAATTCTGCATGACAAAAAAAGAGAAGTGAATAATTGCCTGTTCTCTTGAACATATGAGTGGTTGCCCTTGGCCTAACAACTCAACACACACTAGCGCTTTCACAGAAGGGTCTCAGACTCAGTTTCTTCTGGAGTTGGCTTTGCCCCATCCCGGCCACATCACAGAGATTCAGGAATTTGGCCTTAAAGAAAATTGGACCTTAAGGCAAGGAAGATATTGTTCTTTCCTCTTCAGGGTGACAAAATGGCCCATCTGTTAAAATACTAAGCAAGAGCTGGGACAAATGTCATAGACACTGAGTACTTTAAAACTGAAGATAACTTAGATATATTGTGACTATTACTTCCATTGCAATTGTTTTTCCAAAATATTCACATATTTTATTCCTATTTCTCATTCTTCTAATACATGATATAGTTCATGATTTAAATTTCCATAGAATAAAACAAAATGATATTTTAGTAAAATATTACATTACCAATATCCTATAAATAATTGTCTTTGCTAAATTTGTTATTCACTTCATTAACAAATTTCTAACACTATTGTTTCATTTTGGGTATTTTAATAATCCTTTTGTTGATTGAAAGAGATATTTTTCCAAGTTTATTTTTAATAACTTTATTCACTTTTATTGTGTTAGGGATTGAAATCCATCTACTTTTCTAGGTAAACCCTCTCTCACACAAGCTATAATTCAGCTCCATCTTTCTACCTTTAAAATATCTTATAAAGTAAAAAATTAATGCTTAAAAGAACAAATTGAATTTTCTTAAAACTATTTAAAATGCATGCATTCATAATGAGAATTTGTTGTATGATACATTGATGATGATTTACAGGCAACAATTAAAGTCTAATTATTTAAGCACATTCAGAGGGTTTGCTTTGATTACACTTCCATTTCACTCTGATGCAGAGTATTGTCAGCAAAACGTCTATGAGAAGCCTATAGTATTTAGATCATCTCTTCATTCATAGTACTCCTTGCCTTTGTAAATATGTTAAAGAGCTATTGTAAAATTCTTAAAAATATTTTATTTGTGAAATAAACACTAAAAATATTTTAGTTTCTCAGCCCAAGTGTGTTACATCCCTTGAACTTTGTGTTTCAAGCAAATTAGGTCATGTTTGATGCTCATATATGTGTGGTCTGAGCATGAAAATGTCATTCCGTACATACTGATAGCATATCTTGCTAGGTGACATCCGAGAGGTGACAGGAACCAAGAGCAATAAAAATGCATTTTTTTCTTCCTAGATTGTGAAAGTATCCTTTCTTGTTTCTCTGGGAAGGAGTTGTTGCAGTTTCAGAGTATGTGCCCTAAGAATTTGTGTTTATCAGCAGGCTTAGTGCTTCTAAATTTAATTCACCATAATTCTGTCAACAGAAAATAGTCATATTTATAAGCATCCATTTTGGGTGTCAGTCACAGGTCAGAGATTCAATGCATGTGGTTTCCTTTCGGCTCCACTCTGGATTTGATATATAAGGAGGTAAAGGGTTGCAGGTGCTGGGCACTCAGCTGCATTCACCAAGGGGCCTAGGATGATTCAGAAAGTGACACAAAATGACAGGTTGATTTTGCCTGATCAATAAGATCCTAATGAAGTTTAATAAGAAGAAAGTAAGAAAGAATAATTTCTATGTTTCAACATAGATGCGAGACAGGCAATGTTAGTGACTGATGGTGGTTTAATTTGAATCTTCTCTGTATTTTTCTATTGTGCTCGGATTGTTTTTGCTAGAACTATTAATAAATTCAGAAAAATAAACTTCTATTTTCATACTAGGGAAAATTACACACTCAGTTACTTTTCTCAGAGGGGGAGAGAAAGTTCCGTTCTGCATCAAACCTGAAGACCACATTATAAAAGACAAACTGTGGGTAAGAATATCAATTTTCTTCTATTTTTGACTTTAAAATGACCAGTATAGAGTTGACTTCTACTTTACACCCGAGTCTTTAAGATCTACTCAAGTTGGTCCTGAATGATGATTTCACAAATTCTCTTTTCCAGATTTGAGATTTGACTAGGAATGCTTTTCTCTCCAAATTGAATGAAATTTTGGCAGTGTTAATCAGTGATGCTGAAACCAGTCTTCTAGGCTAAAATTTCCCCTATATACACAGTTTGGGACTAGTTCTGAATTCACCAAATTCATTTCTACCCTTTTTCTGCAGTACTTCTGCCTTTCTCTGTCTTCCTGATTACAATCCTTTTCTCGTTGTCGGTGATGAATATTGCCAGAGAAACACTTGGATGAATTGGGCAGAACTCAGGTTCAATGGCCTGAGCTTCAGGCATGGTCCTGTTGCTTGCAGCTGAATGTCCTTGAATATCACCTGCTGTCCATGCCAAAGAGAAGGGTGGGCCTGAACTGAACACACAGACAGTCTCCAAGGAAAGTCTCTAGGTGTGATTTTTGACTCTCAGTAGGTTCCGAAAGGCTGAGACCATGTGTTATAGTGCAGATTCCTTTATCTCAGATCATAGAAGCTCTATTAACGAGAACATTTGAAAATGAAGCTTCGGGAAAATTGGCAGAAATTACAGTTGCCTGGACTGGACAGCTAAGAGGAGAACGGAAAGAAGGACCAAATGCCTTCATGGAGTTGGCGTGAGACATCAAGTTCTATGCTAAACGGATATACACTTATTTTTCTCTTGTCTTATGTCAATTGCAGAGAATTTTTTTGTTCTCTTTACTTGTTTTCAGTTTAGCTAAAAAGTCTCATGTTACAGAACTAAACTTGTTTCTTCCACTCTGTCATAATTTGCAAATCTGAGCTAGTCTTTAACTAGAGGATACTGCCCCATTTGGTGTTAAAGATGAGCATACAAGTGCAATTACTTCCAGGTTCTGGCTATGACAGAAAATGCTGCTATGAACATAGTTGAGCACGTATCCTTATGGCATGATTGAGCATCCTTTGGATATATACTCAAAAGTGGTATTGCTGGTTCTTGAGGAAGGTTGTTTTCCTAATTTTCTGAGGAATTGCCACACTGACACCCAAAGGGGCTGTACCAGTTTGCATTTTCACCAGCAAAGCAGGAGTGTTCCATTTACCCCACAACCTCTTCAGCATCAGTTGTCAGCAGTGTTTTTGATCTTGGCCATTCTTGCAAGTGTAAGATGGAATCTCAGAGTTGTTTTGATTTGCATTTCTCTGATGACTAAGGATGTTGAACATTTCCTTAAGTGTCTTTCAGCCATTTTAGATTCCTCTGTTGAGAGTTCTCTGTTTAGGTCTGTACTCCATTTTTTTATTG
>JAQHUG010000185.1:1089801-1545934 GCA_028555095.1 Dicrostonyx torquatus
GAGATCTACACAGCAGAAAAAAAATAACGACATCTTGAATTTTTCAGCCAAATGGATGGAGCTACAAAACATCATTTTGAGTGAGGTAACCCAGACCCAGAAAGACAACTATCACATGTACTCACTCATAAGTGGTTTTTATAATATAAGGCAAAGAAAACCAACCCACAAATCACAATACCAGAGAACCTAGACAGCAATGAGGACCCTAAGAGAGATGTACATGGATCTAATCTACATAGGAAGTAGAAAAAGACAAGATCTCCTGAGTAAATTGGGAGCATGGGGAGAAGGTTGAAGGGGAGGGGAGCAGAGAAAAATGTAGAGCTCAGCAAAAAATCAATAAAAAATGCAATTACTTCAACAGACTTGTACCAACAATAGCAAGTAGTCAGTGACTATGTACAAGAAATTATACTTGACAAACACAGAAGCTATTAAAACAAAGATGAAATTTCCGTAAAACACATTCTGAAAGTAGCTATAAGCCCACAAATAAATACGATACTGTAATAAAAGAGCAAGTATGTGAGGACCTCAAATAAAATGCCATCAGTTGCCCATGAGGGACCTATGTGGCCATGTTAAAGTCTGAGAGTTTTATGGTGGCAGGCCAAGAGGATATCAGATTTTTATGTTAGTACTTCGGTTAACCGCAAGGTCTTAAGAGAGATGGATCTTAATGAATTTTGATAAGAGAAACAAACCATCCATTTGAACCTCATCTGAAGCAAATTGTTGGCCGTGCATCATGCAAGGGGTTAGGATATAGGATAGAGCCAAGAGCAACATCTCTTGAGCTGCTTTCAAAGCACAGGATAAGAAGGAGGAGAACATAAGAAGGGTCAGGTGTGTGGGAACAGGCAGAGAGAGATGTGCACAAGATGCCTAGGAGACTTAGGTGGAAATGAGTCTTGTTGAAAAGGGCACAGAATGACCAGTGCAAGATCAGAGAACATTTTCCAACTCAGTGATGATCTATCTATACAGAAACAGCTTCGGAAAGCTCAATTATGACAAGAGAGGTCAGGAGACAGTTAGATGGTTTTAAAATCCCAAAATGCATACTGAGGACTTTATATGAATATGAAATATTCCACGTTGCTTTAGTTTTTTCTTTAAATTCTCACAAATTGTTGCCTTGAACTAAGTGTTCAGATACTAATTTTATAGATGAGAAAGCTCATACTTTGAGGAGGAGAACAAGTTACAGCTATTATTGTCAATGATTGGCTGGGGTGGGAGGGCAATCCTTGCATTAGCATTGAAGGTTCTGTTACTATGTCCTACCATATCCTGGTGAGAATGGCTATAAAGCAGACATGAGGAATAATGTCAGAACAGGAATGCATGTGAAGAAGAGAGAATTATATGGCAAAAATGGAGGAACAGACAACAGAAGTACTAAGTTCTTTCTACATCAAACTTGTTCTTACGGGTGTTAAATTTCTTACCAAATTTAATCCACTTTCAGAAGATAACACTTGTACCTTCATGAGGGGAAACCCTCCAGAATCCATGCACCTTGAAGTAGATGCCACCTCTTAAAGATTCTGCTCTTTCAGAATTACAACATTGAAGATCAAGCTTCCAGCACACTGGGAGATAAACCATATATGGTGCCCAGAGAGCTTTGAAATCATTGCTTATGATTCTCCCATAGTCATGTTTCAGACAGCAAACGTTCCAAGATATTCTCAGTTGAGTCAAACATGGAAACATTATGCCTTCCGGTTTCAGTTTCCACACAATAAACAGTGTCTTTTTTATGTGCTTTTTTTTTTGTAGTGGATTTAATTGATTCAAATGCCCCACAGAAAAGACTCAAATATTATGTGCACAAAGCCTATAAAAAATACATGAGTTAGATATGATTCATTAAAGGATGAGCTACAAATTTTTTGGTCATAAATTCAATGTTCATAAATCAACAATACATGAAATAAGATATCAAATATCATTAAATAAGAGACCTTTAAAATGACTGCATTTTAAACAAAGTATCTTTCAAATTGAACAAATCTTTAAACACATGAGTGGAAACACACAACACATAATGCTGCATCTTAATATGCTGGTGCTGGTGTGACCTTACTGTGCAAGAACCAAACACTGCTCCCAGATTCTCCAATTCAATGCTCTCAGCCGCTGAGCAGAATATAACCGGGATGTAAACATCCTGTAAGAAAATCTATCTTTTTTTTGCCTCTGGGTCTTGAAATAGAAGTTTTTTAAAGTCTGAGAACTTCCTGAGTTAGAGGAGGGAGAGGATGGTCCTTGGTTACTTTTAATAACCCCTTTCGTCAAATCCTGAGTTTATGCTAGCGACTCTTGATGAATTCCTAGGTAATTTTAGATGAAGTATGGATGGCTGAACAACTAACCATGTGATTAGAGGGTAGCATTCAACCCCACAACTAAACCTTTAGGATAGGATGAGAGAGCCAGGTTGAATTAATCACGAAGGACCAAACTCTCCTTCATCAGACCTCTCTCAATGTTAGTGTTCAGAGGGCTTTCATGGTGGACACACCCACATGTCACAAAGGACAGCCTCAGTCTCCAGAGGTCCTGAGGCTTCTAGTTAAAGAGTCTCCTGATTTCATCCTGCATGATCATTGGTATCCTTTCTAATATGTACTATCATCAACATCAAGTGGAACATAAAGAGTGATGTGGACTACAGTATGAAGTTATTAAACTCAAAGACAGAATAATGAGAGCTTCCACTTGATAGCTGTTTGGGTAGATGTCAGGGTGATATGGTCTGGGCCTGTGACTGCCAAGTGAAGTGGCTTTTACCTGTGGCATCTGATGCTATCTGGGAAGTGAGTATCAGAACTAAATTAAGGTATGGGAAAGCTAGTTGGTTCCCAGACTGGTGGAGAATGAGTGTTTGATATAAAATGTTTCTCAGTTAGTGTGAAAGGCTTTCAACAGAGACAAACAGATCTCAGAAAGATCAACATACACAAATAACAGCCTTAGCACATAGTAGCCAAGTATTATCAAGTTAGATGTTTTATTATAATATATTAATTTTCTAATCTTTAATAATAGTGCATATGCCTTAGTCTACTCTCAATTCTAGGCAAAACAAAATTAAAAACATTTAAATATTAAATGTGCTTTCATTGAAAGTCATAAATTTCACTATGGAAGATTAATGTAACTAAATAGGAATTAATTTGTATTTTCCATTCCACCTCAGATGGGTGGGGTATGTAGAGTTAAGATTATGTTATGTTCTTACTTGATAGTGTGTTTGGAGGATGCCAGAGCTAGAGTCAACATTCTCCTTACTCCTTTCCAACGCAGAAGGCTAAAGCACAACGTCACTTCAGATAATTTTTCGGCATCACATCCTGGCTCTATGTCAATTATTCCAGTCTCATGTGACATCATGAAATGTGGCTGATGGATATCTCCAAAGTTGTTTGTATCTCTTGGACAAAGTTAATGTGGGAAGGGTGATCTGTCAAAGAGATTACATGGAATGATAGAAAAATAACCTAAACCAATAAGGGGGGGGAACCACAATATTTTGCCTTGGTTCATTCGAGGGGGGAGGCAAGAAAATAAAACCAACTGACTGAGATAAAACCCTGTGAACACCTAATCAGGTTACCATGACTGCTGTTGAAGCTATTCACTCCTTGTCAGGGGGATTAACCCCAGGATCCAGAAAGTACCCAACACATGGCTACAGGTGGTAGAACTGGATTTACTGAATTCTTCCAACCATCTACGTAGGACTCTCTCCTTATTTTTCTAAGCAGCTGATGTCATTCTTCTGGTCTTGCAATGAGGAACAGGACAGCCTGGTTTGGATTAACAATGGAGGAATCTAACAGTGAAACCACACAGTTCAGCAGGGGCCTTCAGTGTGTCTGTGCACAACAAGGGACGAAGCAAACTGAGTTGCTTCCTGCTTCCCTGGAAGTAGGGGAGCAACAGTTTGGAGGCTCCCTTTGGAGAAACCTGGTCCTGGGAACAGATACCTAAAGAGGGTTTCCCTCTGTCAATTCCATTGAAAGTATTAGCATAATTCCTCAAGCACAGACTCTCTAAGATACCTTGAGTTATTTATTAATATTTAAAGAGGCTATTTGGCATGAAACTTGAAGTATAATTCTTTAAAGGAGCTGACAGCAGAATACATTTGTTAACTAGAAAGACATGTCTAAACTTTGCCAAAAGAAATACGTGTGCACAACAAGCATGCTTGGTGGGGAGAGCGCTCTCTCTCCCTCTCGATTTGTGTAGTCTTCATTTCTTTCTTTCCTCCTTCCTTCCTCCTTTATTTTCTTTCTCAATTTCTAATCACTCTGTCCCTATGGCTTAGACATTTGTGACTGAAACGCCGATGATAAAAGAACACGTGTACAAAACTCTAAAGAGTAAGGATCTCTACCTGAACCTATATAGCTTACTGAATCAGCTACTCCAAGAAACCCGAGAGCTCTTCCTGTTCTCTGTCTCTCTGTTACTGGGCTTACGGGTTTACATTGCTAGACCTGGATTTTGACTCAAATGCTGGGAATCTGAGGCCAAGTCCTAATGCTTACATGGCAAGCATTTAACTGAATTAGCCATTTCTCCAACTCTCTAAATTTGTTTATATTTTACAAAAACAACATAACTCACATTTTACTGAAAGTAGCGGTAGTAACATCTTCCCAACTAGCAATAATAGAAACTTTCTGGTGTTGTGGGATACTAGTAGATAGGAGAATGTAGAAGGTAGATTTAGAGAAAACCAGCATGTCTAGGGAATTTGTATAACTTCCCAAGGTTGCGGCATTCCATAAATAGAAAACTACGTGGTAAAACTCAAGGGACTAGGTCAAAAGAAATATATAGTGTTTCTCAATCTTTGACCCTAGATGTGTTAGGATAACCAAACAGTGTTTAATGAGCCTGTTTGATTTGTTTTTCAGTTTGTGGTTGAATGTTTCTTTTAGCTAGCTCTAAGCTCCTGTTAGGCCTGAAGCCAACAGAGACATTTTGGTAGCAAAATTAATTTTTGTCTGTGTAGCAAGGGTACTCCACATTGGAAGTCACAGTTCATTTGCTGTGCCATCGAATCTTAACGACTGATAAACCCGAATGTATCCCACCTTGGATGCAGCAGAGGAGCAGCAATTTGAACAGCTGTGCTCTCCCCTTTGTGTTTTCCCCTACGTGTTCATTAGGAGACAAAGCGGTCTTCTAAGATACGGTTCCGTACAAAACCCAGCAAGCTGATTAGAAGTCATGTTCTGGGAGAAAACAAAAAGGGACAGATGGGAAAGAGACATGAGAAAAAGGAGGAAGAAAGAGAGATGGGAAAGGAGAGAGAGAGAGAAGCGAGTGAGAGACCACTCTCATCATTTGGTTTATGGAAAGCAAGCAAAGCAAAGACTGTTGGAGTGATAACAATAAAAGATGTGGGAAGACTTTCCCTGGCGTCATGAAAAGGAACGTGGGCAGATTGCCTTTAATCATCACTTAAACTAAAAAAAAAAAAAAAAAAAAAAGGCAAGGATTCTAACTGACAAGGACAAGTTGCTCTTTTTCTGAATCAGGATTACCATGTAGCTCCTCGAGAAAGCTGGGGTGAAGGTAAAGGAAGTACAGTTTAGTGTAACATCCCTTAACTGTTTACAGATGCTGAGGAGACTCCGGGTTGTCTCATCTGTTCAGCAGGGGGAAAAAAACATAAATGGAAAAGCAAGGATTCTACCCCTCAGTCTGCTATCAATTAAATCATCAAAACAAAATTATCATTCAAATTACAATGTATCATTTCACTTTTAGAATGTATGGGGGGGTGGCATCTATGAAAAAGAAATCTGTAAGCCATCAAAGCAACAAAGCAACATTAAAGTTCAATGAGCAGTTTGTTCATGCATGTTTTAATCTAGTTAAAAGATGGAAACCATGTTCACGTGGTCAAAATAACACTTGCGTCAAAGGAGTCTTTGAGGTTCAATCCAGTGAGACAGGCAAACGATTTTTGTGAAACCCCAAAATATTTTCAAGAGGGGAAAGGGCTCCCTAGAGATCGGAATACGGTGGCATTAGCGGAATTTTAATGTGGGAAAATATCTCGCAAGAAGGCAAGCTTGTTAGAGGGAGAAAATATCAAATGCTCAGCTTCTAAATGTGTTCACTCCAATGATTATGTAATTGAGAACTGTTTTGCATTTGCTATTAATACTTGGATGCTATTGTTTCCTATCATGCATATGCTAAGCCCGCTTTGTATTATGTTCTGTGTCATTGTGTCTTGCCATGTTAAAGTAATTATCTGTCTCTACAGAAGAGATTTATTGCCTTCATGAATTTGACCATACACACATCTTAAATACATTAATGATCTGACAAACAAAGACTGCCCCATCCTTCTAAGTAGCTGACAACATTGAAAAAGCAGCCCCATTGCAGTGGCACCCCTTCTAAAGATGTGACCACTATTGGAAGGGTAAATGGAATTATCCTATGAATTGTTGTTTCGGCCAGTGTCTTAGTGGACCTAAAAGTTAAACAGAGGATGATGTTATTCTTGTATGTGTTTTTCATGAATACTGTTGGTGTGGGGTGTCTAGTGTTGTTCCTATCACAGTTCACAGCATTCCCGCGTTCTCAAGATGAAGCTTTCTAGTCTGGGACAGCTACTCCATCCAAAACACACTAAGCAGTTTGATTTAGTCACTTGAGACCAGGTGTATGGATTTTATTAGAGATATCAATATTTATTCACACATTTACAAAGAGTTTTCAAGAAGAAAGACAAGATATAATTTCAAACTGGTTTTTTTTTCTTTCAAAAGAAATATGATGATTTTTTAATAAAAATGTTTTCATATTTTAGATAAGGACTTCAATTTTGACCAATCACCTGACTGTTTTAGTGGTCTTTATTTTTCCCTCAAAACTAGAATGGAATAGTTTCTTTCCTTACAGCGTTGTTTTGAATAAAAAAAGCAAACAAACAAATAACAACAGGAGAAAAATAAACTTGAAAAGTCTTGCCTGAAGAATGATTGTTTTATGCAATAAAGATTATACTCTGATTGGAATATTGGCAAATACACCCAGAATGTCCTAGTCCCCAGACTACAGTTCTAATGTGTCTTCCAGAGCTAGCCCAAGCCAGTTTCTTTATACAATATGAATACAATATAGTGGACATATCAAAGATCTGGCAGACCACGCTGTCTCTGTTTTGTGTTTAAATGCCTTCACGGGAAGCATAAGCTGTTCACTTCAGAACCTCACAGTTCCACCACGTAAAAACCGAAGGCAAAGAAAACGAGACAAGTGTGCTCCGCTAGGTCTGATACCAGAATGATTCTGAGCAATTATTTGGTGTAGCATCAGATATTTTTTTTTCCCCTAAGAACAAAGCTTGTCGGGCAGATTTTGAAACTTGATTCACGGAGAAGGAATAAAGAAAACATGACTAAAATCAATCAGTTTGCGGCACAACCCTTCAAAGTTCTGTGATTTTTCTCAGGACTAGAAGAATGTGTTTAACCTGACGTGTGATTTTCAAGGGCTTTAAAATGAATTTAGCACAACTAATGTACCGAAGAGTCATTGCAGAGATGAGTTGTTCTCTTCACACATAAAGCTTTCTCCTTGACCACTTCCCATAGCGTTAGAGTTTTACTACAATAGACTGCTAAGTAACTTTGGATGCGGGACAACTGTGTTTGTGCTCCATGTTCAAAGTAAATCATTTTAAACTTTGAAAGAAGAAAATCCAATTTCTGTGAGTTTACTTAAAATATAATCTATAAAAATAATTTAAAATATTAACTGCCAGTATTATGTACATATTTTATATGTTCATAATATAAGTCTCGATAAAGAACATTTATAAATGTCCTATGCATTATAAGTAAATATTACTTGCAATTAGGACACATGATCGTACACACTACCTGTACCGCATACACTTGCCTTTCGTTAGCATGACATCATCAGTTTGTCACATCATCATCATAGCTAAGGTTTGTCTTTGTGCTGACTGTGTATGCATCCTTGTATTTCTCTAAATAGCTCTTTCTTTCAAAAAAAATACAAAATCAACCCATAATCACAAGTGTCAAATGTGATGATGGCCTCAGGTAGAAGATTACACCTGACAACTTTAGCCAGTATTTAACACAGCTATTTGAATTAGTGGGGGGAATTTCTTCATAATTTTCTTTCACTGTTTTTTTTCCAGTGCCCAGAGAGAAGGGAAAACATCAGTGAAGGCAGTAGAATTGGAAATGATTGCACCTGGAGGAGGTAGATAGAGAGTGTTATAGATTCATAGTTGAAGGATGGGATTTTTTTTATATGCAATCTGTTATTATAACTTACATGGAGTGGAATGTAATATGTTACGGTTGCTATTTAAATGAATATTCAGCAATTAGACTTCTCTTAATGATTTAAACACACCAAAATCTGGGTAAGCTACATCCTGCTGTCAAGTTGCCATACATTTTCCTTCCCCAGCATAAGTTATTTCCTTAGGTTAACTTGAGTTACAAAAAAATACTTTAGCATCATTAATATTTTCATTAAGTTGAATATACTTAAATCTGGCCTGCCCTGAAGTTTTAAGAGAAAAACAGTACCCATAAAACATTCAACTCTTATTGTAATGTTTGTGCTACTCTATATAATTCTATAGTTTTTAAAAAAAATGTATTTTGCTTTGTGATCCTATCCACAGATGAAAGTTTTGTGTTTCTTTAAGCTTTGTTTTAACCGCTTTACAGAAGAAATAGAGAGAGCCTTTTAATGCCCACCGTCACCTTTTAACAAACGTTGATTTAGTATTTCTTAGAAAAATTATTTAAAAGGACAACTTGCAAATAATATTTTATCCTTAAGGTTAGTTTTTCTGTCGTTAAATTTCCTGATATAAATCTCAGTGAGAACATAATTTTCTAAGAACCCTCTTTTTTCCTTCTTCCTCATTTCATTCTTGTTGGCTACTTTGTTTCATGATGTACTTCATAAATAGTCTTAGATAAAAATGTCCCGTGGATAAAAGAAAATATGCTTTAATTAAACTGTCCTCTGCGGAGATGGGAGATGAGGTCGACTGGCCTGATTAGCCAGTTCACAGAGGAGAATTATATCTACAAGATGCCTGGGGTCTCAGTGAAGGCAAACACTTTAACCTCCCCCGCTCGTCTGCCGTGTCAATACTCCATGAAGAAAGTTATCCAGTAAACAAAGTGTTGCCAATGGCCCTCAGTAGTAATTTTATCTCTATTTCTTTGAGACAGAAAGCAGCGTTGTTTTCGGCTTCCATGGAGCCCAGATTAAATATAAATACACCATTAAGTGTCCTTCAAAAACATTATTATTCTGTGTTGTATCAGGATCTAAACTCCACCTGAACAACTTACTTTAGAGAGGCTGTCTCTAAGATGTTTGCTCCCCCCCCCCTTTGTAAACGTTTAATTGGGTCAAGCAAGCTTATTTGAATTCTACAAAGCGGTAAGAATCTTTCACAGAAAACATGCCATCTGCAGGGGAGGAAAAGGAGCCCAAGGGCAGCCCTTCCCCATTCAAAAGAACATAGGTGGAGAGAATTAAGGAAGTTCACCTGAAAAATTAGAAGAAGCAGAGCCTTAAATTATAAGGGCAAATTGTATAAAGCGTTGTGCTTTTGCTGTTTAAAAAAAAAAAAAGGAAAATAGAAAGTATTGCCTACGTCAGAAAATCGTGTAAAGTGCTATTCAATAGGAACTGGTTTGGCTTGTATTTACGACATGCTGAAGAGCTACGAACTGCACCTCTTACATTTCAAACAACTTTGGAAAAGCCCAGAAGTGCCCCAACTTAAGGAGGAAAATTAGACACATTAGACATGGCCCGAAGGACCCTTTGTCTCTACACCAAAGTATTTACCATCATAGTTTCTCATGAAGGGAGAAACCTAAAAGCAACTGGGTTTTCCTACATGCAAACAGCTTGCAGAATAGTGTTTCAGGAAACGTCAGTGTGCCTGAAGTGAAGTAAGTGTAGCATATTCTTTTCCTCCCTCTTACTCTTTCTGCAGGCCGTCAGTCACGAATCTTCCCCCAGTGTGTGGCAGGAGCAGAGAGAAATATGAAGCTCTTGATCTACAATGAAAGGGTGTTCGCATTTTCACATTTTAATAAGTCATCTAGACAGACGCAGCCAAAATGAAATCCAAACTTTATTTTTTTTTTTAACCTCATCTGTGATTGTAACTGACATCAGAGTGTTTGGACCGAATTTATTACACCTTTCAAATAAGGCATCTCCATTCATGAACAAGAGAAAACTGTTTAAAAGTAATGCCACTTTCGTTAGCCACAGTGCATTGGTTAATTTAAAGATGGCTAGAAAGAATGTTTTTATTTATTAGTTTCTTTTCTTACATTTTGATGCTTTTGAGTAAATTATAACATTAACTGGTATACTTCCCACTTATGCCTTCCATTTAATCCTATGAGACAGTTATAATTATTAATTTGTTCATCAAGGTAGTATTACTGTCACATAACATGATATATTTTTCTATATTGTCAGGGTTTTTTTTATGGATGGGGTATTTATCTAAGAATCATGAGTAGAATGTGCCACAAAGAATAAGTCTAATTAATTTCTTGAATCATTTTCTGTTACTGTTTCTGAAAGTGGTTCAAAATGATTCAAACTTACTCTGTAATTTTCCATTAAAGATATGAGGGGTATGTTCATAGTTTTCCTTCACGAGGCTGACGTACATTTAAAATGGAGAACGGAATAGTAGATAATTTGAAAGCAACAAATAATTATTGAATATAAAGTATATGCGAACATTGTTTCAGGTTCCGTGGGTTTCAATAAAGACATGGTCCTTTACGTTGAAACAATGGTGCTGTAAATATGGAGATCACGCATGAAGAAGTGAGCATCACCCATGAGCTTGTGTGCAATCAAGATGGTGACATAAGTCTGAGGAAATTTTCGAGCAAGGGGACACATGAGAACAGCTCTGTATTGTCTAAGATTTCATAAATCTTGGGATGCTGGTAGGAATTAGGCTTCTGTGGACAAGGCAAGTTGTTTGAAGAAATATAAAATTTCCCCCAGTGTTTGATAAAGCACTTTAAGCAGAAGACAAGGTCAGTTTTCATTATTCTAGAATCAAAGTAAAGATTTCCTTCCACGGGGGAAAAGGGGGAAAAGCCTGAAGACAATAAGATGAGGTGGGATTGAGTTCAAAGTATGCTCTATATCCAACATCAAGCAGATAACCAATGAGCCAAGTCTAACCACCCAATTGATCTGCAGAATTACTTTTAACCAATTTTCTTCTAACCAATTTAATGAATTTATTAAATGGGGAGAAATACTGACCTAAACAGAAAAGGACTAGAATTTTAGTTACAAGAAAATATGACAATACTTTAGGAAACTCAAATTCAAAAGATGTTCATTGGATATTGGAATTTACACACACACATACACACACATACACATATAGATAGATAGATAGATAGACAGATATATAGATAGCTAGATACTAAGAATGGTCGGGATGGAGATATGAAAACCCCTATCATACGTTTCGTTGTTGTTAAAATCATAACAAGGAACATGATTATATAGAAGGACTGTGCTGAACAGATTTTACAAACCACACTACTGAAGGGAAAGAAACTGAGAACCAGAGGTATGGAGGACATGGGGGCTGGGGGTTGGAGAGCCTAGGGAAGTGAGTGTTTCGGGAGAGTATGTTCAACAAATTCCAGTGCAGCAGGGTTCCAGGAAGATTTATGTCTATGGGATTTGGCAATCATTTCAGTTTGAGAGCAGGAATATTAATTTCTTAAGGAGACTCAAACTCACAGTCTCCTGGTAGATAGCTCACATTGAGTGCACTAGGAATCACTGTCGAGTCCAAGCCAAGAACGCAGTGTATGTCGGTGATGTCGGTAATTTTACACAGCGTTTAATTTTCCTCCTGGCCTTGAAAATTGTATCAGGTTTCAGTGGCGTTTCCTAGGATGGGTGCCTAAAGAATCCAGATGCAATGTAACACAGTAGCCTTAGGATCCCTTTAGGGGCCACACTCTAAAGGTTCATTTCCTGAAAGCCTTGCTGGTAATACAGGACTAGTTGCAGGCACTGTGATCTTACCTATGGGCTTTGGATTCAGGCAACTCCGGGGTAAAAATCCACTTAGTTGTTGACCAGCTAGATGTTTTTGCTGTTGGTGCTCATTTTGTTTTAATGTATTTCATTTTGTTCATCTGCAAAAAAGGTACTAACCATGTATGCGAAGTGATTGATTTGTTAAGTGAAGCATATACATACATATATGGGAATACAGCGTATATTGTAAATATATAAATATTTGTGATGACCTTGGGCCTGTACATATGTTTATACGTATAAACATATATGTAGTTTCACCTTGTCTCTGTATACCAAATTGTGGTACTGTCATAAAACAAACTCTGAGGCATTCCCTCCAAACTTGTGTGATGTCACTAATTGTGACTATTACAGATTCTAAGTACAAATGAAACTTGCTTTTTACCTAGAAAATTTTAGCTTAGGTGATTGATTAGTGAAACAACACAGTAGTTCACAAAATTCTAAGTATTAAACATTTACAGACATGAAGGGAAATTTCAGCTCTATAATCAGCTAGGCAATCAGCAGTCATTTAGCAGATATTTAGATAGCATAGTTATTACAGTCTAAGCCTTTTGGATGGAAATATTGAATATAAATTAGAGGAAATAAGGGGGTTTGCTGAGTTTGTTTTTTCATATGCCTTCACACAGTTTGGGCTCAAATATTTATAAAGACATTGATCTTTTCTTTCAAAATTCTTACCTTGGTTCTTAGTTTTGTCTTTGTGGAGTGAGGCACACATCAATGAAGGTGGCTCTGGAGGCTAGAGGTGTTGGATCCCCCCAGGTCCGGATTTATAGGCAGTTGTGAGCCATCCCCAACCTTGACTTGGGTGCTTTGCAGCAAGGTGTAGAACAAGATGCAGAAAACTAAACACATAGCTCAGAATAGGAGCAGTTAAATGACTCTTGTTCTTGATGAAATTTCTATTTAATTGGTGGAACACGAAAGCCGTTAAAACTTCATGTAATGACCAATTTTTTTACGTGTTAAATGATGTACGGTTGTGCAATTCCTGCTTGCTAGGCACTAAGGCAGACACAGCTGCAAGCAAAGGACACTTAAGCCGTGATGTCATGGCACATGGCTCTTTTTCTTCCTCCTAGTGTCCAGTGATAGTAGATGTGAGATGGCTGGAAAGTTATTAGCCTGCGGTTACAACCGTGATGCAGAATGAATCAAGCGAATCTACGCTAGAGTTAGCCTCACTCTGCTGAGAGGCTACCCAAAGACCGCGGTTTGCCAAAGGTGAATTAATGCTAGGATGCTTTCTCCCTGACAACTGCACATGTCAGAGATAAACAAAATGGATTGTACTCAGCCATTGGAGCCTCGGCAACCTGACCAAGTAGGGGAAAAGTATGCAAGCAACTGGAGAAGTAAATAAAACCACACGGAGGTAGACTCACAAGGGCACCAAAAGAGCAAGGGTGGCATAAGTCACATTGACAGTCCACTTGGACTGAGCCTGATCCAGGAGAATGTCTTCGCAAGCAACAGGCTTAAATCTCATGGGCCGTTGGTGAATGTTTAGTAGTATCTCCTGGTGTCTGGTGATAACCCTTCCATATGTCGCAGGAAGATATCCATCACTGTGTATAATAAGCCTTTCCATAACTTCTTAACTGCTGGATGTTGCAGAAGATATTTCATTATATGTTGAGAAATACAGGGTCATAAGCATTCCTGCTGCTCTGTTACTATTAATTTCATTTAGTCAAACCATGATGATTTTTTTAAGTGTGACTTTGAAATATGGCCCAATATTATATATAATTTATCTTTGGAGTAACTGTAATTAAATATAATAAAATTTGCATAGAACTTCCATGGAAACACAATGAAAGAAAATTTTTTAACATGAGAGACTAATATTAAATACTGTGTTATTTTATTAACATATTACATATATTTGAATGTATATTTAAGAAGTCTAAACTTTTCAACTATTTTCACAGACAATACATTATTTTGGCAGGTATTTATTTATACATGAAAATCATTTCTTATTTCTCTAAAACACTTTATACAGAAACTCAAAATGTTTGTGTACATATATATATGTAAGAATATGTGTGTTTGTATGTGTGGCTTTCAAATGAGTTAATGAAAATGTCTATTTGTATGCTGAGCAGCTAATTAATGTTTCTTTTAGACAGAAATTATATGTAAATGTATACATATTTACACCTATTTGGTATAGAAAAGCCCGTGTAAATAAATCTATTTAACCATATGTTAAGAAATCAATGCATACCATCTTTTAAATTCTAAGTAGAAAAAAATTAATGTGTCCTGTACCCTGCTCAAAAAGTATTTTAAAAGCATTAAAACATTTGTCTTTATTCTGAGGTCAGAAACTGAAAAGCCAGATTCAGTTGCTCACAAGTCCATGTCTCTACAGTGTTTGCCCAGAGTCCTTGCTACAGAATTTCAAAATCTTCAAAGGGTTTAGGAAACAACTTTTATAATCTTGCAGAATATGTTTGAAAATTGGACTTTTAAACATGAACATCAAATCACTAGTAAAGGTTGAAACAATTGCACAATGAAATTGTATTCATTGGTTTAAAAACAAAACCAGCTCTTGATTTTGGAGTAACCAAATTTCAGAACTAAAATAAAAATAATATATCTTTAGAGATCTTCACATTGCTTAGAAAAATTCAGAATTTTTATTTCATCATCGATTTTCTCCCATATGCCAGCTCTTTCAAGAAATTTTACTTTTAGGATTCCCCAGTTTTCATGGTGTAAGGAAATCTAATGAATTCAATCGTTAACATTATTAGTACTTTAATTATTAATTATAAAATACTAAAAATAAAAATAGGCTTGTATTGTTCTTGTTAGTATCAGTATTTGGTTATAGAGCCGGAACAAGGGCTGTATTCACTGCCTAGGAAAGATGTCGTAATGTCAGACGAAACATAAGCAGAAGTGTTCAGCTTTTCTTCCTCAACTTCTCTATCAAGAAGCATGATCTAAAAACTGGAAGGTTTGAACAAACATTGTTAGCAGGGAACTGAATTCCAGAATAGATGAGGAGATAGCAGAAGGCACCTAACACTGCAAATGAGTTCAGGTCTCCTTATGAATAACATCCCAAGGTGCCGAAAGAACTTGGAGATGAGACGATGAAAACACTGTCAGGAATCTTTAGGAAATCATGGGCAACAGGCGAGATGCCAGGAGCATGGAGACACAAGTGTCCTAATGCTCTAAAACGAGAAAAGGCGAATTGCATCAACTCCATGCAAGGAAACTTGTCAACTCCCAGTCAAATTCAAGATTATGTTATCAGGTAGACAGCACATACATAAATGGGAAAAAATGCACTAATTACTGCCATGGTGAATCTAAAAGCAAATGCTGCTGAACTAAACTTTTTTTTTTAATTACATTACTAATCAGTAGTAACTAAGTTGTCTGAGATCAGGACATAAAGAAAAACCAGTGTGGCATTTAGATGATTTTTTAGTTTGGGATAAATGAAAATATTTTTATCTGCTAGCATATTTAATGCTAGCACAGAGTTATCTAATGGTATGAAAACCATCACAGAGTAATAGCACTAATAGGGTGGTCTATTAATTTCGAGTGAAGGAAAACAATATTAGTATTGCATATTCAACTAATGAAAGCACACCTGGGCACCTGCTTCCAGTCTTGTGGCGGAGGGGTGGGCAACAGAAATGGAAGGGTAACACCAAACTGGAGACTGCCTATTGATGACCCATCTTAGCTACATCACCTTGGAAGATTTAGATTTAGAACAAGAAGACTGATTGTGCTATGTTCAAGAAGTAAGAAATGCGTGGTATGTTTGGAAAAGTCCAGAATTCATAGTTAGGAACAAATGGAGGATGGAGTAGAAAGCCATAGGAGTAAGGTTTTGTTTGTTTGTTTTTAAATCAATTAAAAGTAGCAAGTAACAGATCTGCCCACCTTATGAAGTAACAACCCTCTTTTCACTGGAAAGATGAAAAATATAGCCATGTTTACTCTCAGTTTCCATGAGTTTGTCAAGTGCAGCTTGTGTAGAAAGACACAGATTCACAAGTGGATAACAGTAAAATTCATGAACCCCAAATACTGATACTTTATTTGAAATAAAGATGAAACATATTGAATGTGTTTTCTAATCTATGAAACTTGGGAAGAGAGGTGACAGAGGAGGAGAGGAGAAGAGAAAGGAGGAAGAATAGAAGAATAAAAAAGAGAAGAAAAGAGTGTCTAATGTACAGCAATCTTTGGAACATGAATGCTTTAGTGAATATTTTGCATAGAGTACTGAGTTTGGAATACAGAGAAAAGGATTTCCAAAGTCCAAAATATGCAAAGAAAAATTGAATCAATGTTGTTGTTCATTTTAAATCTTGATCATGATACCATTAGTATTAACGAAACTTGTATATGTTGTATATAAACTGGTTGATAAAAACCAAGTGATATTTCTGAGCATATACAAAACTGTGAGACTTAGTTAACGTGACTTTATACTTGTTATATATACTTCAGTGCTTGCTGAAGTCTTGGGGAAGTGATTCAATCAGCATGATGGGGAGTACATTGGTGATTACACTGTAGACAAAATTTACTATATCCAGCTATAGTTTTAAAACTATAGATCATAGTTCAGCAAAATGAGAATGCAATATGTCCATTTCAGCTATAATTTGAGCATAACAGAGGCTAACTCTTGACTCTCCCATCCATTGCAATCTCTAAGCCTTTAAGAACAATGTATAAAAAAGGAAAATACAATTTTAAACTTTATTTTAGATATCATTCTTTAAGAAAAGCAATATAAACTTAATGTCTTACAGTTCTGAGGTTAGAAATTCAAAATTAGTCTTAAAGGATTAAATTCAAAGATTTGGTAGTCCCCAGGGAGATTTCATCCCTTGACTGGGGCCACATGGTGCGTCCTCCTGCCATAGTGCCTTCTCCTTTGCCTGACCTTGTCAGGATCTGTGATTACACAGTGTCTACTGCAATACTCCAGGGTAATGTCGTCATAAAATCCTTGGTTCAATCAGATGTGCAAAGTATTCTTTGCCATAAAACACTCACAGGTTCCAGTGATGAGAACACAGGAAGGGCATTTTCAGGGTGTCATCATTTAGTCTAATATGTTGTTTTGTGATTTGAAAAGATGATTTATGTGTAGGTGGATATGTGTATGTGAATACAGTTGACCACAGAAGCCAGAGTTCTCAGATCCCCCTGGAGATGGAGTTACAGGCTGTTGCAAGTCCCCTGCCATGGGTGCTTTAAAGCAAATTCAGTCCTCTGAAATAAAAGTACTTGCTCTTTTGTTTTTCTTTTTATTGAAAATGGATTATTTTTCTCACATAACATATCCTGATTATGCTATCCCCTCTTTCTGCTCCTCCCAGTTCATCCCCACTTTCCCTCACAACCATTTTATTATTTTTTTATTTTTTATTTATATAATATTTTCCTCTTCCCTTTTTTACCCTCTATGTATTTTGCATATATCTTATGGCTTTCAATTTAGTGTTCTTATAGCATTCTTGAGTGTGCAAAGGAGTGAATCTATTTATTTTGCCTTAGCTTTAGTTCTTCTATTTCTTTCTGTTCATTTAGTCCAAATTCAATGTGTTGAGTTTGCTTTATCATATTTTATTTTCTTATGCTTCATTTTATTATTACTCCATAGGAACCTTTCTGTCTCTCATTAGAAAACAAACAGGAAGAATCTTGATGTGACATTATGGTACAATGAAGCTCCAAAAATGCCATTGAGTTCATTTTCTGTTAGCTATATACTGTTGGGCATGCAATCTGTTTTTAAAACTAACTTTTCTCTAGCGAAACTCCCTTGATGAAAAGTAAATTTTCTTTTGAAAGTAGTTTCAATTGAATATAGCTTCTGGGTTAGGGGCAGGGAGTTGTGTCTGCTTCCTTTTTCAGCTCTAGGCAAAGGACTCCAACTGGTGCAGATCCAAGAGATCCGTGTAAGCCCCATGAATATTGACTATTTTTTTGAGTTTCTATGTGCATCAATCATGTTGATTTAGAGGACTTTTTGGTGTAGTCTATCCTCTCTGGCTCTTACACTCTTTCTGACTCTTCAGCTGAGTTTTCTGATCCCCAAGGGTAAGGGGTTTGATAGGAATATCTCCTTCAAGGCTGAATATTCCAAGATCTGTTACCCTCTGCCAAATGCCTGGCTACGGGTCTCTGCCTTTGTTACAGTCTGCTATAGGAAGATCTCTGATGATGACTGAGTCCTTGCTCACTACTCTATGGGGATAACAGAATGTCGTGGGGAGCCATTTTATTCCCATGATCCTTAGTAAAACAAGATATTTGGTCCCTGGGCTATATAGTCTCACGTTCTTGGTCACCAAAGCAGAGTCTGGTATTGACTGAATCTTGTAGAAGAGACCTTCAGTCATATCAGATACTGGTTGGTTACTCCACTTTAGACCACCATTGCACTAGCATATGTAGGAGGGTCCTCCTGTATTTCTGTTGCTTTCATTGGTTAAATAAAACCCTGCCTGGCTTGTAAGATAGGTCAGCCCCACATTGGGCACCAAACTGTTGTAAATAGGGGACAGAGGTGTGTGTTGTGTTCCCGGCACACAGTTCCCAGCCCCCAGCCACTGGCCCTCTCAGCCGCTGGTTGCTTGTTTATGCCCGAAATAACCACATGAGAACTGTATTCATTTAAACTCTGCCTGGCCCATTATCTCTAGCCTTTTTTTGGCTAGCTCTCATATCTAAAACTAACCCATTATAAAAGTCTGTGTGTCACCACGAGGTGGTGATCTTACTGGGGATCATTCGGCATGTCTGACCCTGGTAGCTTCATGGCGGGAGCCTCATGGCGACTGGCCACTTCCTTCTCTCTTCCCCGAACTTCCATTCTGTCTACTCCGTCCACCTAAGGGCTGACCTATCTTACAAGCCAGGCAGGGTTTTTATTTAACCAATGAAAGCAACAGAAATACAGGAGGACCCTCCTACAAGCGTATCTCGTAGGCAGGATGTCATTGCACAGCAAAGGTTTTGTGACTATGTTGGTGTTAAATTTCTCCTTTGGTAGCGTGCAGGGTACCTTAATTTACAGAAGCTAGAATGAGGGGTGAGAACTCCATGTAGTAACCAGCTAAAAATTTTCATGTTCAACAAGTAGTGTAGGTGTTGTCATCAGGACGAGGGCCATGTTGTCAGTTTGTAGAAAGCAACCCTTAGTTTTGGTAACAGTCTCTTTGCTTGGGGGTGCCCATGGGACCCTTTGGCCAACAACTCAATTTCGATGTAACCCATTCTTGGTATAGGAATCTTCATTTGGTGACAAGAGATGTCTAGCTGGGGCTCTGTCTTTTCTGTTATTTTGGTGATTTTATTTAGATCTCCTTGATTTACGTAATATTTTAGAAAGTGTCTACTGTTTTAAGTTTCCATACTACCCCTCAAATGGCCTTTCGTTTTAGCTGTTGCTCCCCATATTCCCTCCGCTGTCCTCCTCTGCCCTGCCCATCTTCATTGACATTCCATCCATTCATAACTATCTCTTCTATTTCCCTTTCTTAAGAGGATCTCTTTACCCCAAGTCCATTACTTTACACCTAACCTTTGTGGTTCTATTGATTGCAGCTTGGTTATCATTAACTTAACAGCTAATATCCACATATAAAATAATACATACCATATAATAGGTTACCTCACTCAGAATAGTTTTTTTGGTTCCATCCATTTAATTGTAAATTTCATGATTTAAAGTTTTAACAACTGAGTAATATCTCATTCACCATGACCACATTTTCTTTATCCATTCTTCTATTGAGAGATATATTGGTGGTTTCCAATTTCTTGTTTTTATGAGCAGAGCAATATGGCTGAGCAAATGTCTCTGTGGTAGGATGAAGTGACCTTTGGGTATATGCCCAAGAGGGGTGTAGCAGTATCTGGTGATAGATTTAGCCTTTTTTTTAGACTGAAGTATTCATTTCTTGTATCCTGTCTTCAACCTGAAATTACCTCTTCCATTTTTCTGTATTCTGTTGGTAAGATTTGCCTTTGAGGTTCCTCTTCAAGGTCCCTAAACTTTTCACTTCCAGATTACCCTTAGGTTTTTTTTTTATTTAATTATTTTTTTTTCTATTTTCACTTTCAAGTCTTGAACTGTCTTATTTATTTTCTTCCACTATCTGTGTTTTTAGAGATGTCCTTAAGAGTGTTATTTATTTGCTCTTTAAAGTCTTCTATCATATTCATAAAAGTTATTTTAAGGTCTTTGTCTTGTATTCCAACTTTGTTGGAGGTTGCTGAGCTCTAGTGGGAACATATCATCCTGGCTGGTTATTCAATAATAATAGCGGTTTTACTCTGGCGTCTACATATCTGTGTTTGGAAAGACTTTAATGTTAGATGCTGATATCTGGTCTCATCTTTGTGGGTGGATGTTTTGTTCATGAGCTTCTGTTGCCTTCTCTGTTTCATAGGAGAATATGATGGCTGTGTATCTCCTGATAGGAAATTCTTCTGGGATCGCTATAGATATAGCTACTAGCAATTCCAGGCAAAATGTGTTTCTAGGTATTGAGAATTTAGGAATTGAATAAGAATGGCCTAAAGGTGGGGGAGGAGGTCTGAGTGGAAAATTAAGGAAAGCAGGATGTTCTACCATCATCTGCTCGTTCTTCTGGGAATGGGGGCCGAGTAAAGGGAGGTCACAACACAGTCTACTGCAGAGCTGGGGATGGACCAAGGGCAAAGGAATCGGAGGAAAGAGGGTGAGTGATCTCTGAAGCTCGCCTACCCGCTTAGCTGGCCTTCTGGGTCAGGCTCTGATGGAGGTTTCCCAGAGAAAGCCTGTTGGAGTTGAGAGCTGAGTACAAGGAGGAGTCTGGAGGAAGGTTGGAAAAGATCTGCTTGATAGATGGAGTTGAGGGCAGAGAGAAGACGTAGGCTGAAGCAGGCGGTCTTCTACAGAGCTGAGGTTAGATTTGACCTTAGATATTGCTACGGAATGTCATGTGAAAACCTGTATAGGCTTTTATAGCATTTAAAAAATGAAGTTGGCAGCATTTATAATTCTGTGACTAAATCATTCAAATCAGAGTCCCTGAAATGGCTTAGCAGGTAAAAGCACTTGCCTCTAATCCTGATGATCTAAATTCGATCCCTAGGACACAACGTGGAAGAGAAGAATCAACTCCCTTCATGTCACTCTCTGACCTCCTCACAAGCACCGTGACACATACTCCCACTCTGATAAGTAAATAAGGTGTGATCGAAAGACTTAGCAAGTGATATAGAAACATACTTGCAAAGTGGTTCTAAAAATGCCATAGCATTGCTCAAAGGAATTCTAAATGAGATAATAATACAGTAACATATTCAGAATTTAATGAAGTATTAAGTGTTTTCCTTCCAAGGTAGCCCTCGCTAGTCAAAGTATGTGGACTAAAAAGTGGACAAACCACACAGAAAACTCTAAATGACAGTATATATTTTCTTAAATGAAGATATGTAAAGAGGATGACATGTGAGTTTTCTTTTAGCTTCTTAAAAATTAAAGAAGAACATCAATGATAAGGTAGTTTGCAAATGGGCCCCCATATTTTTTAATAATCTGTCACCACTTGGAAACTCAAACAAAATATGTCTGAAAATTTTGACATGGCTACAAAATTATTACAGATCCAATAAGTAATAAAACAAGAGCATCTAGGTAAAATTGAAAACAACCTATTGCAATGGAAGCTTACTTAGGAGCTGACTCAAACCATTGGCTCCCTTCCTTGGGTCATGACCCAGATTAAGACTTCTGAGCATCTATAGCAGGTCAAAAAAGATTTTCATTGAAACATGTGTTCCCAACCCCCTGCATAAACAAAGGGTCACCCAGGGGAAGGAGGTACATTTTTGTTCCCTTATCCATACCTCAGCACAAGAAAAATATATCAAGGAGGTTTTATGAGAAGCCTCTTCTTAGGGTCACAGCAAGGCCGAAGGCCAGTATTTACAAAAAGAATGGCAGAAATCCCTTCCTGCACAGCAGTGGCCTGCAGCTGCTGCCCTCATGAAGGACAGGCAGTCAGGAGAGACAGCAGTTCATGACAGTGCTTTCTTATAATAATCCTTATCATTTATTATTTTCAACAAAACAGATAGGTAACACTCTTAGTTTGGCCAGTAAAATGTATTAACACATTCATAGTATCCTTGAAATAAAACTTAATAAGCTAACAAATAATAAATATTAATAACAGGTAGTTGATTCACAAGAAAAATACCAGTCTAAATAGAATATAGCGATCTGCCTCTCTTTTCCCCCATTTTCCCTGGGGGCCTAATTCAGGAAATTTCAAGTGATTTTGGTTTTTACAATTGAGGGCAGCTAGCAGTAAGGAAGCTCCAAAGATGCATTGCCCGGGGAGGGGGTGGGGAGAGGCAGCTAGCAGTGAGGAAACTTCAAGGATGCAATGAGGGGGAACCTGCACATCATACAAACTCAAGAAGGAAGCATTTGCAGCAAGATTAGTAGGAAAGGGAATGCAGTGTTTCGTGGGATTTACAGTGTCACCGAAATAAATAATAATAATAATAATACACAAACACACAGAGTTAATCACAAGATATAAGCTCACAGGACCAATAAGGTTTCATAAATGACTAAGGCATCATTATTTTTCATAAGATGAAGTTTAGCAAGCTACCTGGTTCATGCAGTAACTTAGAGCTACTGTTGTACACGGTTCTCAACAAAAGAATAGCATTACCGGTATTTCTATAATGTCTTCGTCTTCTATTATAATTATGTGAAAAGGAGAAAGAGTATCACTATTATAATTGTAAGCTCTGCAGTTTTGCTTTGTATGCATAAATATAGAACACCTTGTGTTTGTACATTGCAATCGGGGTTCTGTCTTTCAGCATCATTTTCCTAGGCTAGTGAAAAGAATCCAGTGTTTTTTCGACTTGCCATGTTTTCATTGCATTAAACAATTGAAACCAGCATTGAAGATGAAAAAGGCTGTACAAAATGCTTAAGTGTTACTATTATTATAAGGATGATGATATGGCCTCCATGATATACAAGGGCATTTGGGATGAATGTACTATGAGTCACAAACTTGCAACTGAAGACAGCTGTTTGATTACTACTTGTGAGAGTAGAGTTGAACAAGCCTGAAAATGGATGATCTCATGTGGCTTTATAAAACTAAACAGAACATAGACAGTTAGTTGGATGATCTATCTCTAAGAAATGGAGTTAATATAATGTATCTCTCTGTTATATTATATAACATGCTCTTGCTATTAAAGTCCAGGCAAGATTTCTGATTCCAAAACATCAGATTATCTTTAGTATGAAGACCTCACTCTTTGGTCATAACATGTTAGTTAGCGTACATTATTTTTATTACAATTTTAACCTGAGTTAGATTAATCACTTTCTTATTTTCTTGGTGGATCCTTTCACTATGCTGTCATCTTTGATCATTAATATTTTCTTATACAATTTTTCTTCTCCTAAGGATGACCAAAAAGAATGACTTACTTACAACATTGTCTTGTATTTATGAACTCCTACACTATGGTTAACTATGAGCCAGAAACTGACAATCTCCTTTGATTTAAGACACAACTACATGAAAAGTTAAATGATTATATATGATTAAGTAGCAAGAGATGTCAAGGGCGTTATGTTGCTAATTACCAAATGAATCACATGAACTAAGGACTACAGATACAAACAGAGCCTATCATAGTGTATTGCTCTGAACAATAAAGGTTGTACTAATGAAAGGGAACTTTTCCAAAGTCAAACAAATAGAAACAGGTATGACAGGTTAGACATTGGAAAGCTATGAGAAAAGTCTAGGAAGAGGCTAGAAAAAAAAGGAACCCATGAGGAATGTCTGGAGACGAGACTATGAGATTTGGGGGAAAGATGTAAACAATCTCTGAATGTAAGATTATGACATGAAACTTCATTCTTAATGTCAAAGAATGAAAATAGCACATAATACGTTTGATTTATTGAGTGACTGGAACATTGATATGCTATGAAATACATGTCAACAGAAGGCAATGCATTGGCTCTGGCATAAATCCACCTGTGCGCACATGCGTGCACCTCTAAGCCAGAGGAGAGTTTCTGGTGTCCTGCTCTGTTACTCTTGGCTTTATTTATTTGATCCAGGATCTCTCACTGAACTTGGCCAGGAAGCCTCCAGGGTCTGTCTGTCTTAACCCTTCAGTACCACCACTGGAGATTAAGAGTATGCAAGGCCATTGCTGGATTTCCTGTGGCTATAAACTCAGACCCTCATGCTTAGACATCGAATTCTTATAACCACCTCAGCCAACTTTCCAGCAAGGATCTAGGACAAACCTTCAAGAGTGCTATACAGGAGATGGACATGTGGGTAGGAATTCAAACTAGCTTATTATTATTATTACTGAGTCAAGTATTATAGAGTCATTGGTGAATTCGATGTGGAAGACTAGCGTATTTTAAAAATACTTATGTGTCTTAGTCAGGATTTCTATTGCTGTGATAAAATTCCATGCAAGTTAAGAAGCAAAGCTTTTTTTTTTCCAGATTACATTCTGTTCATACTCTACCACTGAGGGTAATCAGGACAGAAACTCAAGGCAGAAATCCACAGACAGACACAATGCACAGGCCATGGATCTGCCTGCTGTCTTACTCCTCACTGCTTCCTTAGCCTGCTTTCTTATCCACATCAAAACTACCAGCCTAGGGGTGGCAAGAGTCACAGTGAGGTTGGCCCCCTCACATCTTATCATCAATTAAGAAAATACACCACAAGCTCGTTCAGAGCCAACCTGGCGGTAGCATTTTCTCAATTGAGGTTCCCTTTTCCCAAATGACTAGCTTGTGTCAAGTTGACATGAAACTAGCCAGCAGACTGTCTAAATGCTAAGTGTGGATTACAGAAAAATGATAATGAAGCAAACCTGTTAGGCATGAAAGAGGAGACACTGAAGTGGATAAAGAAAAAAAAATATCAAGGAAGCAAATGTCATGACAAAAAAAATATTAGTAAGAATAGATGACTCACCATACACACACAGCAATATTCAATAGTGTGCCACAGATGTAGGCAGTTTGAAGCTTGGGTGGCTGAAAGGCCATGCCATTAGAAATATGCTTTGTCGTGGAATATGCTGTCTGGTCAGCTTCATAGAGCATGAATTTGTGGAAATCAGGTCAATGGGTCAAACAGGTATTCCATCGTAGGTAATATCTCATGCCCTGGGAGAATGTAGAAGAAAATTCAGTTGGCAGATTTGAATAACTCTAAAATATATACAGATTAGTGATAGTAACTCCTTGAGATCATTTGTAGTAATTAGTGTATTTTTAAAAGTAGATGTGTGGTCTGTGTGATTTTTGAATAATAAAAAGGAGCGCATTATCTTTGGCTGCCTAAAATATATTGCAAGGTATGATATTGTAAGATCCCACAATACCAAAACAAGTACGTGGGTTTTTTTGTTTTGTTTTTGTTTTTTACTGTTTGTTTTGTTTTTTTGTTTCTTGTTTTTGGTTTTTATTTTGTTTGTTTGGTTGGTTTTTTTTCTAGGAAGGATTTGTTTGTAGCTTTGGAGCACATCCTAGAACTTGCTCTATAGACCAGGCTAGCCTCAAATTCCCCAAAATTTCCCTGCTTCTGTCTCCCAAGTGCTGGGATTGAATGCATGCGTCACTAGTGCCCGGCAAACCACTAAGTTTTAATAATAGGAGTATAGAAGTGAGAGGTCTGTGGAAAACTTTTAAGCTAAAGGGAAAGTGTGTGGTTGATCTTGGTCTAAAAATGATACGATAATAGTATTGGAAAGATGTCTTCCACTCTCTGATCCCTCAATTCTTTAAACGTAGCATTATGCTCGATAAGAGTTTCACCAAATTTTATGATGCTTGGGGGACCATTAAAGGAGTTAGACATCAGAATATTTGTTTAAAAAGACTATATATCAAATAATGGTCAAAGAACCTAAAAAATTGTTAATACTAATTGCCTTAATAGAATATGATTAGAATAGGTTGAGCTCCACATTCACTGTTTCTCTCAAGAAACCAGTAGTACAAAAACCAAATTAATAAGTGATAATATTATTCCCCAGTGGACTTATTTTAAAATGATTGAGTAGCACATCTCTAAGATAGTTTTGAATTCATCTCATTTGCAAGAATTTGTTTTTAGAAGCATTTGTCAGGAAAAGTCCCTGCATTAGCTCATATTTTGCCTGTATTTTTTCCAAATTATTAAAGAGGACTGTTAAATGTTTTGGCACATTAGGTTAAACATGACTTAAGAGTCGAATACAGAAAGAGATGACCCATGAGAGTGTCTTGAACCGGTGTCAACAATCTATTCTCAAAACGGATGCTCAAAGGAGCAGGAGTTCAAATCAATGGTTAAATAATTCTTAACTTTTTGGCTGCGTGAACTTGAAAATGGTTACGCTCTCTGGGTTTCTTACCGCTTGATGTAAACAGAAGAGCTCAGGTCGATGCTCTTTCACACAAACTTGCCTGTAAAGTTCTTCTATTATGTGAGACCTATGGCAGTAACCAAGGAGGTTCAAGAGAAACTCACAAACTTTGGGTTTTGACTCACCAGACCACAAGGAGGAGGAGGTCTGGGGCTCTGGAATGACTGTTTCCTTTATCCTACTGCATTCCTGTGCTGGCCGTCACACACAGGAGGAAAATGGGAGAGGAACAGTAAATGTCGACTTGATTATAGATCCCGTCAACCCTGGAGGATCAAGGTTAGCTACTTCAGAAGGTATGAAATTATAGAGCCCTACCCATTTCCTCCAAGACTCTTCAAAATAGTTCTGGTTCCCATGGGCGCTTCCATGCTGTGCTGGCAAAGATATAATCAGTTCCTTATTCTCAAGATGATCTGGGTAATACAAATCAGAGGCCAGGATGTGTATGCCCCTATGTCTCAACGTTCCTATTTCCCTGGGAAACTTGATACATATGAACGTTTCTTTCATTATGTTCATGGTATCAAGGATTGTTAGTGTAAAGAACTGGAAACAATCTAAAAGGTAGACCCTCCAAAAAGGCATTAAGAGTAACGATAGAACTCCTCTGAGATGGATCAGGGTATAAAAGCATTTGCTGTGCAAGTCTGATGGATGAGTTTGATCCTAACACCGATGTCAAACACTGTGCTATAATCCCACTTCTGCGGTGAGTTGAGTGGTGGAAGCAGGAGGATCAATCCCACACTCAAGTTCAAGGCCCAGCTAGTCTGTAGCATGCAGTAGGGAAGGGAGCAAGAGAGACCTTGCCTCAAAAATAAGCTGGAGAGAAAATGGATTCCTGAATATTGTCTTCTGACCTACATACAGGAGCTATGACCAGTACATACCATTACACACACACACACACACACACACACACACACACACACACACACCACGCATCACACAATGTAGATAGAAAAAAGCTATTTACGGCAGATCATTAATTCTCAAAAGGAAATTAGGAAAAATGGCACACATATGTCAGTTACACAAAAATTGCATACACACATTTCAATGAGCACAAATGCCTGAGAAAATTTTACAATTTAATTTATTTTATGTTTTTTTGTTTAAATTTTTAAATGGGAGATTTTTGTAGAATGGTTAAACTTTTAAAAGTTAATATATTTATTTTTGAAGTCAATAAGATGATGAAGAATAACTGTGGAGGCTGTGGGATATGCTCAGTTGGTCAAAGGATTTCCTGGCAGTGGTGATGCCCTGGGTGTGGTACCCAGCACTAGATAAACTGAGTGTGGTGGTGGACCATGTAATTCAAGCACTCAGGAAGTGAAGATGAGATAATCAGAAGTTCATCATCCCCAGCTACATAGTGAGTTTCAGATCAGCCTGGGATGTGCAGGACTTTGTCTTGAATATGTTTGAAAAAGAATAACTATGTTCCTTAATGAGCCTAAATTGGGCATAGAATGCCTGGACTATTGCTATGCTGGTAGGATGAATTTTTTTAGAATTATGTTAAAATTATTTTTCAAAAAATAATCAACTTTAGCATTTGAATTATGATGACTGAAATTATCCTAAACTATTTGCTTTATCTGCGTCAAAGATTGTTGAAGCTAGATGACTTTTATGTCTTACATTGTGAGACTAGTTCTCTACTTCTACACAACTCTTTTTTTTCTTTCTTTTTTCCTTCCTTCTGTCTTTCTTTCCTCTTATTTGTAAATTAGGATCTGTGTTGGTTACATTGATCAGGCTTTCTGGAAGCCACACTCCTCTGGTCTCTACCCTTGTAGCTTTGGCAGGGGGATACCACCATGCCTATCTTTAGAACATTTTTAAACTAGTCTAGTTCACTCTTTCTGAAGTGTCTTTGCAGGACACTTCCTTAGCCTCTCTGGCATCCGAACATAGTCTTTATTTTCACCTTCATTTTATAGAACCCTATAAGGACTGAAGAGAAGATTCCCTTACAAAAGCAATCATATGACATAAGAGCATAGTCCTTTACATTAAAATCTACCTCAGGAATCCCTGAGCTCCATGAATCCTTTGGCTGTGTGTCACTGCATCCACTTCTATCAATTGCTGACTGAAGCCTCTCTGATTAGGCTAGGCCCCAATCATGAATAAATATAATAGAATATCATTAGGAATCATTTCAATGACTTTTTTTTGCCAGTCATGTTTGGTTTTATCCTAGGTCTCTGGGTGATTTCACCTCAGAGTCCTGGCCCTCCAGGCAGTGTCAGGGGTGAGCTCCTTCTCATGGGTCTTAAGCTGAGTCAGTCATTAGTTGGTCACTCCCACAGTTTCGGCTCCAACTTTTCCCCAGCACATCTTGTAGGCAGGACAAATTGTAGGTCAAAGGTTTTGTGGGTGGGTTGATGTCCCAATCCCTCTACTGCAAGTCTTGCATGATTATAGAAGGTGGACAGAATCCTGAGGAAGAAGGGGGAAAAAGGATTATAAACATCAGATGGATCGAAGACCTCACAAGAAAACCCACAGAATCAACTAACCTGGGCCCACAGAGACAAAATTGACAACCAGGGAGCCTGCATGAGACTGATCATATATGACCATATATAGGCACTCTTCATATATGTTACAGTGGTGTAGCTTGGTCTTTTACTAAAGGAGTAGGAGCTGCCTCTGACTTTGCTGCCTGCTTTTGGGACCTTTTCCTCCTACCAGATTGCCTCATCTAGTCTTAATAGAAGAGGAGGTGGCCAGTCTTACTGCATCTTGATATTCCATGGCTGGTTGATATCCGTGGGAGGCCTGCCTTTTTCTGAAGAATAACAGAGGAGAAGGGGGTAGGGGAGAAGAAAAGGTTGGGGATGGAGGAGGGACTCGGAGGAGAGGAGGGAGGGAAAACTATGTTTGGGATTAAAAACAAAACAAACAAACAAATAATAGATGGATAGATAGATAGATAGATAGATAGATAGATAGATAGATAGATAGATAGATAGATAGATAGATAGTTGCCTACTACCAGACTCTAACAAGGGGCTATTGATGCTGTGGAAGGCACAACAGTCACATTTCCTTGATTCTCTTAAGGAAACAGTGGTGTTATATGCATTGGGGCAGACTTCTGTAGATAGGAGGGCCTAATACGCAAATGTCACAACTTGAGCTCCAGGGAGGTATTGGTGGTTTTTCCTTGTGGTAGTCGTGAAGAAAGTTTAGGATGCTGCTCCTAAAAAACAAAGCTTGGGGCTTATTCTCCTGTTTGAGCTACCATGTACAAGACAGCTAGACTACCTTTCTTCTCAATCACCCAGTCAGCTCACAATTAAAGACCCTGCCTCATCCAGGAGGGTTGCAGTTCTCGCCTTTCTACCATTGAAGGGACACTCATACCAGCATCTTTCTGTTTCCTCCAATGCTATGGAGGAAGGGTACTGCCACCATCTGTCAACAGGGGGAGGACATGATGTTGACATCCTCTGCCACTTCCTTAAGGCCATGAGCTCCCATTATTATTATTGACGCTGTTGTTGTCTCTCTAGTCTTTCTCCTTCTCTTCATTTCACAGGTTCTTTCCCTTCTGTGTGTACCTGCCAACTTTCAAAATGATGTTATAAGCCTCTGTCACAGTCTTAGCAAGCCCCTTCCCTTGAGTCCTTTGCTTACCAAGCATATTAAGAGAGCCAGCCGTTGCCCATACCAAGTCTTCACCTCTTGCTCCTGAACTCTCTCCATCATGGCTTCTCTGCTAGCTCATGGAAACACAGCTCAAGGCTGTGCAACTTAACTCACACAGCTCAACACCTTCTCTCACACTATCCCACACACTGCTTTTCCTCCCTCTCGAGGTGACTTTTCGGGGAAGGCTTCTTTCTTTGCCCTTTCCCTTGGCAGCCGACAAGTTTTTGCCTGTGAGTGATTTCTCTCGTCTCAGAGCTCAGTGCACATGCGTTCTGTAATCACCCTGCAAGGAGCAATCTTTCTCCTACGGCCTGGGATTGCATTGGAAGTGTGGGTGAGTTATGGGTATACGTGTGCCTATGTGCACACAAGTTGTGAGTGCATGTGCACACAAGTCGTCAGATCATAAGCAACTGTTTAACTAAAACTGTGGACTATTGCTGTCTAAAGTGACACCTCCTTTTTAGCGCCACACTTGCCCCCACTAAAACTTGCATCTTCCCTTGGTTTTTTTCATCCCGTTAAATCCTATATCCAAAATCCAGTCCACTGGAAAACAACCTAGCATCCGCATTTTCTCCCATTTCTCGCATTCAGTTTTCACGACTCTCTCCCTCTGACTGTTCTCTCCTCATCGCCTAGCATTCTTTTAAGAAGGCCAGGCTTCAGTTTCCCCTTTGGTTGAAATAGATTTTTCTGATGATACTTTGAACTCAGTGAGAAACGGTTTCTGGTTGATCTTCAATTTCTCACCTTCATTTTATATAGAATATATATTTTATATAGAATAGGTACTTAGTAAAAAATTGGTGAATGAAAAAATTTAGTCAATTGACTAGAGTGAGCTGGCAGCTAGTTGAGCACCAACTTTCTCTGGAAAGCTGAAGAAAACTCGGCAGATGGTGATATAAATTGGATTGAAATGCTTTATAAATAAAATTAAATTCCATTTTATGATGGCTGCCAAGAAAAAACAGTTGAATGGTAAAATCAAACACTCAGAGAAGGTAGACTACGAGGTATGTTCATGTTGGTGGAATTGTACTTGACCTCATTTGCCATGTAAATTGCTCTTGCCCCAAATATTCAGCATCGGGAACTTCAGTTAGCCGATTCGTTAACAATAGTAACTGAGCATCTACTCATCTGTTGGGTAGTGTTATAAAGGCAGAAGTCAACTTGATAGATACAGTCGTGTACTTATGACCCTTATTTAATTTGGACAACAAATAAATAAGCAAAACCTACAAAATATCCTACAGGGTCAGCAGTGTAGAGAAGAACAAAAGCAAGAAGGGCATAGTTGGGTGAAAGGAGAGAGACCACCGTGGGTAAATTCAGCAGGAGAGAGTTCCATGCAGAGGGAACAGAGGCTGCAAAGACTGTGAGGAAGACCCCATTCTTTATATATAACCATCGTCAGGAAGACCCGTGTCTTGTCAAGACAGAACTGGTGAGGGAAAGGGATAATTAACAGAGCAACACAGTAGGGTCAAGGTGGGGCTCTTTGAGCTACAATGAGAGCCTTGATTTACTGTAGAATGAGGTAGAAAAGTATGAGAATCTTTTCAATGGAAACGTGCGACATGACTTGGGTTACCTTAACAAGATCATGAAACCGATTCCCAGCAGTTAGCTTCTCGGGTCTGTGGGGGACACCTGTGTCCGTCCAATGCAGAATGGCAAAGCTGCTCCTGCCTGCACTACAGCTGTTTACTCTGTAGTATGGTACTTACATGACTTCAGAGGCTTTGGTTGAACTACAAAAACTAAGAAACGTTCAGCACATAAATTAAAACAGTAAGGTTTACTTAAAAAAAAAACGTAATTTTATTTTCTTAGTTTAGAAAAAATTCTTCTAAAAATAAAAAGCAAGACTGCCTCCGTGTCGTACAATCTGATTTATTTTTGCTACTATTATTTTTTTTTCGATTTGAGCACATGCTAATAGCGAAAATTTGGATGAAAGGAATATCTCACTTCTAACATTTGGTATTGCATCTGTACTGTTCTCTGCCTTTCCCTGATGTTCTTTCGGGTGCAGGCAACCAGTGGCTGAGCGGGCCAGCAGCTGGGGGCTTGGAAGCTGGGTGCTGGGAACATACAACCCGCACACCTCTCCCCTAATTACAACAGTTTGGTGCCCAACGTGGGCATGACCCATCTTATAAGCCAGGCAGCTCTTTATTCAACCAATAAGAGTAATACAAAATACAGGAGAACACTCCCACATCATTTTCCTACAGTTTCATTTTTTTCAGAAGGAACAATCTATGGAAAAGTTAGAAAATATAGACTGCAAAGTCAAAATAACCTGACATTTTCTTTCTGAGTTTAAACGGTATTTCAGGTTGGACATGTTGTTCCGAGAGTAGGCGTTCTTTTCTTGTATGCCTTACTCATTGATATTTAATGATCTTGTTTTACTCTTGAGATTTGTTTATAGATAAAAAGCAGAATGGAGCCTGGCAACCCCTATCAGATACTGTAGGACCCTTACCCCTTATTCTCATACAGGGCATCAAAATGAAGTCCATTATAGTTAGATATTTAATCAGTATTTGAATTGATACCAAAAATACCGGAAAGATCATTTGAGCCTATGTATCATTAGGTTCCTTATACCAATTGATTGTTGTCTAGACTTTCAAGCTGATTGAGTGCTTGATGCTCATCATCATTGTTTATTCACCTGAACTAAAAACCACGTGTCTAAACCTTGTGACTGAACTGGTTTCTCTCTGTCCCATAATATTTTGCCACCATCAATTGTTCCCTAAGCAATCTCAATTTTAACATGTGGATTTCAATTAGTTTCCATCTTACTGGAACCTTTCAAATAAAGTCCCTTGCCTACTGAAGTGGATTTAGAAAGATGTGGTAAAAGCAAAACAAATGGCCAAAATATGACAACAAAAATCACCTCTTCCTTTAAAGGAATAACAACAATATTATGTGAACAAATGTAACCTAGGACTATTCAATAAATCATAATTTAAAGAAATAGAAATGTGAAAGCTGGTCAGACAGACAGACACTATAAATTGCAACAATAGAAGAAATGTCAGAGACACCTCTGTTGTTCACAGCAGTTAGTGACATTTTTCTTTTGATGTATCCATATGCTCATGCACTAACCACAGGAGAATGAATTTAATGTTAAATAGTATCAAACATTCCACACAGCCAAGTCTACCAAGAAAGATCAGCCTTCAGTCTATGTATCATTTTGAATAACGACTGTGAAAAACATCTATTGGTTTCAATTTATTATAATTGACTTAAAGACAAGAATACAGTTTAAAGTTCTATCATGGTACTGTTTTGAATATGAGTATGTCAAATAATCAATAATATAATGATATATATTGTTGTATATAATATACAATATATATATATATAGTGTGTGTAGAATTATTTTTCTTTTTGAGATAGTTCTGCTTCACATACCTTTGTAGCTCCGACTACAGTAAAGAATCACCAGAAGTTATAATGACTTGGTGTATGATATTATTCAGGGCTCTCTGTAGTATTATTAGACTTCAAGTCTGTCTCATTGTTCAACTTCTTCTTTTGTCAACTTTGGTCCAATCTTAACTAATTTTTTTCTGCACCTCTGAAATGGCAAAGCAACTACAAGAGCTCCAACCTTATATCTTCAAAGGAGTATGACTGAATGAAAGATTCAGTTTTTCTCTCCAGCTGCTGCCCAAAGCTTCCTAGCCTCTGATCTAGCAAGATTCTGAACCCAATGCTCTCTTAGGCCAGCCACTGCCGATGCTCACCTTTCTTATAACAAGTTGTCCTTGGGTACTGAACATGAGACCTCTTCTCTCTCTAGAGGGAAACCAGTGTGTACTTCTAAGGAAGATATGATGAACGCAAGTAGCTAAGAAATGTCAGGTGTTTACCACAAGTAGACACACAGAAACACACTAATTAATACATTATGTTGTTATATTGTCAAGTTATTCCAGTCCTGCAAGTCTAGATTTTGCCACTGAAACAAAATCAAATTGCAGTGAGATTTAGTTCCTTGGCCTATATGTCTTCATTTGTGACTTTGTAGATGCTATTGTATTGGTCCAGTTTTCTCCAAAAGTGGGAACAATGATGATACATAGCTCATAAAATATTTACTAAGACTAGATAAATTAAGACTGAAGAGGTATCTCAGAGGTGAAGAGCTCTTACAGCTCTCTCAGAGAACCTGAATTTGATGTCTAACACCCATGTTAGGCATCGTACATCCAGCTTTAGATCCACCTCCGCGATGTCTGATGCTTATTTCTGATTTCCATTTGGGCAACTGCACTAAAGGTCACATATTCTTTCACAGATACACAGACTTAAACAAAAACTAATTAATTGATCAATCAATACATAAATATTAAGGAGATTAATTAATACATGTGAAAGATTAAGGACTGAGGAAGGCACAGCATGCTTTTTGTAAGTTCTGGCCATCCTTATCATTTGACTGTACCCTTGAGCCTGAGACTTATGTATTTTTACTTGTAAAATTAAAGGAGGAGTCTGTTCTGAGGTACATTACATAAGTCTGTGCTTTTATAAGCATGTGGACGATTCGCAGAGTCTAAGATCGTCCTTCCCAGGGAGACTTTAAAGCGAGAGTCCCGAAGCACAGCAGGAGGAAGATAAATTTCACCATGACCTCAGTGGAAATTATATAACTTCCCGGTTTTGATATTCTGAATGTGAAAAGAAAGAAAAGAAGAGGAAAAATAAACCGCTGCTAAAGGTGTGTTTGAGAAGTCTGTAGCTGTCAGACTCTCTTCTGGCTTAGTTGTAACCCGTGTTAATAAAGTAGAATGAGCCTCAGGTGTGGCCTTCACTCTGTCACTAGTGCCGCATCAACACATGACAGACCCCTCAGAGAGCATTTAGTACTAATTGCAAGCCACATTGTTGTATCCGACTGAGGAGAATGCCTGTAAAGAAGGCAGACCACACGGTTACCTGCTGTCTTTCATTACCCTGACATCTTCCGATAGTCATAGAGAAATTGAGTTTTCAGATCTTTCCCACAGAACACGTTGTTTTTTACGTCATCGTCATTCTTTACTCTTGTGACCTAAAGATAGGATTGCTTTCAATCACACAAGCTGAGATGAAAATGTGAAGTCCTGTATTGCTTTTTGTTTCAAATTTCTTAATTTTGTGCTAGGAGTCTATCAGATGGTGAAATTTAGCAATGGGAAGCTTGGGATACTATTGATTAGGTATTTCCCTCTTTTTGGGTCTTTGTGATTGGGAAAGATAAAAAAAATTTTGTTTATGGTTCCATGTTTAAATGTGTCACTATTCAGACGCTATGCATGCGTACGTCTTATTTCATGTTAGTGTATATACTTTATTTAGTAGTGTATGAAAATTAAAGGATTTTGATTAATACATACTTTTTAAAAGCAGTTTATGAACATGGGGAATAAATTAGCCATAGAGGTTAAGTGCAGAGTAAGGGACTAGGATAGGACAGATATATCTCCTTAGGAAAGGTGAATAGTTATGAAAGGGTGGAATGGGAGGATCAAGTGGGAAGGAGGCAGAGAATATGGGGAGAGACAATGAAAATTAAAGACCATTTGAGGTGTAACGTGGAAACCTACCACAGTAGAAGCTTTATAAATATATGTGAAAGAGATCTAAATCACCAAATAATGGGGGAGATAGAGCCCCAGCTAAACATCTCTTGCCACCAAATGAAGCTTTTCAATACCAGGATATTCTTTTTTTTAACATCTGAGTTGTTGGCCAGAAGTAACCCTATGGAAATAACCAAATAATCTAATCTATTGCCAAGACTATAGATTGCGCTCCTATCTGTTGCTGAAGACAATACCTATACAACACATTGATCATGGAGAAGTCGAGCTGGTGCCTACACAGAGCCTTCATCCCTACATGCTAATGTGTTTGGTCTAGGAAGGTATTCTGCATGCAACCCAACTTTAGACACCAACCCAGTCGCAAATGCTTTGGTTTAGAATGATATTCTTCCTCCAAGATGGGCTAGGGCAATGGTGACCCAAAGTCTGGGTATAACCAACCAACATCTGATTTGACCAAAAGCCCATTCCCAAAGATAGAACCTGTACCTGACACTGCTTGGGTAACCAAGAACCTGAGACTAGATAGCCTAGGGATCTACAGTAAAGCCAAATAGTACCATTGTAAGGTGTTTTTTTTAAAGTAGCAAGAAAATGACTTTTAATGATATTTTGTTACACTCAGATCAGTGTCTTTCTCAGCCACCATCAAAGACGGTGCTTCCTGTAGCATATGGAAACAAACCGAGACCACAGCCAGATATGATGCAAAATAATGAGAGACCTTGAAACATTCTGCTCTAAGCATGCATTCTCCGTTGAATCCCTTCCCTCGGGGTTCAGGAAACCCTGTAGAAGAGGAGGCAGAAAGAGTGTAAGAGCCGGAGAATAGAGCACACCAATACAAAACAAACAAAAAACCCCAACCCCCAAACGAAACAAACAAGCAAGCAGGCAAACAAGCACAACAAAAACACAGCCCACTGAAACTACAGGATGCATGCACAATGGAACGCACAGAGATGGGAGCAGCATCCACAGGGCATGAGTGAATCTGGATCCTATGGGAGTCCTTCACCTGAAAGGAGAAGTAGACACCTGACCCCATTCCTAGCCCAGAAGCAATCTTCAATTGATAGACACCTTCAAATGAAAATAAAGTTGGTTTTTTGTTTTTTTTTTCAAGAAAATCTCATGGGGAAACAAACTACTCTTAAGGGTAGGCTGCATACCCAGGAGTAAATGGCCACAGAAAATGAGTTTAACAGACTCTTTGCAGATTCTTTGTCTCATAACGTTGTGTCTGGGCTTTTCCTTTTCCTTTCTTTTTCTTTTCAAACAATTTCATTTTAATTTTTACTTTTTAAATGTTTATCTATGTATATATTCTCTTTATTCTATAGGTCCTTCATTGTTTTTATGGGATTCTTGAATGTAATCATGTGTGAATCTCTGGGTCTATATCTGCTTCTTGTGCCTTCTCCTAGGCTCTTTTCCTTCTGTTGAGTTGTTTTGTCCTATTTCCATGTGTTAGTTTTTGTTTTATCTTATCGTGTTTTATTCCTTACAAACCTTTCTAATGAGAGACAGAAAGGGCGTTGATCTGTATAGGAAGGGAAGTGGGGAGGAACTGAAAGGAGTTGGCGAGGGTAAATTGTAATCAGTTTATATTACGTGGTGAAAATGCATTTCGAATAAAAGTAAAAAGAGGCAGTTTAAGCATATGTATCAAAAATAAATTAATTAGTACTATCTAACACCCAAATCGAAGGTGGAATATTATAGTTAATGAACAGCTAATTAAAAGATCGTGTAGAAATCCTCTATGGTTGTTCATATGCCTTTTGTGTGCAACACACAGGGATTCTTGGAAGCAATGGAAGACGTAGTTGGGAACCTCAGATATATTAACACTACCCCCTGGTCACTATTTTGCGAATTTCTGAAGCTCAAGAAATTCCCCTATTCTCGGGAGTGTTACCTTGTTTATCTTGCTGACTTAATTGGCTTTGAACGAAGAGTGTCCATGCCTTTCTTTCCAGACAGAGCTATCTCTAGAGTCTAGACTGGAGTGAATTGGAACAATTGCCCAGGGCTCTGTTCTGCTGGGGAAACCCAGCAGCTGCCGTTGTGGGAGCACATTTGTGGATGCTGGCTGCAGAGTAGGGGAGTGGGATGAGAGGAAGCATGGGGAAAAAAAAATCACAGTCGTGAAAACAAATTTGCACAATGGATCCAGCAACCTCCATCTTCAAATGCTGCCCCCTCCCCCCGGTAAAGTTAGTCACTCCAGGGCCCTAAGTACTAAGGAACTTGCTTTCCATCACTCAGCCACTCAGGCTCAACATGAATTCATGCCCAACATCAATCGTAGTCTAACTTTGTATCTTCAATACATACGAGTAATAAATGATTTAGTATGTAACGGACTGAAAAGACTACACTTTCACTCTATCGTGTCTCCTCTAGAGATGTGCACTGTGTCATAAGTGAGGTCCAATCCATACATCTGGTTGCCTAAAAGCATCCAAGACAGTCTATGGGCTGCTTAAGGAGTCCACGAAAAACTACATACCCCAGGAGCTAGGACAGAGCCTTTACAACTCAGGTCCCCAGCGTCATTCTAGTACCTAGAACATAGTAGTCATTCAATGCACAATCATTTCACTCTCTGGAATTATAAAGTCTATGCTATATTACAGCAGGTGAAGTTGATGCTATCACATTCCTTTTTTTTTTATGGATCATGGGGCAGAAAGGCAGTGTATAAAATACTCAGGGACAATTGAAGAAAGTTTAGTAAAAAGTTAGTTACACAGGTATGGACAGAGTTAGAGGGCCCAATAAAATATGGTGAAACATTCACAAGCTAGCTATAACTAGAAAGAACTACAACTCCTAACAACTTAGGACTGTGAAAGTAGAAGGAAGGAACCAGGGACCAAGGACACAAATTGTCTCTCTTCTTATCTGATGTAATGACATCATTGGCCAAACCTAGCGAGGACCCAACAACAGTGTAACAGCACAGATGGTGAGTGTGAAATACCTACCGTGTTTGAATCGCTGTAGACGTATCCATGGATGGACTTTTAAGTGGAAAACAATGATCAGTATTTATCATTTGTTCTCTTAGCTACTAGTTTAGGTAACAGGTATTAGACAAAGGTGAGTCAGTTTTAAGAACTCCAAGAGTTTTTAGAAAATGGAAACATTCACTGAGATGATTGTGGATTCCTAGTAGACAAGTGCAGATACGACAGACCCAAGTTTGTGCTCATGTGAGCCCTTCCTCTGTATCCACAGACTATTATGAAATGGGATATGTGCTGGGGTCTGCGGGTGTGAATGTATAGTGTTTGTTAAACGCTGGTGACTGGCAGCTTATGCTAGTCTAATGTATGCGGAACTTAATCGTTATCGGTGGACTGACGTGGGTTGAATTGATTTCATACTATGACATCAAGCAGCACAGGGACAAGAGTACTTTAAACGAGTGTTTGGAGACACTGCACTCACTCTCTCTCTCCACTCTTATCTCTGCCCTGCACTCAGAACTTTCCTGTCTGACACCCGAGGCTTCTGAAACTACAACAACCCTTTTTATACATAAAAATCTCGAGCTTTTGACCTCATTCACTATATACTCCTGTGTTTAGATGCCTGCTACTTAGTTAAAAATCGTTTTACCCACTATTTTTAGAGCAACATGGAATTATGAACCAAAACTTAATGATAATGAAGACAATATTTCAGAGGAAGACAAAGATCTCCTCTGATTCATTGCCAAAAATGTGTTGCTGAGATGAAGACCACCCAGAGGCTACAACTGACACATGAGGCATCAGCCCATATGCATTAAAGGAAAAGATCAGAAAGCAGAGAAAAAGAAAGAAGAGGAGAAAGAATTAATTTAACAAAATTAACAACACAGTGTTTGAAACTTGGGTTCAGTAGTGTTTCCAAGTAAAATTTAAAGAGCTTATTCTAATTTCCAAGTTGACTTTGACTTGGAATCCCTATGATTGCTTGGTCTTCTGCCTTCAAGAATCTTGCACATTATCTGTGGAGGGCAGCAGGATAGTGGACACCATGTTGCAAGTCCGTGGGACTCTCTCATTACCTAAAGTGGGAAGCAAGTCTTTGTGAAGCTTCGTTCTGCCATGACGGAGTCTACCCTGGATTTTCCAGAAAGATTTCACTTTCAAGGAAGAATCTGTGTTTCTTATCAACGGAGAGCAGCATACTCATATGGAGAACTACCTGCAAGGCCTTCAAAAGTTCTCCAAGGAAGGTGGCAAAGCGGGTATATGACAAGGTCCGGAAGCTGTCAGATGTACCTAGGGGAAGACGAGTCAGTTGGAAGGTCAGGAGACAGGCCCATGGGGGAAAGAACAGATGCACAATGAGAGCAGAAAGACATTTTGGCCTACATCTCAGGAAGACTCGAAAGCCTTAAACCCTTGGGGGCCGTTCTGGTCCTAGAGATGCATGACAATTTTCTCATGAGGGGGTTGAAGCCGCAGAGAAAATGAGCGGATCTTCTCGCTGTATGGAATAATGGTAACCCTGGGAGAACCTGGAGGGGAAAGTTCATCCGCATGGTGTTGGAGAGCTACAAACCTGAACTTGGGAAGGGTCTACGTCACTGAAGTAGAGGTGGTGGTAGACATAAAAACCTTTCCAGAAGGATCTATGAGAGGACCAGCTATTTTATTAAACATGGGGCTCTCTCGAGAGGGATCCCTAAAGACCAGAGAGTGCAAACTTCTGCAGGTTCTGCTTGGATGATTGACACGCTTGGTAAGAATGGGGTTTACCAGTTTCCTTCCCCCTCCCACTTTATCTCTTGCAAGAGCCTCTTCTTCTTCAGCTAGAGCATTGGGCACATCCCATCAGAATGGCTAGCCAAGAATCCCAATCTGAAAACTCAGACACAGTCAGATGTAGAACCTGATTCTTTGCAAGTGAGGGGAAAGCATGTAAAGTTTGGAGATATGGGTGGATCGATAAGAAAGAACAGCCAGAGAAGATACTAGAAGTGAGGGTGGACATAATTCCACCCTCCTTGTCATGGCCAGAGCTAGATCCGGATTCTTTCCTATAGAGATGCTCTCTCCTGGTGGGCAGAAATGAAATCACTCTAGCTATTTCTTAGAGTGGTTGGTTTGAATACATTGGGCTGAATGACCTCATTTAATCATACTTTCGGTCCGATGAATAGTGTATCTGGACGAACATTCATCAATCCGAATGCAATCTCAAACGTCGTGTCGTCATTTTTATTCTGGGGCATCCTAGTGAGGAATTTCACGTGTGTATACATGGTGTGTGTATGCACACATGTGTGTGTCTACACCTCAGAAATTTGTTTCCTTTTTTAATTAAACAAAGCTCATGTTTGTTGGCTTCAGGGTGGGCTGCAAGGCCCATCTGTCTAACTAGGCATTTGCCCGATACTGCAGAGAGAGGCTTGGCAAGTGTAAGTGTGAATTTGAATACCAGATACAGGATATTTAAAGCTAAATTTATCTTTAATAAATTTACCCAGAGGTGCTTGAAAAATGATCATAATATGTACAAAAGGAGCTTTTTGTTTTTAAAGGTTGAATGCCACGTAACTGGGAGAAGAAACAGACTCCGCGTTCATCTGAGATACTGTTTTCTTCCTTCAGGTCTTGCCATGAAAGAAGGTGGAGTCCTTCAATAACTGCTTTGATCTGCTGGAAGGAAAATGATCTTCCATTTCATATCATGTTGTATGGTCTTGAGAGCAAATAATAATGATATTTCTTGATAGCATGAGTGAAAGCAGTCAGCATGTAGGACCAAGGGATGTCAATCTTGGAGGTTTCTTTTAGGAATTTCCAATTTATGATGTGCTAGGGTAAACAGTTGGTTTGCCTCTCTGACATACGTGTTCCATCAGGTGAAGTCATTGTGATTACAAGCACTGCAACGGTGAGTAAGTTAAGTGCTTAAAAGGTTAGAAATGTAGAACAAGTATGCGTGTGCCTAATTGCTAATCCCTGTTTGTATCTCTACTGCAAGGAAAGAGGGGGACAAATGCTGAGATAACATAGCAGACAGGGACTATTATGTCATTCTGAGCAAATAATGGCATTAATACAGATCAAGGGACTGTTTTATCGATTGCTCAGCCTCAATAGACTACACCAGAGTTCAAAACAGGATGGAAGATTATAAAGAAGTTATTTTAGTTGAAAGTTGCTTCGTTTGCTCTGCTATTTTGTTTCCTCAAATGCTTCCTGATTTACTGAGGCGCCCTACAAAAGCCCAGGTTGTGGTTTATGATGTCCTCCCTTCAATGGTCAGGAATCTGTTGCTTTAAAAGTGTGAGGATGGCTTGAATAGCCTTACAGATGTTTGACAGCAGAAGACAATAAATGTAAATAAATCTTTAATATTTCCTCTAATTCAGTTTGTGCCATGCAAATGTCAGGACTAGAAAAACAAATCAATAAACATTTGAAAGAAAACAATATACATACGTTAGTTTATATATTAAAAACAACTGTCAAACAATTATGACCTCATGTATTTGTTGGTTGTTTTGAAATATTCCTACTAGAGTTAAAAAATGCTATGAGGGCCGTTGAGCTTAAACATATTGTGTCAATCAAGAGCATATGTGATATATCTAAAGCATGAGGTAAAAATTTTCTTCGTAAATTATTGCATCAATAAATAATTTGCTTGAAAAAATTAATAAAAATATTTGTGCTTTTATTAGGTTCTCTACAGACCTTTTGAGGTTGATGGAAGTGGGTTGATATGCCAATATTTTAATCTCTGCTCTGTTTATCCTAACTTGAAATACAAAACGTATTTTTTTTTCATTTCTCAGGAAAACTTTAGCAAAATTGAGTCCGTGAAACTTCATTCATTAAAATTTTAAGTGACCATGGATTTGTTGGCTTCAGTACATGTAGTGTAACTTTATCCTTTCAATTAAAGGACATAATTCACCCCTGGACCTTTGACTTTACGTTTTCATATAATATATAATTTGGGTACATTTAATGGTCAGATTTTATATTATTGCAGGTGGAAAAACACCAGCCATCTCAAGGGTTTTGTGCTTGCAAAAGCGTGTAATTTAATTTTTTTTAACCAATTTAATCAATGATTGTTTCATGTGTGTAAATTTACACTCTTGACGACTGCATTAGATTTGAGGGTGACTGGGAGGAAGATCACTTCCCCTTTTTAAAATGTCATTTAAATCTTGGGGAGCAGTAGGAGATTAGGGCACTAATCCTTGTGATAAATTGTGCTGTTTAACTCTGTAGAGATGGTGTTGTCTCAGATTTTATCAGCTAGAGACCAGACTCACCAGTTTTAGTTCTGTTAACCCTTTGAACGCAAGTAGTGTGGCTACTTGGATATGTGTTTCAAAATTTATTTGACCTAATATTTTCAGTTAGTCATGGCCAAAGAATGTTTCACTCCGATCATTATAATTTTTCTGAATAAAACTGCTTCGTGCTGTGTCGTGAATATTTCCATAAAAGTCAGCAAGCTAATTTATGACTTAACAAAGAAAATAAAAGGCCTATATTTAATATAGAAATACCTTTTATAGGGGGAAATTGGTGGTGGACAGTATGAAATGACTCCAGTGTGGAAATATGCAGGTGGTCATTAGGAGTTGACTGTAAGATTTACTGAAGATTTTCATATAAAGTTTCCCTACATTCAGGGCCATATATAAATCCAATTCTGTTAAAAAAATTAAACCGATGGCAACATGAATAATTTTATGCATCTGAGCCCCATTGTTTTCTCCCTCCTTTAGGGAATATATTGTTGCCTCATTGTGAAACTGTATTTTGACTACTCTTCACCCGACTAGTTTCTCTATTGCGAAAGAATTATTGCTTTTCTATTCATCAGTGTATGGGCATGCTTCTGAAGCACGTCTCGATCAAGGAATTTCGATCTGCTTGAGTATGGATGTGAAAATAAGGATCATTTAGGGAAAGGAGGGAGATTCTAAAAGCATGCATTTCAGTTTTAGGTTTATCTATACATATACATACATATGTATAATGTATGTATACATACATACATACATATATATATATATATTTCCTTTTTCACTTCTTATAGCATGTCCAGAAGCACGTATCTTTTCTGCAAAATGGTGACCGAGTCAGTGAGCTATATTTGGGGGAAATCACTGCACTTTCAGCTCATTGATTTGTGATTGTACCTCTCAAAAGTTCTAATTTTCATCACTTTGTACTTCGAGAGGGCTGTTTCTCCTTTTGGCACAAAATTGGTTTAAGCTGACTTTCACTAGAAGAAAAACATACCACTTAAAGTCACCCAACAGAAGAAAATGAAGTCCAAACGCCCAAGAACTGTTTACTTAGTTTTTAACACCTCCTATACTTTGAATCATGCCTTGGTAATGTTTTATGCATTGTTGATCTTTAGAAGTTAAAGGGAAAGATCGCCTGCTCATTCCATGAACTTATGCTGAGGCAATTTCTCTTAACAAGATGTGCGATAAGAAAAAGAATGTCAGGCTTGATTCAGAGTTCCTTATCTGCTTCGAAAACCCCCAAAGACCAGCATGTTTTAACCTGGCAGTGGCTGAATAATGTCCCATTTTATCTGTTTCGTGGTACCCCTTAAAGCACCCATTGAGTTTCTGGCTTCTCAGCTCAGAAAACCATAGCAACCTCAGTCCACACTTCTCCAACTCAGGATAGAGTTCAAGTTGTTCTCCTGAAGCCCTCCTACCATCCAAAGCCTGGGAAATCCTGACCACAGCCGAGGTGTCCTAGGACTTCCAGCCACAGATAAAGGGCGGGCGAGGGGGGGGAGGAGGCGAGCACACACACACACACACACACACAGATCCTGCGTCCTTTAATTGAGAACTACAGGGAAAGGTAAAAAATAATAATAATAATAAATACAAAAACAAAACACACTTTGAGAGTTCTTGGCATTCTCCAGGACAGCATCACCAGTGTCTGGGCAGCATTGCCTTGGCTGCCACGCACTGCCCCTTGCGCCCCTAAGGTAGGTCCCGGCCTCCAGGCCCCCGGCCAGGGCGACCAAGCTTCCCTCCTCCCGTAGCCCGGCCAGTGGGGGAGGGGCGGGGCGGGACAAGCCGCGCGCGCGGTCCCCAGTTGTCGCGGGCTGGCGCGGCCGGCCGGTCCCACGGGCGGCGGCGGTGGCGGCGGCTGCGGGTGCTCGGGGCCGGGCGGGGCGGCGGCGGCGCGGGGACGCGCCTGTCTCTTTAAGGGAGCTCGGTCTGGGGTGGCGCTTTCCTCCGCGAAGGCTCCTTTGATATTAATAGTGTTGGTGTCTTGAAACTGACGTAATGCGCGGAGAGTGAGGTCCTGACAAGCGATAACATTTCTGATAAAGACCCGATCTCATTGCAATCTCCGCGTCCTCTTTTTCGCTGCTGCTCGGTGGCTCCGGACCTCGCGTCCTCCTGATCGCTCTCTCGCCTTTGCCTTTTTTTTTTTTAAACAACAACAACAACAACAAAAAACCCCAACAACACCCCCTCCCTTTCCCACCCGGCACCGGGCACATCCTAGCTCTATTTCCTTTCTCTTTCTCTCGCGCTCTCTTTTTTTTTTCCTGGGGGGGGAGGGAAAGGAAAGGGGGGGAGGCAGGAAAGACCTTTTTCTCCCCCCCCTCAATAATCCAAGATCAACTCTGCAAACAACAGAAGACGGTTCATGGCTCTGGCCGCCGCGCCACCATCTTTCGGGCTGCGGAGGGTGTTCCTGACGATTAATCAACAGGTAAGGGGGAGCCGGGCGGGCCGGGGGGCGCGGGCTCAGCCGGTCGGGGCGCCGTTCCGCCAGCGCTGCGCCCGCGCGAGTGTGCGCAAAATGTGGGCGATCGAGAGCGGGGAGCCCTGGGAATTAAAAGTGACTTTCTTTGAAAAAAAAAAAAAAACCCAGCCGAGGGAGAGAGTGTGCTGCAAGCCAAGCTCAGGCTTCTCGGGTTTCACACGCATTTTCTTTCTTCCTTTTTCCCCCCCTTTGCGCGTGTGATTTCTTTCTTTCTTTCTTCTCTTCTGCTCTCCTTAACACCCCCCCCCCCCAATTCCTCTGCTCCCTTTGCTGGGTCTAAGGCATCTGAGCCTTGGAAACCAGAGAGACTTCAAACTGCAGTAGCCCCCAGAGTCAGGAGGGTCAAGTTCAGCCGCCGGGGAGGAGGAAAAACAAATCCCGATTTGCCAAAAAAAGAAGTTTCAGGCCGGTGCCCCCTCCCCCTCCCAGCCCCACTCCCCCTCGCTGTCTCTTGCTGGCTGATTTTAATTCTCTCCTACCGGGAGCAGCAGAGGATCTGGAGGTGGCTGGACCCGAGGGGCCGCCGCCGCCGCTGCTGCAAGTTTTCTGGGGGCTCCTGACAAACGGGGAGCAGACTAGGCACCGGCATGCAGAGTAGTAAGTTGGGTGAACTTGGGAGGGTCGGGAGGGTCTTCCAGAGGGGTCCTGGAGTGGCCCTCCAAGTGGTAAAACAGCAGAGACTGGCTTTGGTTGTGAAGAGTTTAGTTTGCAAAGCCAGGCTTCAAACTTTTTTTTCCCTTAAAGGCCCAGCTGGGCTAGAGGGAGAGAGTGTGGCATCCCCTGGTAGCCCCGTCTCTGGGCAGCTCAGTGCTGCCTGGGCCCATGGGTCTGTGCCCTGTCGGTACCATGAGGCAGGGCCTTGCAGCCAGGGAGCTTCCGTAGGGGCTGAGCAAGGGGCAGACTTCCTCTGCGGTGCGGTTGATGCGCCATGTGTCGAGCGGGTCAGGGGACACTGGCTGGTGATTAAACGCCTGACAGCGGTGGGACATGCAGGCAGACGGGCTCCTTGCTTTCTGTCTAGTTCCTGTTTGGACTGTAGAGTCTGAAACGCATCTTTGAGAGGCCAAGGCAAACACCTCTATCCCTCCAAATAACTCCAGGATTATAGGACCCCATGAATAATTTGAGGGTGAAGCAGAGGTGGAAGCCGCCGTTTGAAGTGCAGAGCTGTTTTTGTGGCTGGGCAAGCATTTTTTCTGTGAGTACCTGTCTGAGATGGTGGTGTTTCCCCTTTCGCCAGGGAAGTCACTAACTGTTTTTACAGCTCTAGGACTCTAAAGCCATTGAAGTGAGAGGACCAGAGAGGACTTACTGGGGCTTCTCAGGCAATCTTGCTCGGGCTGACTCCAGTTTAGGACCTGCCTGATGTCCCCATATCTTTTTAGGCCTCAGACTTGATCCTTTGAAAGTTTTTGAGTAAGAGCCATGGATTTAATGATGAATCCTAATTAAGATAGAATATCCATCCTTATTCGGTTTTGGGAAATCAGCGCTAGCATTTAAAGCAAGGTAAGTGAAGAGAGAGGGGCCGAGGTATAACCAGGCACAAGTTAGGCCGATTCCTTGAACTTTTGTAAGCTCTCCAGGTGACTAGGAAAGGCCTGGGAGAGATAATCAGTACAAAGGCAAAATACAGATAAGGGCCTGAGACAAGATTACAAAGAAGTTATCCTTCTAGGCCTTGTTGGCTAAATTTGATTGCTGGGGGGCTGGGGGGGGGGAAGAAAAGAAGACTTGAGTGTTCAGAGTGTTGTAAACTCCTGAGCCCAAACCCACCAGTCTCCTTAGAGATCCCTTTTCTGCAGGTTTTAGAAAAGAGTTGATCATTTAGAAGACTGCCAGAGCTGACCACGTTAGGGACCATCAGTGAAGTCCTGCGGCTGGCAGGTCCTTGGCTGGGCAGAATGAGAATGAAAGTCTCTAATCTCGCCCACAGCTGGGCAGCTTCTACCCCGCTGTTCACTTGCCTCTGAGGCTCTCCCAGTTAGGGTAGCACTTGTGCAGAAAAGCAAAGGTTCTAAAATAATCACCGTGCGGCTTTCCCCCACTTTTCCTTTCCCCAAGTATGACAGGGTTGTGAATAAATACAGGGTTTGGATGGGAAGATGAAGCATTTCCTGTAAGTTTCGACGCTGACAGGACAGTCTGGAAATGATACCAGCATTCGGAGGAGATTTTTTCCCCCCTTTTTTTTCTTTTTACCTTTGAGGGAAAGTTTATTAGGGGCAAGCTCAGACTTCCCAACTTACACTTCCACATGTACATGGAGTTTATCCTTCGGTAGATTTCATAACTTCCTTTTAAAGCGGTACGCTTGTATCTGAAACATCTCCAATCAGTTAAATAGACGGGGCCCGGAATATGCTGGTGGGCTGATTATTTCTGGCCATCAGTCCTGTGGAAGTACAACCGTAAAGGAGGAAATAGAGTCACAATGACTCCGTGCAGCTGTGATCTCTCTAAATGTAAGGCATTGGGAAGCCTCATCAGGACAGGACTCTATGGGCAAAATCTTGTTTACTTTTCGTGAGTTGATATGGACGGTCTCCCAATATGCCTTTTGCCTGCTAGGCTATGTGTGCCTGGAATACTTCTCCAACCATGATCAGTAAGTCTGACACTCTCCGAATACCTGGTAGGAAGAACCTAGCGAAAAAGTTTGTCACTCTGGAATTTTATATTCTGTTACTGTGCTTGCTGCAGGGTAGCTCGTCCTTTGTTAAAGTCAGCGTTAAAGGTGTGGAGGGGAGGGCCAGGGTGGCTGGGATCCTGAGTTGAATTCAGGACTCCACACTTTGACTACGAATATTGCGAGCAATTTTATAGAAATCTCTGTATACTTTCCTACGAGCCGGTTTGGCATCCAGATCGGTGTGCATTTCATCACAAGTGACCTATATAGACCCTGACTTTGTTCTTGGCATTATGGTTACTTGTAAGTCACGACACAGTCCTCAATTTCTTCTAGTTTTCAGTGGAAGTCTCAGTAAGTTGCAAAAGGAGATCTTCATTCATAAGAAAACCTTCCAAACACAGAAGTGAATGCATTGGTGGGAAAGCTGCTTTTTAAGAGCCCGGTATTTTCGATGGTGCTTTTTACTAATGTTGCTATTATTATTATTATTAGATGTATATGCAGCTATATACAGTTAGAAACCATGGATTTGCTTCTAAAGATACACACATTGTCTATTAAAGAAATAAGACAAGGGTATGAGTAAACTCTTTTAGCAAACTCTTATATTATCTGTTTGGAAGTAAATAAACATTACAGAAAAAAATTAAAGAACATCAAACATGTTTTTTTAAAAGTTAAAACTTAATTTGAGTTTGAAATCGGTGTCAACATTGATAACTGGCTTCCTGATATTTTCTATAATTATTGATATATTGCAATTATTATTACTTTAATATGTCATTTGAGAGCAAACAATAATATCAGAACACTGTGCTATTGTACATGGAACAAAATAGACTTTTACCGAGTTGTGGACAGGTGTCTATAATTGATTTCAAGGGAAATTATTATTTTTGAAATACGTGATGAACTTAAAATAAAATGACTGGCTCCCGTTAAAACGTATCCTCATGAAGATATTCTCTGGTGTGTAAAATGAGGCCATTCATTCAACACACTGACAACTTTCCACTTGGTATTTGCCTCTGCTTAATTTAGTTTCCTTGGGACAGCTAGTGTGGTAGCCTGCATCTGTTTTTGGCAGGCATAGAAAACTATAAACTCAGACAGGTCTGTCTCAAATAGTGTAGCTCTTGAGTTACAATCAATTTGATAAAGAACAGGAGAGTTGTATGAGCTTGCGTTCTGACGTTCATCCTTGGTCCAGCTTTCAGGTAACATGTTTCTTTTCCTTCTTTTTCTAGTTATGATTGTTAATATGGATAACTAAGTATTCTTATTAAGTTTTCTTATTTATTACTTATTGAGATATGGGGGAATGAATGTTAGCATATACAGGCTTGGTTAGACTTTGCTTATCTATGGGCTAGCTACATTTTATTTGTATGTATGGAAAGAAGTGAATTGTGTTGTCATAACAGGATTTATGGGATTTAGTGGACACTTATCTTGACTTTATCAACGGTAATTCAACACCATTTCCCAAGTGTGCTTGCTGTGCTCATGTATAGAAAAGACTTAATATGCTTCACAATCATTTGCGTTCTAAGGACTGAGAAGTTGTTTTTATTATTATCAAAATCACTTGTCTCCTAAAGTCTTTGATCAGTCTACAGAAGTATCCGAAAACGCCAAGATTTGTTTTTAGACTACTGTTCAGTAGCAGGTAGAGAACAGCCTGTTTTCTCCTTAAATGTAAGTTGGTTCAAAGCTGTTTGTTTCAAATATTCTATTATAGATGACCTCAGTAAGTGAGGCCTCAAATGATACAATTATGGCCACTTTGGGGGTCTTTAGTAGCACGCGATGGCACTTATTCTCTTGGGAAGTGAATTTCAAAACTTTGCTTTGTTTCTCTGTAGAGTATAGTGATGCGGAATTTGATTTGGATTAGAAAGAGATCTTTGGACTCAAGGAAACCCTTTTACTGAATTTTCTAGACACTGCAAATTATTTGAATTGTTAAGAACTAGTTAGGAAAAGTCTGCTAGTGACAGCCGCTGTTGGAACTTTCATACCACGGCCATGCTGAGTTCTTTTTATTATCCCACCTCTTTTTGCCCCCTCAGAGCCCAGTTTCAAGCTCCCAAAATAAAGATAAAATTATCAGTGTACTTCAGATCGGAAGCATCACTTAATTTTTTTTTTTTGATTCAAAGGTATCATTGAAATACAGACCTTAAGGCTGGCCTGCAACATGTTGCATTCAAATAATAAAAACAAATTTTGATTTTTAAAATGTTGCTAGCTCTTTAAAGACCTGCAGTAAATACTTTACAAGTGGCTAGACACCTTCCCTGGTGTTCAGTTTATACAAGTAGGAAACTTTCTCTCCTGCTCTTTCTCTCTCCCTTTCTTGTTTTCTTTAAACCAACTGACGTCATGCCAAACTTTGCTTTAAAAGAACAGGCAGAAGTAATTGGTAGCTTTTAACTTTTAATAATGTTCTGCATTGGTTTTGGGCGGCCAAAACGCTTTTTTTTTTTTTTTTTTGGAAAAGAAAAAAAAAACAGTTCTAGTAAGAACGGGCTTGTAGCCTGAGGAAGAAAAGCTCCGTTGATACAGTTATTTTTATTCTTGTTTTTCAATCTGTTATTAAAACTCTTTCCTGCTGAGCTCTGCTGTATTTCTTCAGTTGTTCGCTGTGATGGCTGGTGAATTTGAGGTTACTGTAATTTACACATTTTGGGGGCTTGAGGGGAAAATGGGTGTTTGCCTTGCCTTATTTCTTTACTATTTGAAAGAAAAAAAAAAACAGGCTTCATTTCAATCGAGATTAATTAATGAAGGTTATCAATTGTGACAGGTCAATGAATATGTTTATATAGAGAATGCCACACCTGTTACCAAGAGTCTAAAATATGGATGTTTAATTGTGACATTAATCGTTTTTATGTGCAGAGGAAGGAAAATAGATGAAATGTTACCAAAATGCAGTTTTATTTTGAAAGCATTAGTTTCAAGGTTCAGTGTGTTCCTACTGAAAGTTTTTCATTTTTTTCATCCTGAGACTCTTAAGTGACATCCTAAAACCTTACTTATTATACAGCATTTTATTAATCTTTTCTTTCCTGTACATTTGTGCAGGGAAATATAACTTCGTCTGCTTAAGGGACACCTTGATCACGTTGATTGACAAGGGCCAACTTCAGAAGTTGGCAAACAGAAAAATCTTTTCTGGGGAGAAAAAAAAATTGTGTCAGTATTTCCTTCCTTGGGAAAAGCTACTCCACCCAGACATGGGGCCCTCCTTCCTATTTGTGGAGCAGAACTGAGTAGCGATGTGTGACACAAACTGTTGTTGAGGTTTAAGTCTTTAAATTTCATCTGTGAGTTAGTTTTTTTCACCCCTTCCAACCCAGAGAGTCCCTCAAGAGTAATATACCCTGGAAAGGTGGTGTCTTGGAGAGGAAGCATTTACTAGCACATTTATTATTATCAAAAGTATTCTGTATTGTCCGGACTCTTGGAGTGTTCTCTTCTTAGACATTTGATGGTTTTGATTTACTTCATTTGTTCTCAGTTTTTTACTGGGAGAGCTACAGACTTTCATTTGTACCCGAAAGATCCCTCCTTCAACAACTGCTCCTTTGCTTAAGTATTTTCCAGGGTCAGACTAGACGAATTAAGCTGTATGTTTCTCGGTTAGCATCATGCAAGTTTATTGGATTCAGTTTTGATTCAATTAATAAGCTTTAGAAAGTTTGCAAGCATAAATTTCAAACCATAGGCATGCCTGACATGAGAGGTTTTTTTTTTATTATTTAATAAATGTTGGTCTGATACTCCAAAATTAGATTGTTATAAAGTTTAGCAAGAAGGGAAAAGGCAGAGGGAGGTATTGGAGTTACAGCCCTTTAATACCAGCAGTCTGTTTACTGTGCAGTGGTGGGGAGGGGTAAGGGGAGGAATTGTGGAAGATGATACAAAAAAAAAAAAGAAGAGAAAGAATCCATCAATTGCGCATATGATCCCCTCCCCTTAAGGTTTACTTAAACAATATGTTTCGGTTTTGCCTCAAACCATTCTGCACCACCTCAACTCAAAGCGTCCACCGCTATCTTGGTTCCTGAGCGATTAAGGATGGTGTTTTCTGTTATATAATGAGCAGCTGTATTGTTTGAACAAAGGTAACATATTTTGATTTGTGTAATTCTTTGGTAGTTACTAGGAGGCTACCTACAGTGTAGGGGGAGTTCTGTAACATGGAGCCTGTGGATGCTTGATGCACACATGGTCACTGTGCTCTGTCGGAATGGCTGCAGCAATGTGTGCATGCTGCTGCAGCTGTATTTTATATGTGTAATACTTAGATCCACCTTGATGGTGGAATTTAATGTGTGAAATCATGACCTGCTGTGCTTTAAACAGGAGTCTTTTAAAGAGATACATGACTTGTTTGTTTGTTTGTTTTTTAAAGCTAGAAGTTGGAAGTGAGTGAATCCGTCGTCTCCATAGTACTTAGATATATTCAGAATTTACTAAGAAATTTCAAAACAAGGTAATAAAAAAAAACCCATCCTATAAATCAAAATGCCCCCTCATTGTGTATTTTAAGTAGTGTTCTGAGAACATTTTTGAGAAAGTCTTATTTCTGTCGGGAGTGTGACAGTGGAGTGATGGTGCTTTTTCTGGAGAGATGGCTTTATAGGCTGGCACTTTCCAGTTTACAATTCTATCAGCTTAAAACGTTATGCAGAAATCCTATGGAACATGTAAAGACTCCGTACTCTGAGCCTATGCATTTTTCCCTAGGGTGATGGATTCTGTGCGTCACCCAAATGTGATGCTATTTGCCTGGCTTGTAATACTGGTTTGAGGGTTGCTGGCTGTCCTAGTTCATCAAGCAACATAATACAACAACGCTGGTAACTAGGTAATTGACACAGTCAAAATAGACTCTGGAAAATATTCCAAACACGTTAAAGTCAGCTCAGAACTTAGCATATATTCCATTTATTCAACACTTAAATAAACAGATGATTCACTGTCTGCCCTTTAAGCCTTCTATAGTCGATATCCCTAGGAGGAAATATATTACTGCTCACAGTTCCTGTTTTTATTTCTTGTTCTTTAGTTCGAAAGGAGCACAGCTGTCTTGCCTTAATGATTGCTTTATCTATTAATTAGTTATAATTGTGATAATGGTAACTCGGTCAACATTTGTGTTACCTGATGTACATGTCCCAGGCTTTAAGACTATTGATATTATTACTACTTCTTGAAAATTTGAGTATTATAACAAGGACTAAGTTTGATATAGGATAATATAGAATTTATTTATACATAAAAATGTCTTAGATGTAAAAGATAGGGATGAAAATGTTTTCATTCAGAGCTGATTTTAGTCATAGAATTTGGATAGACTATGAAGTTTACAAATCAGTGAAAGTCCGTAATAGAGCACGTTCTTTGTGATTAGATTCTGTAGTACGACTTTCTGGGCATTCATGTGGGTTGCGATATCATTTCTTCCATATATTCATATAGGAATTAGAGCTATATCTATAAACAGTGTAAATAAATGTAAATACATGTGACACACTTGGTCTGGGGAAGGAAATTTCTCTTCTACCTGGTGTGTTTATGTGCAGAACGGACATACATTAACATCTTAGGACTAGCCCAGCTCATGCATCGCTGACTTCATGCTACTAAGCATGCACATCTATGTTCACATGTGTGTGTTCTCTTGGGATAGAGGCCACTACCTGGGAATCTACAAACTGTACACTTTTTAAAATGCCATTAATCTTTCTCATGTCCCTCTCAGTTATTTAATGCATCCCAGGACCTTTTCGAGTGTTAAATTAGTTATCATTTTATTTCTTAGCGAAAGGGAGATTGACTGAAGAAACCAAAAAACAAACTCCACTTTATGTGATGTCATGATCCATACATCGTCTTGGCTTTGGAAGATTAGTCTGTTTGTCTCTCGATACTAAGTAGTTCTGAACATATAAGTGCTCCTAAGAAAAAACTTGTTGTTGTCTTTTTCGTAATTTACTTGTTATGTTTTTAATGATTACTGGAAGAGAATCTAGGCCACCTTACTCATAAATGATGTTACCCAGCTGACGGAAGTTAAGGGTGGTCATGAATATATTAAGTTTAATCAATGTCTATACTTCTAAATTTTAACAATGCGTATTCTCACTTCTGGACAATTGGTAATTCTTTGCGTAGTCATTTTTTTAATGTAATTTTGAAGCCTTTGTACCTCATCTGTCTTCTTCATTTTGATGATGCATTTTTATGTTATGCAGTCTTAAAATTTTAAATGGACGACCAGCCATGGTCATGATCACTACTGAAGACATATGCTCTGCAAGGAGTAGTGCAAACTTTGCTCCCTAGTTCTGCAGAAGTAGAAAAAGTCTAGAAAACGTCCTCGGTGACATCACCCTGTCAGCATAAAGTATTCTACACTTCCGAAGTGGTTCCTTAAGAACAGTTTTTTGCTTCTTATTAAAACTGGATTCTTTGAGTGTAAGATGTAGGGCGGCTCCAGTGAGAAACTTACTGCCATCCAAACCCCAGTTACAATAAACTGTTCGCTCTACTCTTTACCCTACCTCTCTTCGTTCTGTTTTAAAATGCTATGTTTTTTAAGATAATGTACTCTATTGAAAAAAAATGCCCTATTTATTTGTAACACACACTGCTTTTTAACCACTTTGATGAACTATAAAGTAGGAAACGGTCACTCGAAAATTTTAAGCCAGAAGTAAAGGCATCTTTTGCATATGTTTTATTAATAAATAAACCCATGTACATGACTTTACATGCTGTCTTTGCTGAAGCCTTAACTCTTTAGTGTTGTGCTTGTTTACAATTACATGTGTACATTCCTCACTCTTTTTCCCAAGAATATAATCCACTCTCTTGTACTTGACATTTAATTAAATATTATATCGGTGCTCTTCCTACTCCCTGAAAGTTTTGATATATCATTGACAATAACATTTGAAAATGGGACTGACACGGATTTTAATTAGAAATAGAGAATTAAAGGTTGATTATTAGCGTAAGCAGGTTTTCCTCCTTTTTTTTTTCCGTTGCAGGTTTTGGTTACTTTTAAAGAAAAAGAAATCTCTGAACAATAAGGGTAATGGGCTGCGTAGAGTCAGACACTATTGCAGCATGAGCCTTTATTCATTTATATGTTTTTTTGACCCAGAGAGCTTTGACCTCTTAGCCTGTGGTCCTTGGGAATTTTAGATAAACCCCACTGGGGTCACACTTGCAGTTCTGGCTTCGCGTGACAGAAAGCACTCTGTATGTAGCTTCTACTGAGCCTACTGCACTCTTTTCCTCCAGGACTGGAAGGCCCTTTAAGTTAATTTGGCATTTGGAAGCACAACCGGAATCCTTCCTCTCTGAAAATCCTCTGGATGGGTTTCAGAAGGGCAAACAGAGATCACGGGCCACATGATGTCGCTGACTTTAGGATGCAAAAGGAAATTGTGCTGAGACCAAGCACGCTGTCTCCGGATTATTCTTCCATGCTTCACCAGCAGATTTTTCTTTTGCTTGAGAAACTTTCTTTCTTTTTTTTTTTTTTCAGTTTTGAAAGGATTAAGAATTTCCCCTTTTAGTGGACAGATGTGCTGGCTACAGAATTTTTATTCTTCATTTCTTTATGATATTTATGTTTGAAGGGCAGCTACATAGAAAGTAGTTTAAGTTACATACAGCAATAATTTGATTTTATTGTTTGCTTTTGAACAGGCCATTGACACTTAATTTCTATGAGGACATACATCGAATGAAATGAAGTGGTGCTATAATTTGGAAATAATTATGAGTACCACCTTTTTCTGGCCAAAAGGTTAACGCAATTTTAGTTAATGCTTCCACCCAACTCAGCATTCTATGTTTATAAGTTTGAACTGGACCACTCGATCACAGATGATGCTCGAAACATGCGATATCTTGATGTAGGGAAGAGGAAAGAGGATTTTACAAATGCCCCTGGTGTGTTTTAGATTCCCAAGAAGTGAATGCCAGCTATCACATTATCAATGCTTGGAGGTCTTATGAGAGTTTTGCTTGTTTATTGTAGCATTAGTCAATGACACCACGCAGAAGCTGCTAGCATATCTGTCTACAGAGCTGGTACGGTTCAATGAGGGACTGCATTTTCCTCAAGGTTTGGGGTGGAGCATAAACTAGAATAATACCTGTCTTCTAATGTAGGTCCTAAGAATGGGATTTGCCACGGAGTTTTCAGTCTTTCTGGTGTGACAGTACACTGGGTCGAAATATTCAGAGTGATCAGTAAGGTTACTTCTGTCTTTCATGTCTAGGAAAATATAGCCCTGGATGTTTTCTTTTTGTGTGTTTTGTCTCCAAGCAGAGGAAACTGACAGTTTTATGTTTTAAGTGCAGAAAGTTGTTCTTGGCTAAGCAACCCTAGAGTTAATCACAGGGATGTTAACTTGAATTTTTGTCTTTAAAAAGTTTCTGATTTTTTTTCGGACGAAATGTGCTATTGTTATTACCAAATTGACATCTTACCTTCTAGGTTGATTTTTAGATAAATGTTTGCTTAAAAGTTCTTTCTTGAAGTCCATTGCTTTCAAAATACAGACTTTTTGTTGTTGTTTTGTTTGTTATTTTTTCTTCTTTAAAGCTTTTTGGGAGAGGAAATATTTAATCATTTTAGCGTGTTTTTGTTTTTATGTTTTAGATTGCTGGTCCTCTGTGCTTTCCTGTTAAATACAAACTGCATTTTGTGTTCTTTTTCTGTCATGTTATCTTTTAAAAACCTCTGATACAGGAGACATCCAGGAATCGGGACGCTCAGCTCCCAAACCACACCCTGGCAGATATTTTGATCATTTGTAAGGAGTCCCTCCAGGGAGAAATCCTTTCCCGTGTCATTTCACACTTCGCTTTTCTACTTTAGAAAAGAGGGATTTGGAAAAGTCGTGTTATTAATCACTAAAGTTGACTGAAAACTGAGAGTGGTGTAAAGGAATGTGCCACTTGCTTGAGGAGCAATTACGTTTTATATTTCTGGATTAAATTTTTGATCGGGGGAAAACAAACGTGAACCAACGTTGAATTCTATTTAAGAACAGTCTTTTGAATTCTCCCAAATAAAAAGAAATTATGAAACACCATCAGTGACTCAGGTTAGAATTACCTCCGTACAGAGCCGAGACTTTCCTGTGACATATTTTAGTGGGAGGGTGTTTTAAGTATAAAGAAAAGTCCCTCTGTTTACACCTGCATTTTTTCTCACTACTGTACTGAAGGTGATGGGAAATCTTAATGTACAGTTATGTACATAAATAAGGCTGAGGCCACAGGGAAATGACAGCCCTAATTTATTTGTAAGGAAAAAAAATCATTTGTAATAGATGTCCTGCTTCCAAAAGAGGGAGACACCAAGTTGTAAAGTCAGGCTTCTGAAAGCTGTTCCCTGGTAGGAGGGATCGACCCTAGAGACCACACTGTTTGATTCTCAGTGAAGTGTGTTCAGCAGTCGTTTGGTGTCCTCACTGGTGGGGATGGAAATGCCTCAAGCAGCCACCCCCCCCTTTCCTCTGCTGTGATGTCAGGCAAGAATTTAGTTAGAGCTTTGTAGTGGGGCCTCATCAGCTTTGGGGAATTAGGACACTGTGAGGATCCCCAGTCCTGTTTTATGTGTTATTTGGAAACTGCAATTTGAAATTTGAATAATAATAATGAAGTCAGAATCGTATTTTTAGATTTAACATGAAGCCAGTAGTTCCAGATAGTGACACATTTAACAGGCCCTTTTCATCTTTTCCTACGTAGAAGAAAATGGGGATTGACTTCTCTGAGTAGCACCGTAGAAATAGTACGTTGACCTTACTTTGACAAAACAGGGTATGTTAAAGATATTTGCTAAACTTCAGGGGTGAGCAGAATGTGTATTTTTTTAACAGATTTACAATAGGGGAGTCCCTTAATAAAGCGAACTGACAGTCGAATGACTTAAATCGCCTGAGGTGACATGCAGGGCCAACTCTACCCTCTGCCTGAATTATCTTTGTTCTATGATTCCGCTCTGTAACTTCTTCCCCATCTCTTTTACTGGGGAATGCCATGCACATGCATGAGTGTACGGGCTTCCAGTTTTCTCAAAAGGCGGAATAGTACTGTACGTGTGTGATCTTTTAATAGCTCTTATGTCGAAGTAGGAAGTAGACTCTGATCAGAGAAAGGTCCCTTTCCTAATGGCTGGACTTCCCTAAGTTTGTCAGTCAGGGATCTGCTGTGGTCTGTCTTGATCTTTGTTTTGTAATTCATGTATATTCAGAAAGATCATGAGGTCCTATATCATCGTGAAAGACAGAAACTACTTAAATTATTATTTCACTGTAGCTGTACTCACCTTGATCTACAAAGGATAAAACTGAAGGTATAATAACAGGTTTGCCCCTGCTTGGCTTAAAGAATGATCACCATAATAAACATAAGCAAATCAGTAGACAATTTCTGGCTTTATTTGAAGAATTTGCCTAATATTTAATATCACTTAGTCTTTAGTTTCCCTCCACGGATGAGTATGAGAATACAATCAAAGTGCCATTTACTTTATCAATGGTATGCAGCAAGAATTTGGTGGCCATATACTGAATTCATTGATACGTCTCTTTATTGCAATGCCTTTGAAGATACAGGACTCAGAGGTGTACAGAAGTTATCCCATGCCAGACTTTCTGTGGCAAATCTGGGTATAGGGTTCCTTTTTCATCAGCGTCATAATGTGAACCTCCTTAGATTTACTGACCTAAAATCCAGTTGGACTGAAAAATTAGTTATGACATGGTCATTAAAAAGAAGAAAGTTTCTGCTACTCTTCATTTTAGTTTAAAATACCTTCAACATTTATCAATATAAAAATCAATGAAAACAATGGTCTATTGGAACTAGGACTTTTAATCTTTATATAATAAGCCAGAGCATCTTTGAGATGGGCCCGAAAAATGAGGCTAGTTCATTTCAGTGTGGTTAAGAAACTTTTTGCAGCATTTTATTCAACCCTCTTAGAAAGCATAGAAACAATTTAGCAAAAAACAAGGGAAAAATTATAATAGATGTTGTCCTGATTTGTCTTGGCCTTTGAATGAAGGCTATTTCAGCTTCAACTCTGCTAAATGAAATGTTTAAGTTATAGGTTTATTGCCTTTATTGATTTATTTTAAAGTTTCTTTACTTTGTGTATTTAGCCATGATTTGGACTTAAAACATGGATTTAATTATTTTTCTTAATTCTAATCAAATCAATTTTCTTTTGATGTGTTTGGAGAACAGAAATTTTTTTTACAAGCTCATGAGGTATGATCAAACCCTAAGTTCCTTGGTTTTGTTTAGGGTTTATTTTTAATTTCAATTTTGCCCTTCATAAGAGAAAACCACAGGTTGGTCATGGCTGCAATGTTCCTTTCCTGGGTTTAAAAAACAACAACAACAACAAAAACCAACAACAACAACAAAATGGTGCTGAATGCCATGAAGTAAAGAATTGACTTGACATTCCTGGCTCAGTGGCAGACAGCTCCAGGAATGGCTGTACAAGAAGCAGGAGGAGCTTGCAGGCTCAAGACTTGATCTGGGCTGGTCCAGTATGAGCTCCCGAATCCCTTTTCTCTTGCTTGCAGTGGGAAGAAGATGGATGCTCGCTAGCATTCTCAAGGCTTTTCTTCGCTTTGTGTCTTAGCCAGATGGCAAGTGGTTATTATTTTATTATTGTTTCCCCCAGCTTGCTTTGTTTTTTTTCCTCCCTCCTTGATGTTTCTTTCAGGTGAAAGCTTTTATGAATAATTTATCAATAGGTATCCCTTTGAAACAAAACAGTCTCCCAGTGGAAAGCAATCATCTTTTTCTGGTTAGAAATTATCAATTAAGTCATTGATGCAATGGGGTGGTTTAAAAGTAGTTCTTGCAAAATGAATGGAAGCGCCATTGAGACGTGGTTCTGTCCCAGCCCTCCTTCTTGCTATGGAGAGCATGCTATCATACTGTCTGAACGACTAAGCCTTCTTCTGCCGTTACATAGTCATCAAGTTTTTCTCCCCTTTCCATTTATTATCTCTGTGTAGTTGAATTTGCTGTTTTACTCTGACTTTAAATCATAAATTAATATCGATAAGTATCTGATTCAGTTAGAGCCCAAAAAGGTAAATGTCTGCCTTCTCCAAGTTCTTCTTAATGATTTTCTTAATGTCATCTTACGTGTATTTTTCCAATTGATTTCCCCTCTATTTATCCAGCACCTATGTTTCTTCTCTTATTTGAGGGCATATTATAGCAGGTTATTGCGTTTTTTTTCCCAGGGATTTGTTTTTGCAATTAGGCGTAAGCTTGACCACTTTTGCTTGTCCCGGGTCACAGTGATGCTAATGTATTCACTTACCGAAGTAAATTCCTTTTCAGACAGTCTTCAGACTATTTCATACTCGTTCTCATGACACATATTTGTGAACAAAGACTATCTTAGATGTTTTATAGAAGGCAGTTAAATGGGTTATAATCCAGTTGTCGTTGTTTATGGAGCATTCTTGGAATGTAGGAAAAGTCTAAGTGCAGCTTCGTAGGTAATCTACGGCTAATGAAACTGGGAAATAGGTTAGGAGTTTTGCAGGTTGGAGACTAGGTAAGTAACACTCACCGAATACTGAATATAATTCCTTGGTTGGTTTCCAAAAAAATCCCAGCTTTGGTGAAAGGCTACTTTTAATTTATTTCTGGATGGATTTCATCTTATTCACCTGTGTTAAAAAGGTTACTTTCGGAGACTTATCAATTCCAATGTTTTTCCAAGTCCAGTGTGGAATCCAGTCTCCTTTTGTTTCTTTTCAGATTAAAGATAAACTGAACCACCTCCAGAAATAAGATGAGAGTGGAGGAAATATCGGATGCCCGAATTTGGTTCTCTTTTGTCTCCTTGTTTCTTGACAGTGCTGTTCTGAAGTTACTAGCCGCCTTGCAGGAGCTGAGCCCCATTGGAGTTTACATCTGATCTCAGTGATCAGATGTGTCTGCCTTGCCAGCCATCCTCTCCTGTGTCTCTCTGGGCTCGGCTACCGGGGCTTTCCAGTTCTGCCATCCTTCTAGTCTGCCCTTGATTTTTCCCCCCAAATGTCTGTTCCTTTCTTTGAAGATTTTATGCTTCCAGCTTTTCATCTGAATGAAGTAATCCCAGATTCTTCCATTTAGTTCCATCCTGCCTCTGAGTTCCAAGGCCATCAGCCTCCAGCTTCCACCAAGACTTGCTGATAGACTTGTTTCTCTTTATTACTCTGATACTGAGGACCCTCCATAGACTTACAGTTTACCAGTTCTACCTGAAGGTCACCATGTCCTCTGTCCTCACTGGAGGGCTACCTGGTTCCAGCACATTCTCAAAGACCCACTTGGTAATCCTTTTCTGTCTTTATGACATACCCTTTATCCAGCCTTTCCTTTAGCAATCCTCTTCGTTCCTCCTGAGGTCTTCTGCACACTTAGGGGAAGCCCCCCTAACTGGACTATATCTCTGGGAAGCACCCCTAAACTGGGCTACAACTCTGGCACTAGTGGAGCTCCAACAAGAATCATCCTGGCATTGTAAACCTGAGGAAACTGAGGCTAAATCCAAACCATCCCAGAAGTTTTTTGAAAATGTTGTATTAAGTGGGTACTTGAGAAGGAATAGTTCAGTTTTTTTTTTAATCCAGAAAAGTATAGGGCTTCCTGAGGTTGAGAAAATTGTGAAATTGTATTGTCAGGTTTCAGAGAGGAAAAGGATTATATGGTGCTACATAATTAATAGACTCTCCTTGAAATTCGCCCTGATGTTTTGTTCCTAAAGTATAATAGCACTGGTTACAGCTTAGGATGCTGTGTTTTACAGTGCCCTTTCAAATCCTTCATTTTAATGACTAATGCTACTCAACCAAGCAAAACTGTCTTCAGAAAACTCAGGTACGGGGAAGCTCTGAGACATACAAAAATTGCTGAAAAGCAGGACCTAAGGACTGCTTTGCCGTGTTTTACGGGTACTGTCTTTGAGACGCCGGTGTGCTCTAATATTCAAGATGATAAATGGTGGGTTCCCAAACTGACGAGGGTAATGATGTTAGTCTCCACAGTGAAGAGTCAGATATGTGGATTTGGACTTCCTCATGGTGAATTCTTTTCCCGCCCAAATATTGTGCCATGTCGTTTAAGGACAGTGGTTTTTGCTTTGGCATCACAGTGATAGCGCTCTGTGAGCAGGACCGATGCCTGGGTGCTAAGAGAGCAATGATGATGTACACCCTCCGAAGATACAAAAGGGTTAGTGATGAGTCGGGTCCATCAGGCTGGAGGAGATGCCCAGGTTCTGGCAGGAAGACGATGCTGGAATTCCCTCTGCTTTTAAAAATACCTATGTCTTCCCAAGAAATGACCAATAAAGTGTTAAGTGATTATAGACAATGCCACATTTTCATGCTCGAAGAATAAGAGTAGCCAAGACTTCTGAATATTTGATTCTTACTAATCACTTTTAGTTCCATCTTAACCTCAAGGAGCCATGCTCAACTAATTTTTGCAGACTAGATCCTGATCTTTTTGAAGTAATTTCAGTTATTTTTTTTTAACTAAAACACTCCTTTTATCTGAAAATTGGGAAGTCCCTTGGATTAAATTTATGACTCTACTCATTATTTAGATATTAAACATCTTTGGAAAATTATTAAGTGATACTTCTATTATATAGTCCCGACCCCCATGGGGAGGCCAGTTGTGAGGGTGCTATCAAGGACTCCATCTACCAGTGAACTTTGAGGCTCCTGTGGCTGACTCACTTGTAGGATTCCTATTCCTCTCTCTGTGTTCGCCTCTTCCTTAGAAACCAAACTTTCCAAAGCTTCCCAGGAACCTTAGCTAATTGCATTTTTCAAATATACTTTTGTGACGTCACTTGTATGTATCAGCGACTTTACAAATCCTTTGAAGGAGACATTTGGATCTGTTGACATCGTGTCTGCCTGTATTTTGCTCCCCTTAAGCAACCGTAGGAATTCCAAGTTCTACCAAAAAGTGCGTTCCGGTTAATAAGTAGGGGTTTAAAAACCCTCTGTACTTTTCCACAACTGAAGGGGTGCATACTTTTGGTTACAAGCAAGTAGGCGAAATTTAGCCCTGCTGTTCTGGTAGCCTTGGTGGCTTACAAAAAAAAAAAATCTCTTCATTGCCATTTCATAATCTCTGACATGGCTGTCCAGCTCTCCTGTCTGCTAAAAGCAGAAAAGAGGAAGGAAATGTATGTGTTGGCTCCATTAAAGTGTCCCTTATCATAGTGTCTGTAGGAGTGGATCTTGCTGCTGAGAACGCCTCTGTTTGCCAGCTGGACGGCAGGCATGTGTGTTGTGCTAGTTTCCTGTCTGCTAAAGCTGTGTGGTGCCCTTTAATGATGGGAAGGAGGACCTTATTAAACGTGTTGGCCTTAGTTTTCACTTGTGAAAATCAGAGAGCAGAGGGCATGCAAATTTGACTCAAAGGCCCGGCTTGGTTTGCATAGAAATGAGCTCCAAGCCCTCAAAACTTCTATGGTTGATGCACAGCCAGTACTGACGACAGCATCTAGGTAAGACACACCACAGGTCTTAGGAAAGACAGGTTCACAGGGAGAAAGAGCCCTAAACAGGAGGGCTGGCTTTCCTCAGTGGACACCTTACATACAGTGAAGATCATGGTATGCGATTGTGAGGCACCCCACTAAGCCCTGTCAGCTAAGCGTGTACTCTCCAGCTGCAACCTTAGGAACGGGGACCACTCAGGGAAGTTACACTTCATATGCAGATGACAAAATGCCGCCAGTAGCAGATCTCTAGGTCTGTCAACTGTTCTATCCTGTTCTTTGCTGCTGGATGAGCAAGGTTCCAGCTGTGCTAACATCCAGTATGGTGAGGGATATAATTCTTTATTTGGGTTAAGGCCTCACCACAGAGCTGAGGCCTCCGATTTTTCCATCCTGCCTCAGCCTTTAGGATTCTGACACTGCAGGTGTGCAGCACAGTGCCTGGCTTTGACCCAGTAGGATTTTAGAGGATACATCTTGGACATCACACTGGGCCACTGTGATTTCTTCTTAGGGCATACTTCATTGTTAGGTGAAAAACCGTCACCTTTATCTATAAGGAAGGCATTTGAAATGTTTAGAGTAGTAATCTAGAAACATCACAAATAACATTTTCTTTCCTGTTGCGATAGCTGCGGCGGTTAGTAAACACACAGGCGCGCACACACGCACTAGCACAGGAGAGAGAGAGAGAGAGAGAGAGAGAGAGAGAGAGAGAGAGAGAGAGAGAGAGAGAGAGAGAGAGAGAGAGAGAGAGAGAGAGACTCACAAGCTTAAGTAACTGCCTCTCCTGGCTCCATTACAGTAAAAAGGCTGTGCTCAGCAAACCCTGGTAAGAGGAAGTTGTTGAATGACACGGGGAGGTGGTACTGTCCTGTTAATCTTCAGGCTTTGTGTTCCTAATGTATTTGGACTCTTGGGGAACTGACGCTCAGAATGGGGTCTGGACAACCTTGAATTCTGATGTGGCTTGTGACTGGTACAAAGACTTTAAAAAGCAAGCTTGGTTTGGTTTAGACCTAAGCATGTCCTTAAATCAGTTATTAGCTTTATGGCTTTTTTTTTTTTTTAATTGTGTTTTTTGGAAGAGTTATAAAGAAACAGCCAGCGAGTGCAGTGTGGCTCCGGGCATAGTTTGATCAGAACTAGACACAAGAGTCAAAAATTGTACCTTTTCCCCTTTTCTAAAGACGAAGTGGAAAATGGGAGCCTCAGATCGGTGAGCCTCAGGGTCCATTTTCTTTGCGGCGCCAGGAGAAGCGGCCGGGCGGGCCGGGAGGGGCTGGGGCTGCAGCGGCGCTGGGGCCTCGGAACCGGGTCAGGCCGGGAAGCCGGGCCGCTCGCGCGTGCAGGGTGGTGGGCGTGGAGCGCGGTGCTGCTGCGGCAGCTGGTGCGCAGCCTGCCGGGCCACCCGACTCCGCTCGCTCTCACGGGCCTCCTGGGCCGACCCTTCTCTGCGTCTTTCCCCGTGGCTTCCTCTCCTACCGCCGCCCTCCCTCCGGGATGACGGGGCGCTCAGATTTCCTCCCACCAGCCCCCGAGATGGGTTTATCAACAGTGACTCATCTTTAAATCCTGCTCTTCACCTGCGATCGCCTTGCGAACCGCAAGAGTTGCCACTGCGGGGAACCGAAGTCCTAGTTTTTCCATCAATTAAAGAAATCTATGATTAGCCTTTGATGAGCGACCTGCTTTCCCAGGGGTTTTCATTTGGAACTTTATTTAGGGACACGAACACACAGAGTAGAAGGGAGCATTGTGTCTCAGGCTTCTCAATCAGAAAGCTATGAATAAAACAGGCCTTCAGTCCTAGGCATCGACTTGCCATGTGCCTTATAATTAAGTAGCTTTATAAGCTCATGCGACTGTCTAGTACTGGATGAGCCTTCTATATCCTTTCGGTGTTTGCTGTCTTTATGGTCTCTTAAAGTCTGAATTTGAAGACAGTTGCTGAATCCCTATTCAACCTTATTTTTGTCTTTATATTATCAACCTTCTTCTAAAGTTATTTCTTGCTGTGGAAATGGCCCCTACACCCTTCATTTTAATGCCCTTTTCTAGAACTTTATATTATAAAGAGCATGCCGCGCAGCAGCAATTATTTTTAGAGTAATTGCCCTCAAGTTCTTCCTCAGGCAGGTCTTTAGCAGAGATGGAAGGCTATTGATTCACATAATTTGTACCCAGCTGCCTCCTTTTGGCCTTGAAGGTCTGTGGGTGCCTAGCACTTAGCCAAAGGAAATAATTGATATGTGCGTGAATGTGAGGTGACTGGTGATGGCCACAGCTGGACACCAAGGCTTCCTTTTATTTTCAAATTAAAAAAAAAAAAAACCCTAAAGAGCACAAGGGTATTTGGATCTTCCTCTATGGCATGCAACAGGTTCACAGCGAGCCTTGCCCTCACTCGGAGCAGGTTTTCTGCTGATGTGAACTGAGAGATGGCCCCGGTGGTTCTTTCAAGGTCTGCCTGTGCAATCCAGAGCATCGCTGGAGTCCTTTCTATAGAGCAAGGGTCTCGCAGCTCCCTATATTGTCTCAGGTCCTAAGGGTGTACCACCAGGCCGGGCAGATGAGGTCATTTCACAAGGCACAGTATCGAAATGAGATTATTTTATAAAAAGCAAACAGTTGTTCCTTGAGCAGGCACACTGACTTAGTACAGCAAATCTTTGTAAGGAATTCATTTAAAGGACGGTAATAATCTTATGATAAAATGTCAACCATATTTGTTACCAATAAGCAGTGTCCTGGCCTCAACCCCCCTAACTAAATAATCTCCTGATTAAACAGTGGGACTGAAGCCAACACCAGAAGCTCCCGGTCTAGTATACAAATAAGAAAGACTTGAGCCTGCCATCCCTTCTCTCTCCTAGTGGTGGCCACCTGCTCATTATATCCGCGGTCATCAGTGTGTACCACAGTATTTTTAACCTTTTGTTTTGTTTTGTATTTGAGCACTTGACCTGGTTCTAGGCCTATTTGTTTTCTATATATGCACAGAGCAAATTAAATGGTAGAAGATTCAGTCACCCTGGTGCCTTATGGGATAGTCCATTGTCAAGAAGAGGCTAAGGTCCGGCTTTGTGTAGACTCTCAGCAGGTTCTGGCTGTGTGTTTATTTCTGCGGCATGGCCGTGCTGGAATAAAATCAGATTTCGAGTGAATGTTCAGCTGCTCCAGTTTGCAGTTTGCCCACCTGTGGGCTTGACTAATAATAGATAGATTTTAGGGGAAGGACAATTTAGATCGCATATCTTAAACAGGCCTGCTGAATGCTGAAGCGCTGTGTGGATATTTATTATGATGATAATAATTATAGTGATTGTTCTGTTTCTAATCTTTTTAATTTCTGTGTGTCATTAACTATGGAAGGGCTCGTTAGAACGTTCAAAATGGAGCTTCTGAAGCAGTGGCGCTCAGCCTTGCTAGTGCTGCAACCCTCCGATGGTTAGTCAAGTTGTGGTGACCGCCCCCATCACACAATTCTTTCGTTGCTACTTCACAATTGTAATTTTGCTACTGTTATGAATCGTAATGCAAATATCTGATGTGCAGGATATCTGGTATCTGACCCCCGCAACAGGGTTGGGGCCTATAGGTTGAGAACTGCTTTTTAGTTTTTAGAAACTGTGGTTTTCTTTGAATTTAAAATGTACTTTTATAATATATATTTATATATTTATATTTATACTGTATATAAATATATTCTATACTATATATTTATAATATATATAGAGATTATAAATATGTATGTATATATATATATATATATATAGAGAGAGAGAGAGAGAGAATGGAACAACTGAGTCTTGTAGGAACATGTGACATCATAGTATTTCCAGAGACTTTCATGGCACCATTCAGGCCTTGGGTTTGTTAATTTTTTACATTTAAGCTTCTTTCCAAGGCTATCTTGAAATCTACAGTATTCTTAAAAGAATAATTTAGAATTTTTTATGTTTCTGGAAGAACTCTGCTACAGTCATTCTTTTTTTTTTTTGAAGGGAAGTTAGTTCTTCTTTTAATACACAATTTCTTGAAATTGTCACATGGCTTTTTGATACCCAGGCTTTTCCTGTCATGGCTTACTCTTTGTGGTGATTTCACAGCACTTCTTCCTCTTCTGCGCAGACGCTTACCCAGTTCCTCTTCAGAATTAATCACTGTCTTTTTTGTCAATAGGTGTGGCAATGATATCAGAATCCACCTAGTGCTCTTCTGAAGGCTGATGCCTCAGATCTCACATCTTGGGGTCCTCCCTGGATGCTTTAGAACGAACTATCACTCGCCATATGAAGTGTGATCTCTTGTTAGTCCTGAGGTTTCCAGCGTTTCTCAAGGAAGACAATAAAGAGAAATTAGGTGATTGCGTCGTCACTGTAACATCTCCTCAACTCTGAGGAATTGTCTGCTTAAGAAGCAGGAAAGCTATTGAGGCTTTAAAAAAATAGACTAGACACGAGATACTTCTAAGTGGTGGTACAAGGAGCACCATTGATGTCTACTGAGTTTTTTCTGAAGGAAACTGCAGCAAACCTTTGGATCTATTGCTTAATCTGGTAGCAAAGGTATTCCTAACCGAGAGTGCTAATTCTGAATGCTTGCTGGCGCTGGCAGGTGCTGCTTCTAGATCAGTGTGAATGGTAGAACGTGCATGCCCCTTAGCCCCTTATGTAGGGCCTTGGAGACGGTATTGACGGCATGACTAGGCCATATAAGTTTTATTGATGAACTTTTAGAGTTTCCAAAATAAGATTCTCACAGGCTCTGAAAAACGCCATTTAGACACTACTCCCTATTTACTGTTTACTCAGAAATGAATGAGCCAGAAAATTACTATATATATTTTATTTATACTTACGTTTATTATATGGTGCCTTGTGTTTGTCAATATCTGTGCATGAAACATAAAACCGACTTGTATAGACTTTGGGAATTACAGAAAGTAGCAGAAGCTTTCTATCTCCAGATCACGGTTGCTTTTCCAATACTCATTTCGGGAATTGGAATTCATTTCTATACGCTGGTAATTTGATAAACTGTTTGGAAATGTGTTTGTTGAGCTCAGTGTTAGTCCATGTGCTTCTAATGAAAGGCATGTGACCCAATAGATGAGAAGGAAGGTCTGCGGTTGGCTCCCACAGAGACCTTGCTGCTCCTTTTGGGCACTCTTTAACCTGGCACCGTCTAATGTGTTCGCTACGATAGAGTTTTCCCGAAATTTAAATACTGTCACATTTGAAAGGATGCCAAGAAGCAGTGTGGCAGTTTCTAAATTTTGTGAAGCTGAAATTCCTGGTTACGAGAACGCGTACATGTCACAGATGAGTAGCTCGTAATGACTTCAGGGTAGCAGGAAAAGAGCAATTCCCATATGTTGATTCTAGTCTCATAGTAAAGAATGTTATAGGAAGATGGCAGAGTCTTTAACAAGCTGTGAGTTAATGCGGCGGTGTCAGTGGATCCAGTTCCAGAAGGATAATCACTTTACCATATTTCCTCAAAAATATTTGAAGTTCTATTGCAAAACAGAAGACCTGCTGGGAATGAGTGCAGACTGTGCTATACTGCCTCTCCCTACCCCGCAGTCAGTCTCTTTCAACAGGGCAATTGCTCCCGGGTGCTCCTGCAACTCCCAAATGCTTGGGTGAGTTCGCAAGGCTCTTCCTCTCACTCAGCCTCTGAGATGTATCTCCTGTAGACGAAGGAGGGCATCCATGAGTGCTACCTTCCAGACGAGCTACTGGGATGGTGTGGTAGTGCATGGTATTTCTTCTCACCGAGAACCTGTCACAGTTCATATATGGTCTGCATTTTCAGCATCATGCAATGGGTGTGTTAGCATTCACGAAGCTAAAGTTTTCAGTCCGGTACAAACAGAGGGGACAGGTCTGGATAGTTTGTTAGATATTGGCAACTAACTCCTTTCCTATGAGCCCTCTGATTTCCTTGTCCCCATGAAATCTAGAAAAAAATGGAGGAGTTAATTTATGACTAGTATTTCTTGTAGTACTGGGGACTGAACCTAGATTCTTACACACGCTAGTCAAATGCTCAGCCACTGAGCTATATTCCCAACCCATTTTTTTCCAATATCATTTTCTTTTTTGAGACAAGTTTTATTAAGTGTCCCCGGCTGATCTTGGATTTTCAGCTTCAGACTCATGAGATTGGGATTCCAGGACTGTGCCATTGGATCCTTCTCAAGATTTTTCTATTTGTTTTGATTTTATTTTTTGAGACGGGATCTTGCTTAAGCATCCTAGGCTAGCCTCAGATCCATGCTGTAGCCCAAGCTGGCCTTGAATTTGTCACAATCCGTCTGCCTGCTTCAGTCCCTGGAATACTGGATCTATAGCACTGTCCTTCTGTGTGTGCTGTGAATATTTAATTTTGCATGATAGACCTGACTGTCTCTTGACTGCTGGAAACTCCATGTTTCCTATTACCTTTGGAGACAGCCTGAAACAAGGAGGGGATCCTAACTCCTTAATCGCTTTTTGGAGGAAGGAAATAATTATTTCTCATCCCATAAAAACTTAGCCGTTTTTTCAAATTAAGAGACTATCATTTAAATATTTAGCAATGTACTTGTCTATTTAACTGATTCAGATAACATGAGACATATAAAATTAATAATACAGCATAAAGAATTTCTACAGAACGCCTTCTGTAAATCTTTCTTTTTCCTTAAAAGCAATTCAATTGATGATTAAATTATTTACCAGTCTTTGCATTGCATAAGACAGTCCTTGGAAACAATGGTGAATTTCAAAATTCTGAGAGTGATTTGCCACGCACGAGCTGCCATTCCTATACGGCATGTTTAGTGTATGGTAAATATCACCACAGAGTACTGGCTAATGGAAAAGCCAAAAGTGGCATGAGCAATGGCCACCCCACTGCTGTCATTTGATCCCTGCTGCACTGTCCCTGTACAAACTCTTCAGGAAAAGCATCGATTGAAAGTCAAGGACTGCTGATTAAGCATTCGAGGTAGTCCACAGGGGGCCCACTATGGGCCACCAATTAGAACCTCGTCCTGATGAGGAGTGCTATATTTAGACGTTAGAACACCATATCTGACAAGTATTATTTTTATTAATGCATGTTGTTAATTTGTTGCCCTCTTCTGTCATTATTGCTTCAAAGGTACCTTTGCTAAACAGACAAATTATACACGCTAACTGTGAGACATAAGGCAACACAGATAAGGTCAAAGAGAAAAAGGGCCCGAGTCGATACATGTGTGTCAGGACCTGAATTTGAATTGCCAGAGCACCTGGAATGCTGGACGTGGTAGTGCTCACGTCTGCATTCCTTGCACTCTTACACATTACAGGAGGTGCAGAAAAGGCAGTTCTCAGGGGCACATGGGCTGGCTAACTGGGTGAGCACAGCCTTGAACAGCAGTCCTGCCTCAAATACGGTTGATGCTAAGGACCTGAACCAGAGTTTGTTCTCTGACCTCCGCATACTCCATGACACATGCAGGCACACCTGTGTGTTTAAGCACCTGTAGGAACAGCAATTAATATTAAAAAGGGATAATCTTAATCAAAACCTCACTGCTATTGCTTATTGTGTGCACATGATTCTTTGTACCCATGAGACTCTTGTACATAAGTGGTTTTCTTTCTTTAACCTACCTAACCTCAAGAAGAACTCATTATTCCAAGATTATTATTACTATTACTTTTTTAAATTGAATTTATTGAGCTCTATGTTTTTCTCTGCTCCCCTCCCTGCCTCTTCTCTCCCCTTCAACCCACCTGCAAGGTCCCCAGGCTCCCAGTTTACTCAGGAGATCTTGTCTCTTTTTAGAAAGACCTATGAACTCAATCTTGAGAGCAATGTGCAATGCTTTCGTTTGAAAGGCAGTGTTGTCTTGTGTGTGAAGGTGCCTTCATGATATTCAAAGTATCACAAGGTTGTCACAAGCCAACGAGTTCTGCTCATTTTGCCCATACCTTTGGGCTTTCCACTGAAGGGGCTTAGAAGTATTGATTTGAGATGGACACAGAGGATGAACCGCTGCTAGAAGTAACCTGACTTGATAATGCTGCAGTTCCCCCTGTCTGAGCAGTGGGAGATTTATGTGTCTACACGAGTAAAATTTTAGTTGAACCTTTGGTTCCTCAGGGTCGCATCTGTATAGATCTGATTGGAAATATAAGGCCTTTGGCCAGTGTGGGAAGTGCTGATTTTCATGAACCAGAACATGCTAGGAGAATAATTGCTGGGATTTTTGACCATGTTCTAATGAGCCCCCAAGGGAACTAGTGAGATAAGGACTCATTTCGGAAGGTCTGCATTCATCTTCCAGTTGACTTTGAAAAACTACAAAACACAATGTAAGAGCACAGGAGTCCAAGTGGGCTCGGCTTACACAGGGCTAGAATATCCCTTTAGTTCTACAGAAGATTCAAATAAGCTGTGCACTATTGTGGTTTCAACAAGTTTCCCCAATTCCAGTTGTTTGGTTAAGTTCAGCCAGCAAATGTTCATTACACATATTTTTATTGACTGTAGGTCAGAAGAGAGAATAAATATTTGATTCTGTTCTTTCCAGCTCTCCTCTTCCCACCTCTCTCTTCCCTCTCCTCGTTCCCTCCTTCTTCTCTTCCTCTTTCTTCTTCTCTTATTTTTGAATAATTAATATATCTTCACTTATGACATGGAAAAAGGTTTATTGGAAATTAAATGTGTTATTTTGTTCTTCAGGCAAAGAATATTAAATTTTAGGAAGAGATCACTTTAAAACAGCCAAATATGTCACATGGATTTATAAGTTATTATTTCATTTCAAATGTCTCCCAAGACATTGTATTTGTAACCAAGCAAGCGAATACTCTGTGTGTAATGTTCATACAACCTTTGGTGAATGTACATGATCAATTAGTTGTCAAAATGCTTTTCAGGGAAATAAGGCTTTTTCTACAGAAATTTTTTTATTATTTGTTTCATAAAATTTTAAGCTAGACTCACAGCCACCGCTAATATCACAGGCCTTCTCAGTTCTCTTAAGTAACACATTGCTCCATCTCACTGTGAGCGGAATTTCCCACTTTATCTTCCAACTCCTCGAATCCCCCAGTCCCGTCTTTTTGCTTGGCCTGTCTCTGCACTTTTATCCTTGTTAGATTAAACTTAGATCTGGTATCCTGTTTCCTGGTTTCCTTTTTATTTATTTATTTTCTAGCCTATAAGCTCAGCAAGAGAATTTTCATGTCTATTCTTTGCATGTTCGCTCAACACCTGATGCATGGCTGGCCCTTAGGAAGCTGTGATATTTGAATACATGTGATGCTAATTTGGTGGTAATGGTGAGCCTCAGTTGGCAAAGCATCTGATCGGCTTGGTCATATTTACACACGCCATACTATCGAACATTCAGTGGGTCCTATACCAAGAGATATTTTGACCTTGGTTTCTAGAAAAAAAATCAGATATTACACATTTTCACAAATGTACACAATGTTGGACGTTTTGCTGTGGTGAGCTCGTTCAGTGTTGAAGTTACGGAAGCAAAGATGAAACCGTGATTCTCTTGAGTCGTGTTTCTGGTTCTTAGGAGACATTCCTGGATAGTGCTAGTTGCAACTCGTGGGCACTCTCTAGGATCTTTGATATTTACCGTCCGTGTAGGAGCTAGGCTATGGTGTTCACCAGCTTGGTCCAGCTACTCTTTCAGCTCTTCTGCTCCGTACTGATGAGTTGTTCAGAGGATGGTTTAGCTGATTCTAGTTTTGATGATTTCTTTTTCCATAAACAACCTTGTGGCTGTTAGATTATATCTTAGTATTTGGAACAAATACTGTATGATAAAATGTGATTGCATTGTATACTGTCTAGGACTCACAAAACTAGTGAGGTTGTTTGAGAATGTTTTCTCTAATGTTTTGTGCTTTTTTTTTTTTTGGTCAGTTTCAAATGGACTTTTGAAACCATTTAATTGAAAATAGAAGCCAAAGTCTGAAGAAATTATTAACCAAGTGGAAGCTTGAAACTACTAGAATTTTACCCTATTAACTTTTTTTTTTTCATGCAAAATGAGCAGTCACTCATCAGTGTCCCACTGCAAGATGGGATGCCTCGCTTTCCTGTTTTATACAGATTTATGGAAAGTCCTTTAGGTGGGGTTAGCATCTGATACATTTCATCTAAACAAACGTCTTTATTCAGCCTTATAAAGGATTAAAGAATTTAGATGGTGAATTCTCTGAAGAAAATCCACAAGGCTGTTGATTTGACGGTTTGCCGTAGAAAGGTCCAGTCTGCTAAGATAAGCAGGTGGCTGTACCCTCTCTTCAGTTGAGTTTTCTCATTTGTAAAGTGGGATTAATAGATAACCTGGAGGGCTTGTTGAGGGGTCAAAATTCCTTGAGCAAACAAATAAATAGTTGAGAAGTAGTACGTGCATAGTAAATGGTTCTCATCCACTTTAACTTAGCTTGTCTCTGCGATACAGTTGTAAATAAAATTATTTTTATAATTGGATATGATATCACCATGATGATCTGCATTTAATAACTGCAGATGAATTTACTTTGACTCCTTCTGGAACCCTGGATTAAGTTTTCTCTTTCTTCTCTGTCTCATGGTCCCTGATTATCTTGTCCTCTGTTGTTTTCTGCTCTTATTTTTAGTTTTTATCTCTTGATTCAAACCCTCTACTCTTTAAATCACTATAGTCTAGAACCCACTTATTTCCCCTAAATTTTCCAATTTGTTCCTTTTCTTAACCCATTGCTTGCTTCAGTGCCTAGATGCTCCTTTTCTGAGGGTGGACTTGAGGTACCAGTGGCTAACTCTACTCAGCGAGGCCCTGTAGGTGGAGTGTCAGAACACGGTCATAGAGCAAGTTCATCTCAACCTATCTGCCCATGCTTTCTGCAGAGCAATTGACGTTTTACTGGGGGAAAAAATTCACACGAGTGCTAGTCAGATAGCCAAAACCCACAAGAATTGTAAGAATTATTACAAAATGCATCCATCTGTGCTACCGTCTCTGTTGTCAAGAAACACAGTATTTGTAATTTAAACTTGCGTGCCCCATCATCACCCTGATTTCTTCCTCTAAAAACCAGTTCTTCTCCTGACTGCTAACTGTAGTTGGGCTTTCCTTATTTTTGAAGCCTACAAGCATTGATTGGCAGCATGTATGGGCATTACACGCTTTCACGGGTGCTGAGCACCTTGTGTGTGTACTGTCTGCATTCATTTTTCACCATAATAGAACCACATACTTCACTGTGTGTTTGTCTATTATTCATGTATATTTTGGTTGTTTATAGCTTTGACAGTGCAAAGAATCATTCCAGTACTCATGTAAGTGCATGCATATGGTATGTGTTTTTGTATCTTTGAAATTAAACATGGCTTTGTGTTCCTCCAGATGTTTAAGCTGATCTAAACATTTAATGTTTTTCTGTATTTTTTTTGCACCCTTTCCATTATATTTTTAAACTCCTCTTACATATATCTGTGGGTTTTTTTGTGTGTTCTTGTTTGCATCTCTGTGGGTCCATGTGTGTTTAAATACATACAGGTCTATGCAGATGCAGATGAAGGACAAAGAGTGCTGTCAAGCATCCTCCTCAATTTCTATGTACTTTATTACTAAAGAAGATTCCCTCAATGGACCTGACTCACAGATTCGGATCCTCTATCTCAAGAGTTTGTTTCACAGATCGCCTGTCCTCCTATGCTGAGTTCTGGGATGACAGTTGGGTTACCTTGCCTGCCAGCTCTTATGTGGGTGCTGGGGATCCTAACTTCCTTCCTCATGCTTGCATGGCAAACCCTTTATAAACACAGAACTGTGACTCACGATGTTGAAAAGGAAGTTAAAATATGCGTACGTCTCGCGACTTGTGCACTTACTGCCTTGTGCACATGGATCTTGGTCCGTGAAAGCTGATTCTTTATCTAGTATCAATACAGACAAAGTGATTTGAAGCTGTGTGTCTTGATTAGAATGCATTATGATGATGAGGCATCCTTAGAATTAGCTTAGCATTCATTCACCAAGTTTTAGAAAAATCTCATGTCTCTTGTCTTATCTTTCCAATAACCAGTGATATAGTGTGACATTGCCACTCATGGAAATGTGTCCCAGTCTTAGATATGTTCCACCTGGAGGAAGCTGGAAGACCATGGATGGCATGTAGATGCTTATAGGTATAAATGATTATAAATTAAGAATGTGATTAATAAATAACACAGGTGAATGGCGTTTTAATTTGCAGTAATGTTAATAATGAAAGTTCCTGCTCTAGAAAATTCCCAGTCTCGTAGAATGGCCTGAAACGTAAGCATGTCACCATTGGGTAGTACCGGAAGTGTTACTGAAGTCCTTGAGTAGGCGTGTCAGGTGACAGTGGAGACTAATTGATTTCCTGAAGACTACAGAGACAGGGTAGAAGTCAAGTCATCACAGAGACTTTAATAATCTGGAACCCGTAGTTCTGGGTGCTTTGAGGCAAGTCCAAAGACTAGGATAAATTAGTTGGTCTGTTGTGCATTTACTTCCTTGAGTTATGGCTCCTTTGTATATCGAGGAGTATACTTGATAGCTGCCTTTGTAGAAAGCTTCTCCTGTAAACATCTGAAGGTGACATTGCCCTCAGATCTGCAAACATGTTATAAGTGTTGTTCAAGAAAATTGAAAATACCAGGGGCTTCATGAAGAATCTAATTTTAAGCCAGTGCTATAATACAGGTTTAGGTCCAAGACAGCCAGTCAAAATTAAATCCAGTGAGATGATGTACCTTTCCTATAGTTACTGGCTCATTTTAGGGATAAAATGGCACATTTTTCACAACCTACACTTTTCCATTATAATTTCTATGGATATGCAGGATCTTAAGTAAGTGGAAAGTCTAGCTCTGAATTTTGCTTTCTTCAGTCAGTTAGATTTTGAAGAAAGAAATTGTGAAATACCTGAATCTAGGATTATGTAAGTGTCTCCCCCTTACTCTGTTATGACAGGTGTCCATATGAAGATGGATGGAGAAATGAAATGACTAATTAGGATAGTCTTTTTTTTGTAAGGTGTGTGTGTGTGTGTCTGTGTGCACATGTGTATAGAAGTTTAAGTTTACATTGGACTTGAAATGATTAATTATACTGCCTATGTGAAATATTTCATGAGTGAGCTAATTTCTGCCCCAGCTAATTCTGTCCTCTCACCCACATGCAACAAATTGCTTTTCTCTTTTATATGTGAATGGGCAAAGTGAGAACTGTAAGGACTCTAAAAAACCTGCATATATTCTCATTCTTCCAAATTTGCCTCTTAGTGTAACTTTAGCTCCAATTTGAGCTCAGTGTTTAAAACTATTTGAAACTTTCTGTTCCTTGTTTCAATTAATTCAGAATCTTTATGGATCACTCTAACGTGTGAGCTCTATCTATCTATAATCTATCTGTCTGTCTATCAATCAATCAATATATTTGTCTACCTATCTCTCTAATCTATTATCTAACTTCTGCTTCTTATCCCATTCCCCCTTTTGTCTCTCTCTTTTATTCTTTTCTTCCCCTATCCATTCTACTTTCTCTTCTCTCTGTATTTCCTTCTCTCTTGTTTGAATTCTTAGGAGTATACTAACAATAAGAGAGAATACCAAAGCTCATAATTCCATTGGATTTTTTTCAGATTAGACAAGCATAAGATAGGCTGCCTATTTTGTTACTCTCCATCACTTGGAATCATCTGCCAGACTAATATTAAGCCATGCTATAAAAATGTGCAGTCACAGACTGGGGCCTGTTCTAGATGCTTATTGTCCAATGATGGTCCCAGGTATTGCTGTTTTGTCCTTTATTATTAGTCTATGTAGGCTTGGGACAGAGAATGAGTAGGAATTTTAGGAGAAGGGTAATTAGCTATGGAGGAGTCTGGAGACTAAGTACATTCTTTCCAGTATTTGAGAACCAAGACTGCAAACCTAGAGGCTCAAGACCTCTGATCCCACCTTAAGTCTTTCTCTAACACCTTTCGCAGTCCACATTTTGCCAAACATCTTGCCCTATTTGCTTAATTTTAGCAGAATGAAACTGGAATTATTTGTAAAACAATGAGAGTGTGGCTCATAAGATAGCTCAGCTGGTAGAAGCCCTTGTTACACGAGGCAGGTAAGCAGAGTTAGATTCTGTAACATGAGGGCCTGCTTGTTGAGGTTTCTGTCCCGCCTGGTACCCCACAGCCGGCAATCCCCAAAGAAAATCACACAGAGATCTCCAAAAGATTATAAACTGTTTGGCCCATTAGCTCAGGCTTCTTACTAGCTCTTGTAACTTATGTTAACCCATGGTTCTTAACTATGTTAGCCACATGGCTCGGTACCTCTTCTCAGTGGGGCAGGGGCACATCCTTCCTCTTCAGTGGTCTGTGCAGGAGTGCCAAGGGAGCTTCCTGCTTCCCAGAATTTTCCTCTTCTCATCTCTACTTCCTGTCTGGTTTTCCCACCTATACTTCCTGCCTGGCCAATCAGCGTTTATTTAAAACATGATTGACAGAATACAGAATTGTCCCCCACCAAGATTCTGAGAACACACTCTGGAAGATAAGGATTGAGTCGTATTAGTTGTCTATTGACCTCTACACATGTACTGTGGTGTGTGTGTATATGTGTGTGTTTAGGGACATGTTTATGCAGACACACTCCACTTATACACATAACACTCATAAAAAATTTTAAAAATGATAAAGACAATGAGAAATTTAGACTGAAGTTTTTAACTGATTTCTGTCCTAGAGTAGCTTTAAAAATTATAAATGTAGAAAAATTAGAGCCCCTATAAGCTATGAGTATTAGTATTAAACTCAGAGGTAACATTGGTCTTATATATTATGTATAACGGTGTATAACTTGGAAATCCATGATATTTGATATAATTGTACTTTGATATTTTGTATTTTGCTTTCCTTCACTCAGTGTCTTTAATCCTTTGCTATTACCCATCCTTCTAGATGTTGATTTTGTTTTTTTCTTATATATTATATTGCCATCTATCTTCCTTTAATACTGACAACTGTATTAAAAGAAAACATCAGCAAACCTCTTCAAAACCATAACAAAATCAAAAGCATCATAGTTTCCCTGCCAAATTAAAGAAGTTGCCTTATACATTCTCTGATGTCTTTGGTTATGACTTTCTTTGAGCCATGCTGACTTGAAGCAGCACCTTCTCTGTGTTCAATGAAACTTTAAGTGTTTGGGGCGTAAGTGATATTCTTTGACATAAAGACAAATGGGATTGGGAAATTGAGTCCAAATGGAGCAGACTCCATCTTCTCTGATGCCTAAGACATCTTAGAGTTCTAATTGCTAATACACATTGTGGATATCTGGGAGGACTGCAGGCTATACAGTTTCCACTATGCTTGATTTGATCAAGGACTTGTCTTTCTCTTCTCTTTTAGATGTCAGTATCATGAGAAAAACATAGGAAAAGTTTTTGGGTTTTGTGTTATCTCTTTTTAAACAGTCACCATCTCAAAATCCCAAGCAGAGCTTAACGGAATATCGGGTGAACACAGACAGAATGTTATTAAATAATGACTTCAAAAATTGCTCAGAGTGGAAGCTTTCTAAGCCTAATACCCAAATTGTGAATAGATTTTTGTGTGTACTTTTAGAATTTATGAATAGACTGTGTTGTCCTAAAAGACAGGGAACTATACCTTCTTACACCTCACTATGCTATGTTGCTTTTATAAATAGACAGGTTTTTGGAATGTTAATATTTTATTTTATATGTATGAGTGTTTAGCCTGTGTATTTGGGCATCAGGAGCCTGAAGAGGACATCAAATATCCAGGAACTGAAGTTACTGATGGTGTAACAAAATACCTGGAGAAAACTAAAAGGAGGAAAAATATCTTTGCTCATAATGTCAGAGGTTTTAGTCTGAGATCTCTGGGCCTCTTTACACATGGTGAGAGGCAAAGCAACCTCTTTGTGTCAGACAACAAACAGAAAGAGGGCAGGCAACTTGGAAAGACACATGCCTTCATGGGCAAGACCTTAGAGACTTCTTTTCTTAATTGATTTTATTGAGTTTCCTCTGCTCCCCTCCATTCCTCTCCCCTCCCTTTCTACCCTTTCCTATGTTCCCCATGCTCCCAATGTACTCCGGATAGCTTGCCTTTTTCTACTTCCCATGTAGATGAGATCCATGTATGCTCTCTTAGAGACTTCATACCATAGGGTCCCAGCTCCTGTAATTTCTGCCTCCACCTCAATAGTTCAATTATGTATTCAAGTGAATTGATTAGTTAAATGAAGCAGTGTCACCAAGCAGGGCGATAACTAAAACCAAACAAATTTTGTGTCACTGCCATGTGTTTGTTTCACCGCATGAAATCCTACTGTAAGCACTGATGTTAGCTTAAATAAATCTGGTAAAGTACATACTTCCAGGTCTTAGGAAGCATGGCATGAAAACAGTAGATGTTTCCATTCTGCTGTGTGGATGTATTATCAAATCTTCGCGATGGTTGTGCCTTTAACTGTTGGACACTTCTGTGGTTCTGTCTTTAGGCCATTTGTCCTTAGGTGGGTGCAGGCTTTTTAAACTACTTCCTATTGTTTGGTAAGAATGAGCTCAGTGGTTCCCAAGTTACTTCTCAGTTTCATGAGGAAGGACTATTGCATATGAAGGCACAGCTTACTTCCCTTCTTCTTGGAGAGAAAAATGTTTTTCTGTCTCTCACCTACTTATATATACAACATCCGTATACACACGATATTGGCAGTACAAATTGCTGGTGTATCTTTAAACCTTGTATTTAGCCTGATACTCTTTTAAAACAAAGCAAATAAATCAATAACCATAATGTCAAAATCCTTGCCCTGGCTTCAAAATGTATTGAAACCTGAGCAGTCACAGTGAAGTATGTTCTCTACATAGTATGCTTCCATTAGAGTCAGCGTGCATGTAGTCATTAGAGTCACCATGCATGCAACCATTAGAGTCACCATGCATGCATTCATTAAAGTCACCATGTATGCATCCATTAGAGTCACCATGTATACATCCATTAGAGTCACCATGCATGCATCCATTACAGTTACCATGCATGCATCCATTAGAGTCACCATGCATGCATCCATTAGAGTTACCATGCACGCATTCATTAGCATCACCATGCATGCATCCGTTAGAGTCACCACGCATGCATTCATTAGAGTCACCATGCATACATCCGTTAGAGTCACCATGTATACATCCGTTAGAGTCACCATGCATACATCCGTTAGAGTCACCATGCATACATCCNATACATCCGTTAGAGTCACCATGCATACATCCGTTAGAGTCACCATGCATACATCCGTTAGAGTCACCATGCATGCATTCTTAAAGTCACCATGCACGCATTCATTAGAGTCACCATGCATGCATCCATTAGAGTCACCATGCACGCATTCATTAGAGTCACCATGCATGCATTCATTAGCGTCACCATGCATGCATCCGTTAGAGTCACCACACATGCATTCATTAGAGTCACCATGCTGCACACCTGCACACTGTGTATTCTGTGCATGTTGAATCAATGATTTTCACCAGAGACATTCTTGTTTTTTTGGGGGAAAAAAGGGGGGAGTATGTGTGTATGTGTGTGTGTAAAACAAATGTTAATATTTGAAATACTTAATAAATTGTGATCTCTTAAAAATCAGTAGTATTAATGAATTTCTTTCTCATTTGTTTTGAAATGAGACTCATTTGTTTCTGATTTTGACACTCCAAGATACATATTTGTTCTTTAGTTTATCAACTTAGTGATAATAATGCAAGTTTCAGTGTTTTTAGATATATTTTATAGTCAAGCTTCTATTAAAATATTTGAAGAAAAATAACTATTAAGTATCTTCTAAATGTTGAAATAACATAATTTTTCTTTAATATGCATATATGAACACTCCTTTTTACATGTATGACATTATTGCTAACTTACCTCATGATGTCTTTCAACCCAGACTAATGCTTCTGCAATGATGTATTTAAAATATAGAGAACATAGTATTAGGAAACAATAGCCTAATATATTTGCTTGGTCTAGCATCAAAAGTTATTGAAAAAGGTTGTGTGAAGGGTGTGCATTTTATCTCAGAGGGGTTTAGGTGAGTTCTAGTGTCCGGTTGGTTATTAATAGACTTTATGCTAGAAATGTGTTATTAGAAGTAATTGTTTTGCATTATTTTGCTTTGAATTAATAAAAGATTTATTTAATGTGATATGTTTGAATGTGATGGTATTTGAATCTCAAAAGGATTTAAAATATCCCCAAATACTTTGAAAGATTTTGGAATGTTAAAGATTGAATGATTCAGTGCCCAAATTAAACATAAATGGATTGCAAAGGAACAAATCTGACATAGAGTTTATGAAATTAAAAGCTCTTCTTTTCTTTTTTTTTTTTTAAGAAAAAAAATCTAGCATTGAAGTCTTGCCCTGGAATCTGAAGAAATAGAAAACATTTAAACTCCCTCAGTAATGCTTGGGTTTGTGAATTGGATAAACAATGTAACAATGTCTATTGCATTTTATAGTTCACTTAAGCAGTCTGATTTTGATCTGTATATATGGAGTAGACAGGATTCAAGTGTTCTCCCCCCCAAACCAATGAGCAGACACATATGTTCCATAAAGGAGAAACTTCCCATGTTCATATGGAAGCTATCCATAGGTCCAAGGCTTGACCTCCCTTTTATTTTGCTATCAGTTGCTTAATTCTTTAGATTCTTTGTGGGAGACTTTCGATCAAAAGGAACATTTTATTTTTTGTTTGCTCCTTTTAGTTTTTATAAAAGCTCCAAGAAATGTGTAATTAATAACTTTGTACTTTATGCTAGTGACATAAGCAAGTGTGGTATAAAATATCGTTTTGGTAAAGATTAGAGCATGATGACTTCTTTCTTGTGTTTAACTTTGAGTTCAAGCATTTGAAAGCTTTATTATCTGGAAAACAAAAAGAATAAGTCATTTGGTATTATATATTATGAAAATCCATAGTGCTACTCATAGTATAACTCATACACAACAGGAGTCCAGGCTGAAGTCAGATTATACAATCTAATTCCTTAACTTTTCCAGTATTGTTGAGAATATATATGTTTGTATAGAACATATACGTGTACACACACATAGTACATGCATGAAATTACCTTTAGAAAGCTATTCAAAAAGAAGATCCTTTAAAATTGTTTCTCTTGACTTTTAAGTATAGTTTCTTTTTTCCTTTGAGTTTAGTGACAAAGAGTATAATTAAATCATGCTTGCTGTGTTTGGCTTACAGATGACACTGGGTAAATGAATGGTTAAGGGTTTTAGTCATTCATCGAAGGACATTAGTGCGTGTTTGTGTGGTGGTTTGGGACACCTTTAGTTGCTAGTGGTTTTATATTTCATCATCTTTGAAAGAAATTGGACAAAGGTATTTCAAAGGTAAAATTAAAATGCTATTACCAGGGTCATTACAGCCACAAAGCCAAGGGAAACTGAAAATTAATTAAATTCTTTCCTTGTACAGGTATAAGGCTCAGAAAATAGGAGAGGTTTACCTTAAACCACTAGGCTCTGATGTTGACATCTAAAACTGGACACAGGACTTCCTGTTCAGTCTTCCTTCTACTGTTTTCTTTCCTTTGTTTGTCTGAAGCCAAAGTAATACAAAGAATGTACACTTTAATCCTTTGATTCCTAAGAGTTTCTCATTCAATGGGAATAAATTCTAGTTTTCATCATGCTGAGTTTGAGTTTAGTTTCTTTTTCAATTTCTCCAATAACTGGTTTCTCTTGTCAGGCAGTTTGATTATTGATTTGATGGATAGCTGGAGTAAAAGCATTTAGTAAGTGTATGAGTGTATATATTTATATATGTGAGCATGTAGATATGTTTGCATATGTGTATATACATGTATGTGCAGATATATGAAGCATAACTAATTCATTAATGGAGAGTATACATTGTCTAGATAACAGAAGATATCGTTTCCTGTTTCTGTGAAGTAGCCACCTTGAGAAAAAGATTCAGTCCTAACAAAGAAGATTCTTTTGTATATTTAATCATTGAAATAAAGAGTATTATGGCTTAACTTCCATAAATTAAATATTAAAAGTTAAATATTGCCACTGCACTAATCAAGTGATACTAAAATACATTGCATTATTCTATTCTATTTTAAATAATTGTGAGCTCCAAGAATATTTTTTTAAATTTTATTTTTCTAATTTTGAAAATGAAATATTAGGTGAGGGTTGAACTTAGGAGTTTTGCACCACTGATATCTTCTATCTTAGAACAGTTTGGAGAAGCCTGCCATACTGTTGGGTTAGATGATTTTATTAAGGGGATTTGTGTTTGTGTGCATGGAGAGTGCTATAAATATAGACAATGTTTAACATTCTGTTAGTATGCTGTAGTGCTTCATTGCTCAATTATGTTGCAGTTGTAAATGAGGGGTTCTGATTTCTTCTGTCCACTTCCCCTATTAGCCTCATTTCCTAAAAATGTGGATCTGCTTTAAGTTACATTTTGAATTTGCTTGCTCTTTTTGCTTGAAAAAGGGATCTTGCTATGGAGTAGAATGAGAAAATTTTCAAGTAAAATCATCCTAACTGATGAGTGACTTTCATTCATACGATTGTGCGTTCTAATGATTTCCAAGGTCCCTCTAGAACAATCACTGCTAGTGTGAACAAGTTTAGATCCCCTATCTACCTAGCATTGGTAAGTGTGACAGTCCTCAGGGTTGAGGGGGTTTCGGAGTTTGAATAATCTCACCAGTATTTTAATCTCTTGGGAAAGAAATTGTCCCGTAATATTCTGTATCGCTCTCCCTCTGTGGATGAACTGTTAAAACCCAGAAAAAAAGAAAAAAAAAAAAAGGCTTCTGCCCTGGTCTGGCTTGGGCTTTTATCTGATGCTTTACCAGCCCAGGGAGATGGTGTGCTGGCGTATTTTAGTAGTGATATGTTCGAGCACGCGCATATTATTTAAGAAGAGAATCTTTTTTCTGTGTTGTTTGTTGTACAGCTATACAGATGAGCTCTCAAAATGTCCTTAGTGCCATCTTCGAAGACGATTAATTAGCTTTCTGGGAGTTGACTAATAGAATTAATACTTTCAGAAAGCACGCTAAAGCCACCCACATGCCTTATGAAGTCAATGCTGGGTATGGTTTTACAAGTATGTGATCTATTTTTTTCACGGGAGAATGTTCACTGGAAAAGTTCCTGGCACACAGTAAAACATCGTGCAATCTGTTATTTGTCTTAGAGATAATAACTGGCGGGTGGCTATAGTCTTGTGTTATCTAGCTTATGACTTGAGAGGGGAGTTTCTTCCACTCAGAAGTATTGCAAATGTGCTTATATTTACATAATATGTCACTCTGAAAAATTATGATGATATAATTCCAGTAAAAAAAAATTTCTATAACTACTTCAAAGTATACTCAAATAAATTAACTACATTTTTTAACCAGCAACTGAAACGAACATGCCCCTTACCCCCCACAGCTCAATATAAAACCCAAATGACCTCTCTGATTGTTCTTTGAAGTTTTAGCAGTTTAATGTTCTTTGCAATGTATATTATTAAGGACTCTGTTAAACATAAGGCATCAGTGAGTCATCGTCTTTCTGAAGGTCTGTACATGGGTGGAAGAAGGAACTAAAATTTTTGAAGATAATAATTTAATTAAATTGCATATTTTTCCTCAGGAGCTAATGATGTGGGTGGAGTCATTTTTAACCTTTGGCCTGCTACGTTTCTTCAAGATAATGATAAATCAGCCGAGACCTAAAACGTTTCTTTCTTCTGAAAAATGACTTTTTCCTCCAATATGAACGTATTTAGATCAATTTACTTTTAAGTATTTTATCTTCATTCCCTTGCCATTTTTTACCAATCACTTTGACATTAATATATGGGCATAAACCATTCACCTTTCATTTTGATAGATGGGTAAGCTTAATGAATCAGATTATGATTTCTTTAGACATTCTGATTTTCATACATAATTTTCTACAGTTTTGGGTAACCTCATTCATACTGTTTCAGTCAGTCACTGTTAGAATGTAGGTATATTAAGCAAAAAAAAGGTTGAAACCCAAACGTTATGGTTTTTAAGTACTTGGCCAAAGAAAGACTGTATTGTGTTTGATACAGAGGAGATTATGTGCAGTGGCGAACTAATTCAGAATTTTAGAAGATGAGGCAAGAGGTGCCTCCCAAACCAATATTATTTATGTGCTGGACCATGTAGGAACAGCTTATATTGTGAACATCCTAGGTCAAGTTTAAATATAAGTTCATAAATACATACACACACATAAAAAGGTATCTGTGCCTCACATGTGTTTTTAAATTTGTAAACACATATATAAATGCACGCACAGAAAGACACATAGACATACACACCTTTGAGATGTATGTCTAACTGAGGTCCATCGTTTGGCCCAGAATTTCTGGGTTCTAGGGATCTTCTTTTCCTAGGGATTCCTAATTCTTGGTACCACAAACACCTGCTATTATGCCTGGCTTAAAACAGCATGTGTTTTGTATGGTTTAATCCTTGACTGATTTCTTAGATTCTTACTTTTTCCTTTCAAATTTCCCCCTTGGTTAGCTACCAGGAAAATCGCCCCGTAGTCTTTCACATGTCCACCGAAGGCTACCGGAGCCTCATCCAATAGACAAATATAGGTGTCTTAAAGTCTTGTCTACAAAAGCAACATTGAAATACAAACATTGCAAAATCATAGGCAACATGTGTCTTGAGTTATAAAGAGGGCTCCTAGCTTCTTTTACTTGAGGATCTCATGGGTTGACAAGGAAAGTTCCTCCTCCATCCCATGGGTTAACATTGCCCCTAGACTGATGTTTTCTCTTGAGTTTGCATTCATTATCTTATTTCTTCTTATTCAATGGAGGGAACTTTTATGGACATTTGATGAATGGTATTACTGGTTCTTAAAGACAGCACTGTAGTTTTTAAAGGACTGCAGTACTGACTTCGATATTAGTTACTAAAGTGAAATAGCACCCATCAAGGCTTATTTATACATCCAGTACATTATCTTATTCGGTGATTCATTTTCCAACAAATTGGTGCAACTGGAACTTCTTGGAAGCAAAGGTCCACCCATGCTTCTCAGGCCAGTGCGATCCTGCTGCACATTGAAAACTTAAAGAGGAAAACAGCGAAGCAATGCTTTTTTTATTGGATTTTTCCAGCTTTTTTCCATAGTTGCGGTATAACTCACTACTAAACTGACCATTACAACAGAGCCTGCTCATAATAAAGAAAACTTGTTTTATTAGAGAGTAGCGGGTAGAATTTTCAGAGAGACATTTTGAGGAATGGCTTAGGCAACTCTTGAGCTTTTTAGCTGAAAGCATAAAGAACAAAGGCTATAGAGCCCCATGCTCAACTGGCCACTGTTAGTGTGGTCTTTAATTAGCAGGACACTCTTCATTGCTCAATGTTATTACACTTCTGATAACTACATCTGGTATATGGGTATTTATCACTTAAGGTCTCAGTTTGACTTTAGCCACTGATGTCACAAAGTCCCAAGGCACAGTAGATATGGTGTGGGAAGAAAGCCACTGTAAACTGCTAAGATCTTGTCATTTCAGCCTCAGAGAGACAGTGACCTTTATCAGCTTCTGTATTGCTCTATAGGTGAGAACCCAAGGGTTTAGCATGTAGAGTCCTGGTGAAACCTGACTTGTCACTGTAGGGCATTTCCAGCCCTGCTCCCAATCTCCAGGATGGTACCCATACGTTTTCAAGAAATTCTTGGTGGGGCTGAGCAGAAATGTTTATTATCCCCTTTATTGGTTGTATGTAGGCAGTTTCACTCAGTTCATAACATGGATGTCTGTGTCATTTTGACATGAATCTATTCCTTGGAAACTATATTACTATTAGTGTGATAATATTCCATTGTAGTAATTATTTGCATATTTACATACATTTTTTTATGGAAGCAAGCATGCATTCTGTGTTTTGTAAAGTTAAACTTGTACATGCATGTTCTATAAACATATATATATGTATATATATAATCTATAGCATCTATAAATATATATGTACTTATCATTAACCATAATTTAATATAAGGAAATTAGACAAAAATAAGAAGGTAGGAATAATTAATAGCATGGATAATAATGAGTCTTTTAATATTTATAGCATGTTTTAAAAGAATAGATCAGCCAGTCTTTGTGTTAAACAGTTCTAAATATCAAATATTATTTGCTTTTATCTGTTTGCCTCTCTCTCCTTTTCCATTCTGATATTTTTTGATGCTTTTTTCCTCCCCTAGGGGAACTATTTTGTTGTGCACCTTAGCCTTTGAGTTGACTAAGTAGAAGACCCCAGAATGGGCTACCTGTCTGTAATCTTCAAATAACCATGTCCCTTTATTTTCCCCATGTGTTCACAGATATGGTCCGGAAAAAGAACCCCCCTCTGAGAAACGTTGCTAGTGAAGGCGAGGGTCACACCCTGGAGCCAATAGCTACAGAAAGCAAGGTGTCTGCAAAGGACAAAGAGTTTTCTGCAGATCAGATGTCAGAAAATACAGATTACAGCGATGCTGCAGAACTGACCACGAAAGAGGAACCCAGCGTGCATGGCCAAGATCCATCTCCTAGCAGTAAGAAAGACTTGCAAATCTCAGGCCTGAGTGAGAAGGCTGGCTTCAATTATGACAGCCCGAGTAAGGGAGGAAACCTTGCCTCCTTCCCGCATGATGAGGTAACAGACAGAAATATGTTGGCTTTCTCATCTCCAGCTGCTGGGGGAGTCTGCGAGCCCTTGAAGTCTCCTCAAAGAGCAGAGGCAGATGACCCTCAAGATATGGCCTGCACCCCATCAGGGGATTCATTGGAGACAAAGGAAGAGCATAAAATGTCACCAAAGGCTACCGAGGAAACAGGGCCAGTGCAGAGTAGTCAGGCCAATTGTCAAGGTTTGAGCCCGGTTTCCGTGGCCTCAAAAAACCCACAAGTGCCTTCAGATGGGGGTGTAAGACTGAGTAAACCCAAAACTGACTTACTGGTGAATGACAACCCAGACCCGGCACCTCTCTCTCCAGAGCTTCAGGACTTTAAATGCAATATCTGTGGATACGGTTACTATGGCAATGACCCCACAGATCTGATTAAGCACTTCCGAAAGTATCACTTAGGACTGCATAATCGCACCAGGCAGGATGCTGAGCTGGACAGCAAAATCCTAGCCCTTCATAACATGGTGCAGTTCAGCCATTCCAAAGACTTCCAGAAGGTCAACCGCTCTGTGCTTCCGGGTGTGCTGCAGGACATCAGCCCTTCACGGCCCGCTTTACTAAATGGCACCTATGATGTACAGGTTCGTGCTTTCTCTTGTGATTTCTAGGAGAAGAAACAAGGAGTTAGTGATGAAATGTGAATTCATAGTTTTATGTTCAAAGAGAGAGCCCAGACAAGAAAATTTTACATCCTATAGAAAAGATATGCATATTTTATTGTGGCTTCATTCAAATACGTGTTCAGAGTTGAGTTGACCTTCTCATTGTGGGGGTGAAAAAAGTCCACAATTACCAGTAGATTTGGAAAAAAATTCTTCTCATGGAATTAGCTAAAGTTCATATTTCTTGATCTACTTCATGATGGTTGGGTATTTTCAACCGATGTAGAGATCTATGAATACACATACATGATCATAAGTCATTTCCTTGTTCTAGTTTCAGACTACTAGACTCCTCCTATAATCTTCCTCCTGGGTCAGTCTTTCTTGTGCCTTAGAGTAGGACTTGATTTTATAGTCAGTTTAATTAGGTTTGGGTCATATTGACGATGATGGAGATATACTCTTGATAGATCAAAATAATTGCAAATGAACATTTGGAAGCAACATTTTGCATTGATTGAAAACCTCAGTGAGACTGTAAGTCATCGAGTGCTCAGAATGACTTTGAAGTAAGCCACTAAGGCATTCTTTTCTCCACTTAAGGAAAATGGCAATCATTTATGAAAACAGTTAGTAATGATTTAGGTTTACACTTTTATTAAAACCCATACACAGTTTTCATCTATTTTTCTGCCCTCAGTTGACATCATAGGTATGAAAAGCCCTAACGTATAGTATTTTTAATTTGAAAGAAACATGAAAGTGAATATTAAGAAATTCAGTATTAAATTTTAATTTAATCTTGGTCATTTATGCTCCATTGAAGCTCATGGTCAGTCCAACAAAGAGTATTAGATTTTGCTACATTCTATAAATCTCATTGACTTATTGAGACAGGGAGATCCCAAAGTTTGGGATGGTAAATGCTCTCCTTATCTATGGATTTTCAGAAGTATCATTGAACTACTGAATTCCCTTAGCACTTATTTTACCAGGGATGCCCCTTAACATTCATTTTTCTCAGCTTCTGATCCACAGTACCTCATTCCTATGCTTTTCTACTGACCTGGTGTCAATAAGAAAGACACAGAAAGGAATTACAGAGGATAGGCAGAAAGCTGTTTTGCAATATTTGTATGAAGGATATGGATAGAAATTCTGAGCCCTTCCAGTGTCAGGATGGCCATCGCCATCTCAAAGGAGTTATGGAGAAAACTTAACAAGGTAGTTTCATCTTTAAAGTTTCCATTTGCTCACTGAATTTCTACAAATGGAATTATCTCTGTGGAGCTGCAAATTAAGGCAACATAGTTATTATGCATGAAAGCTACATGCTTTGAGCGCCTGTCTTATTAAAGATCATTTCACTGTCTTATGTCAGATACACTCTGCTGTCAAACTCTGATTTGGAAAGCAAATACGTGTTTTAGATAAAAGGGTTGGAAGTGCATAATGTCAGTGTGCAAAACGGTGTTTTATAATTAGCAAGTAATATGATGTTAATACCTGGATTTCCGGCAGTTTCAATTTGTTCACTCTGGGGACGACTTCTGAGGGAAGCTGATCCCGGCTGTCAGGAAGGCTCTAAAAAGATTACTAAGGCCTAGGGTTTGGAAGAATTCAGATTTTTAAACACACTTCCATTTCCCCCAAATAGTTATTTGTTAAGTTCTTAGTTATTTATAGTAAAGTTTATGTTTGGGTGGAACACTTTTCCTGGGCAGTGATTTTGGAAATGAAACAGATGTGCGAGCTATCTGAGTTTGGAAATAAAACAGCTGATCCTGGACTGGGCTGTGCACTGCATCCCCGCTCTGCACGCAGCAAAGAAGGAAAGCGAGAGGCCACCATGGGCAGGAAGGTGATCTGGTTAGAATTCTTTGATTTCCTTCTTTAGTTGAAGAGAACCGGTGCTGCTAAGAGTAGATTAAAGCAATCCATGGGAAAAGTGGGCGATTATTTCAAAGAAATGAATGGGATTGGGGTCAATTCTAGAGAAACTTAACCTCATTTTGTGAAGAAAGAACCTAGTACACTATAGACCAATGATGATTTTGAACATTAATGATTTGAACTACATACCTGATATTGATGCAAAAGCATGTCTGAAGATGAAAAACTAGTTTCCATCCTGAACCACAAGCCATATACTCACATACTCCTACATATACTCAATAATAAAGCAATATTTTGAATATTCTTTTCTCTAACATATTTATGCCACAGAAATGCTCTTTAATAGTTCTTTCTTTAGACCCTTGAACTGTGTTGACTAAAACTCCCTGAGCTAAAATACTGACTAGTGATTTTTTTAATGCAGAGTTTCATAAGAAATACATATATCTATGCATACATATAATGAATGCATCTTATGAGTTAATCGCTTGTATATATTCTGATAAAATATTTTCCTAGACACCAGTATTATGAACAATTTCAGGAATCATTTACTGAACTACACATTTTAGGTCAATTAGAGAAATGGATGAACAATTCATTAATCTTTTTCAATTAAACTGGCTTTTAGGAAATGTTCAGAGCGGTTGGTTGTTAATGATAGCTTTATATCACTCTAGACGAAAAACGAAAGAAAAGAGGGAAAAACTCAAAGGACTATGTGCATTGATCTATGGTTTGGTTTGACATGATGGTTTAATATAAATCGAACCAACTTAACTGTAAATACAAGATAGCCAGTTTGTAAGATAGAGTAATTTAAGCAGTATCTTAGATTTTAACATATACTTTATAAACCTAAAGTGTATGCTATCTGGGGGAACATTTGAAAATCCATCAGCACTGATATTGTACGACAGTACAGTATGCTCATGTCAACGGTAGTTAAACAACTGGCCAAGGAATTACGGTTATTTTTGTAAAACTAATGTCAAAAAGATGTTCTTACATTTTTCTGCAGACAGTGAACCAGGAATAGGCAAAGACCACCTGCAGCAACCACTATAGAATGAGAGCTATCCTTTTCTAGGTCTGAGGAATTCATGAGATCCAGTACCATACATATTGGCAGTGTGCATAACCCTGCAAACAGAAAAGAGATAACCTTTTACAGAAAAATAAAAAATAAAAAAACAGAAAACAGAAAAGAGATAACCTTTTACAGAAAAATAAAAAATAAAAAATAAAAATAAAAAAATAAAATAAAAAATAAAAAAATAAAAATAAAAAAATAAAAAATAAAAATAAAAATAAAAAAATGACTCACCCCAACTCAAACTAAAAAACAACTGAATCCAATGAACACCAACAAACAAACAAACAAATAAATGAGTAAATACATAAATAACAACGAAAAGCAAAAGAGGGTAATGGCTACTTGAATGGATAAGGCTGCTAGTGTCCAATGTTTCACCCCCACATACACTCTGTGTTTTATCAGGGTTCTTTTTTTTTCCCCTACATATTTGAAAATAATGGATATGGCATGATTGGTAAGCCTCATGTAATTTTTACTATCTGTATTCAGCCTTTGAGGCTCGCAAGTAGACCAATAATAGGACAAGAGATTGAGTTCTTTAAAAAGTAATTACAGCCTCTTTCTTTTTAATCTACTTTATTATGCTTATGTTTAAACCTTCTCTGAATGGAGGCCTGCATTAACCACGCCGACTCTGCTGTTTCATTAGGGCTTAATGTGCTGCGCATTAGGGCGTGTGCATCATCTTTATGGGGGAGCTTTTAGCTCTCAGATCAGGTTATAAAATTAGGAGCCCTGTCAAGTTGTGCTTCCCACGGGAAAGTGTTTACACTATTCCACGTTGATAAAAGCTCAAGATGCACACAAAACCTTCCCATGTTAGCTGATCTTTTCTGTCATTCTGCATTCTTCAAGACTCCATGAAAGTGGCTACTGGGTTCCATTTGGGACCTTCTTTTTGGCCTTTAGTGAAGCCCTGCATTTACTGGAAGGACCCCTTTCTTAACTTACCAGGGAGTCTCTTCTGTCTGAACCAGGAGAACTACATTCCTGCTTTGTAAATATTTTTATCCCTGTTGTACAATATGTCATGTTGGAAACAGGAAGAGCAGATTTAAGTGATAGGAAACTGCCCTTTGTTTTTATATTTTCAGCACATTTAACCGTAGGAGCATATATATTTTTAACATATAAGTTTGCTCAACTGAATGCTGGAATTACACTTTTGATTAAAATAGTAAAAAACAAAACAAAACACAAAAACAAAATACCCAGGGCCGTTAATCTCATTGTGGTTTATTTTGACTTGTCTCGAATTTTACTTCCAAATATTTATTTTTTTGCTTTGCAGTTTCCTTTGATCTGGAGTATAAAGGAAGTTGTAGATCTTAGCAGGTTCTGTTTCTTTTTTTCTGCAAGTTTAAGGACTACCGCATTTTAGAAAAAAACTGGTGAATGAGACTTTAATCAATTCAGACTGTCTATGGAGTACAGAATATTTGACATGTGAACCCAGACTTATTTTGGGGGCTGTATCTCTTTAACAAGTAATAAAGTGTGCAAAATAAAACATATGCTCACCCCAAGGCCCTAAAGCAAAGCGAAGCTCTGGCATTTACCAGGTTATTTTCATCAGTGGAGATGGCTGAGCTGGATAATGTAAGCCCCCCCCACCTTGCCCCCAGGAGAAGTTTGACCACTCTAACTAATCCATTTACCTGTGTGGCAGTTAAATCTCCATTTGGCTGTGCTAACATGAGGGTGGTATGATAAATGTCTGCTCCTCTTTGATTTTTGGTTTGTTTGTTATCATTTAAAGAACGAGTACAATTTTCTAGAATAGTGTTTCTTTCAAGGCAGAATGTTTAGAATAAAAAAACCATAATTATCAGTTCATCCAATCAAATTTAGACTCATCCAACTCTTAATAAAAGTTTTATCTCCCAAATGGCCTTCTCTGCTAACTTTATCAAGTTGGCAGATTATTGAGTGCTTTTCGTTCCTTGGGCCACTGTAATTACAGCAAACTTGCAGCTGTTGCAGGACCTACAGCGAGTACCCCAGCTAGAGGGAAGTGTGGAGAGAGCGAGCAGTAGCGTTTCCTTCTCTGATTTCCTTTATTCTGAGAATCATTAGACCAAACACTTCGTGACTTCTTATTAATCCTATGACTTCCAATCTTAACAAATGTATTTTGCCTTTTCAGACCCTCAAAATTTCATTTTTATTGAGCACCAAATGCAGCATTTATGCTTCCAGTGTTTTTAACTTGATCTACTCTTCTTTCATCATCTTTAAGTTTACATAATAAATATTGCGCATAGCTTTCCTCCCACAGTTTTAGATTGGCATTTAATAATAGCTAGCATTTATTAAGGGTTTCTTATGTGCTGATGTGTCCCTGAGTTCTCTATGTGCATCAATCAACTCATCTTCATAAAAACCCTTGAAGTAGACACTACCATTATGTCCATTAGAAGGAAAGAGGAAACAGGTATAGAAGGATTAAAGTGCCATGCCCACGAGCAGAGAATTGCACAACTGGGGTTGATAGGGTGTAAACCATGATAGATAGGCTGCAGAAGCCTGGCTGCGCAACTGCTGCGATGCACTGCTTCTCAAAGGGAAACTGCATTTACTGCAAATAGAAAAGAGTGGGAGACAAGCCCGATAGCGAGGTGGGCTCTTTGATCCTCATGCTGAATCATTTTAAATGAGATCTCTTTGAGATTATCTGTTAGCTAATCCATGCGGTATGATAATGCTTTATTGAAATTTACTGGGCTTATAATTGAAATCACTGAAAAGGAAATTAAATGTGTCGATTTGTCTCTCTCTCTCTCTTTTTTTAATTACTGCAATTCATTGTCACTGATTCTTTCACCACGGACACTAACAGTGACATAGTAGGTACAGGACAAATTTTGACTTTCTCAATTAAGACTGCATGGTTTTTCCCAAATGAAGGGATGGTTGCTGTATTCAGTTGTTTTCTTTCACAGTCTCCTCATTCACAGGTCTTTGTTTTAAGAACAGATGATCTGATAGATCATGCGAGAGTTGTCTTCTTCTCTCCTTGCCTAGCACAAGTCAGTTGGTATGTCTGTGAAGACTAATAATAAGGAGAGGCACTCGCTTCCCATTCACATTCTCCAAGGCTGTGTAATTAAGCTTCTACCTTCTGCCTACATTAGGAGCAGGGACGGAGGTGGAGGCATCAAAATGCCTTTAGAGCACACCATCACCTTGCTGTGGGCTTTGTGAGTTCACTGGATTCTGAAAGTGCGAAAAGTGTGGGACGCTGTGTGTAGCTGAAGAACTGAGATACCTTACCTGTCCAGCACCCCTCTTTTCTTATGGTAGACCCAGGTTTAAAGATCACTAGGATTCTCTCATGAATTCAGTAGCCTAGGAATCTCATAAGAAATGATGGTTTTCGGGCTGGAGAAATGGCTCAGCAGTTAAGAGAACTGACTGCTGTTCCAGAGGTCCTGAGTTCAATTCCCAGCAACCACATGGTGGCTCACACCCATCTATAATGAGATCTGGTGCTCTGAACACTATATACGTAATAAATAAATTAAAAAAAAAGAAATGATGGTTTTCCACCTCATGGGTAGTCCTACCTTGACATCCCATTTTTATTTCCCAGGCAATATATGTAAAACTGAAGTTATCATAACTTCTTTCGGCAGTTTTCATTCATAGTTACATTTTAGTAAGTCAAGGCTGGGAATCCTGGCATTGCTTTAGATTTTTGGTATTATCTTACCCCAAACAGTTGAGAGATTGTTCTGCTGTTTTTAATTCTTGTTGTGTCAATCTTAATTATACTTAAAGCAAATTTAGATTGTTTATTTTTTAAAAAGTATTAATGTATTCTGTGTGGTGTGGTGTGTGTGTGTGGTGTGTGTATATGTGGCATATTTTGGTGTGTATGTATGTGTGGTGTGTGTATGTGTAGCCTGTATGTGTGTGGTGTGTAATTGTTGACAGAGGTTTTGTCCCACCTGGTCCTGCAGACATTCAGTTCCAAAGAAACATACAGAGGCCTATTAGGTCAGGCTTATTATTAATTAACTCTTACATCTTACAGTAACACATAATTCTTGTTTGTGTTAGCCATTTGGCTTGGTATCCTTTATCAGTGAGGCATTCTCTTGCTTCCTTTATTTCTGGGTAATGACTGCAGACTGAGCCTTTCCTCTTCCCAGAATTCTCCTATTCTGGTTGCTCCACCTATACTTCCTGCCTGGCTACTGGCCAATCAGCATTTTATGAAACCAATATAAGTGACAAATCTTTACAGGGTACAAGACTATTGTCTTATAGTACTTCCCCATTTTTTTTTTCTTTTCAAAACAAGAACTCTGAATCTAATCTCCTTTGTATAGCTTTTTTCTTCACCATTATCCACAACAACTTGAAACCAACACTAAACAAAGACAAACATCCATAATCCATTGTTTGGGGGGAATGTGGGTGTAATTTTCTAGGATATTTCATGCTGATAATCTTATGTGGACCTAAAGAAAATTTAGAATAATGATCAAGTCTTGACTGGAATATTCTATGAGGCTTGATCATCTCAACCACCAATCTTGAGGCTGTTCTGGATGTAGAACTCAAGGAAACTCCAACATAGGTACTCTAAAATGTTGGATCGTCTGGGCCATCTGCTTCTATCAGTGATTTTTCAGGGGGGCTTCCTTAGTCAAACATGATTTTTCCTAGCCCAACATAAATCCACAGTCTCTCATTTCCTGTGGAAACAAAAGAAAAACCTCTTCCCCAAAGTAATGTATCTTTTTACTTAAATTTTGAAGTCAAGGTATTTTTATAGTATAAATGTTGGATTAATCCAGCAACATGTATAAACAAATGTCTTTTAGCAACTGTTGCTCCTTCCTCAGCTATCAAACAATTCAAAGACAATACAATAACATATAGTATTCAGATTCTCTGTGTATTTTCCATCTTTTCATGGCTTTATTTTAAATTCCATTTCTTTTATTTTTGACACAGGGTTGGTTTTTCTGTGTATTTTTGACTGTTCTGGAACTCACTCTATAGACCAGGCTGTTCTTGAACTCTCAGGAATCTGCCTCCCTCTACCTCCCAAGCACTGGGATTAAAGGTTGTGTGCCACCATACCTAACTACTTGTATGTGGTATGTGTGTCTGCATGTGTGTGTTTGTGTGGTACATATGTATGTGGTGTGTGTGTGTATGTGTGGTGTTTGGTTGCATGTATGTGGTATGTATGTGGTGTGTGTTTGTATGTGTGGCATGTGTGTATGTGTGGTGTGTGTATGTGTAGCATGTGTGTGTGGTGTGCATGTGGTATTTTTGTGTGTGTGTGTGTGTCTGTGTGTGACTGTGTCTGTGTGTGTGTGTGTGTGTGTGTGATGTAGGTCAGAGGACAACTTTCAGAAGTTCTTTCTCACTTTCTATCCCATTCAAGCAAAATCACTCTTGTTTTTGATGCTGTATTATCTATGCCACACTAGCTGGTCAGTGCATCTGGGCAATTCTCCTGTCTCAGCTGCCAGTCTCACCACAGGAGTGCTGGCACTGCAAGTGCATTTTGTCCCATCCAGCTTCTTATAGGATCAAGCTCAGAACATTACCCTTGCCCCGTATGAATTTCTACTAGCTGCACCAGCTCCACTGCCCCATATAGCTTTCCTTTTATTCTTTCTATTCATTTATCCATTCTTTATCCTATCCTCTTTCTTGTTCTTTTTCTTCTTCTCTTGCTCCCCTTCCACCCTTCATTTTGTTTAATTTACTTTCTGTTCTGAAGCTCTCCCTCTCCTTGCCCTTTCCTTTCTTGTGTTCCTTTTCCTTTGGAAATCCCTCAACCTTTCATTGTTCCCTTTCACTTCTTAACTTTACCCTTCCACCTGGGTAGCCTGTCCATGTCTTCTGCCTTTGAGGCCCATCTTCAGATGCCAGCTTGCCTGTGCACAGCTCGCATGTTGCCTCAGGAAGCCCTTTTCTGGCTTTTCGGTCTATGTTAGGTACTCTCCTTTTGTTGCCATGGAACCGTGGACTCAGCAGAAGCTGCTCGTGTTCCATTGTTTTTATTATCTGTTTACAGGTGTTTAAAAATTTCAATTCTGAATGTGTGTGTTTGTGGCGGGGGGGGGCATTGTACACTTGCATGCAGTTGCCTGACGACAAAGGAAGGCACCGGATCTCACCGGGGCTAGACATACCTGATATCACTTCTAGGAGCTAAATTCAGATCCTTTACAAGAGAAATATGTGTTCTTAAATGCTGAGCTGTCTGTCCAGCCACATGGGTGAGATTTTTCTGCTAAATCACAGACTGGACTATCATTTCTTGTTGATTCCCAGTGATTTTCAGCGAATATGGGTGCTACTACAAACAGCCTCTTTTATGGAACACTATTCTGTACTCTCAGAGATTAAACGCAGTTTTCTTGTTAAAATCCACTGCACTTCCATTCCTCTTCCATTTTCCCTATATTTTCATTTTCTTTGTCAGTGGGCAGTAGCCAATGCTCCACACTGAGTTCTATCTCCGGCCTCTGTTCCCCTCTTGCAGCGCGTGCATTTCTTATGATTTCCGTGTAGGGCAGCGGGGAGAGACAGACCAGACTTAGAATTGTCCTGGGGCCCTCTAACTCATCTTCTTCTTGCACTCTATTTTCTTATCTCCCATAAAAGGTGGACTTCCAAATTATTTTTACAATTTTTTTGTGTGCCTGGCTGTGATGTGATGGTATATAGAAATGCCTGTGTATGGGTCTGTACAGATGTTCCCTAGAAGACCACCTCTCCACCTTATGCTTTTAAGACAGGGTTTCTCATTGAACCTGGAGCTGGGCTGCTGGCCTGCCTGTCAGATAGCCTTTTCTTTGTGTCCCTCAAGGTACTTAACTGGCCCTAAAGGAACAAGAGCAGCTGTGCCTGGCTTTGTAGGAGAGTTCAAACTAGTGACAAACCCTTTTACCTGCTGAGGGCCATCCAATCACCCTGGTCTCATATTCTTGTTGAGATTAGCTTCATGACACTGGTATTCTGTCATTCCAGATACCAGATAACAGCAGAAAAACTTGTTTAGATTTACATTGACTGAAATTGCATTACAAAATTTAAGTAAACTATCTAGATCCTCAATAACTGATATTTTTAAAGACGTGCACAATAAAGAATCGGCACTGTGATTATTAAATGTGCTTCTCAGAATACATTAAATGATGAGCACCCCTCCCACTTAGCTGACTATTATAAATCTGTATAAGAAAAGGATTCACGGGGTTCGTTATGGTGACACTGACGAGAACACAATGCAGGGATAAGCCTTGCGGAGAGGGGGAGAGCCTCGTGGAGAGATTTGTTACTGGAATCTTATTCTCTGTCAGCTGTGCACCACTCTATCACACGTGGTGGTCTGGGATGTGTTTTTGGAACTCTCTGCATAGTCTGTATGTGTCTTAGCAGGTTCACTCTGCATCTAAATACTCTCCACCTAGTCCTTCCCTTACACATTTCTTCAAGTAATTTGATCGTCCATTATTTTCACAGCGATCTTCATGTAATAACTTAGCTTTTTATTTTTAAGGTTTTACATTTTGACTATCAGCCCATAACCCCAAGTCCTCTCCAATTAGAGCCTCATTCTTTCCTCTGTTGCCATCAATTATAGTACTTGAAAATGAACCACATCTGAGGGAGAACTTGTGTGCGGTTTAAACAGCTCCCTTCTCTGCTGCTTTGAAAGCAAGTACATGTACTAAAGTGTTGGGTTTTTTTGTGTGTGTGTGTGAGAATTTCGAGGCTTTCTTTTTCCTTTGACGTATTCTTGTAGATATTATTTTAATCATTTTTAATGCATATTATTAGGAGGAAACAAATAAATTCATACAGACCATGAAAAACAATCTTTTAATGTTTTTCAATTCCCCTGTGCAATATTTCTGTTTAACAATGTATAATAAATTATAAAATAAAATCCATGGAAAATACTATGTGGAAGGAATAGATTTTTTTCAACTGAATAATTTTAAATTGAAATCAAAGCAGAATAACATCGATCACTATTATCAGGGGTAAATGAACTAAAATATGTTTTTGCTTGTTTTTCCTGTGTGTGTTATGTATTTTGGGGGGCTGTTTTCCATGTATAACTTTGATGTGCATTTGGAAGGTTAAATGGCCATTTGCTTTTGTATAAAAGACACAGTTAAGGACTTTTTTTTTCTGACTTTTTTGAAGGTCAAAACAATGAGAGACTTGCGGCAACTAATTATGGCTCCTTATTCCAGGTGGCTCCGGGGTGTTGGAGAGAACTTACTGTCTGTACTCCGTCACATCAACCCTTCAGCCCAAATGCAGGGAGTCCTAACATACTCCAAATATTAGAACCACATTCTTTAGTCCAGAAAGAATATAAATAGATCATTAGCTTGGTAACAGCAAATGGAACTTTTCACTTACGTTAAGAGTACTGTTTGAACAAAGTATGTTGAATCTGCCACTGATGTCATCAGTTCCCATCTATTTGATCCATTCATCATGCTGGCAGGAGAAGTTCACCGGATGGGTCACTTTATTAAACAGTCTTTCATTTCTGTGGCTGTTACTTGGTAGTGTACTGTCTAATAGAGTACTTCACGACCACGCGTAGCTTGTTAGATTAAATTAAATTGATGAAAAATAAGAAAACATGTAAGTTAAATTAGGAACAAGTCATTTTCTCTACCTTTATTTTAATACCCACACATGACTCATGTCCTTCCTCGGCACAAGGGATAATATGCAAAATTTTTATTGCCTTGGAAATTTCCATTTCATCTAGAGTTAGCACCTGATGCTTATAATAATCCAATTAAATAGCAAAATGTACAGCATTAGCTATGTTCATAGAGAGGAGGAACAAGTCCTAGGAGGTTACTGTGTTTGTTCACAGAATTTGGAGGACTTCTAGGAGTAGATAAATGCGTGCAAATGTAACTGCAGTTCAAGTTTCTATACAGAATCTTTCCTCTTAAGACAAAGAGGTGGTCTAGCTTTCTCATCTTATATTTATAATGCATATCCCAGACCCAACATGAGCCAAATGCTAAGGAGATAGAGGAGTGCATGTTAGGTTCAAAATGAACATACAGCTGTATGGTTTTAACTTGTGAATATATATATATATATATTCACAAGTTATATATATATATAATATTATATATATATAATAAACTGACATTATATATAAGCTTTGTATGTCAATTTCTTATAATTTCAAATGTTGGATAGTCAAGGAAGAAAGGCCAGAAACCAAGTTCTGCTCTTGTCTCCCCTTTAGTATAATCATAACTAGGAAAAAAGTTTGTTTTCCAACTATCACTGGGTTCTAACATTTGAGGAGTTTGCAGTGATTCTGTGTACAAGAGCTGCTGCCTGATAATATGTTCTAGTAAATTGTTGCTGTAACTTCTTAACTGTTCTTACAGTGTATTTGTGTTTAACTAAGAAAGGAGATCAAAACTAACACTTGTAAGTACCAAAAATAAAGTCAGTGTAGGCAGTACACATGAATAGTGTAACTTAAAAAAGTTTGTTTTTTTTTTTAAACAGAGGTTGCCAAATAATGAATATCAGATATGTTTTACTGTGACTTGAGTAAATGTGCCAGTGCGAAAAGAACTACACAAATAGTGTCTAGATCTTCTTTTGGGAAAAAAAATGAATAGAATACTAAGAAATTACATTTTCCTCCAAAGTCTTAAGTAATGTGATTCCCATGCTATTTTGCTTTCAGTGGTGTATAATACCAAAGTGATTTACTGGTATTAACCAAAAAAGCAAATTTGTAATCTATGGGATATCGAAGGGATTGCTCTTTTCTGCGAAGTAAGATTTGTGAGTTTTCTTTTTGTTCAGGTTACATGTAAAAGACTTCCATAGAGGGAATGGATTCTCAGCATAATTCAGGCTTTAGTCATTAGGCCTGTACTAAATAGTGGAGTTATCATGTCCACTTCTATAGGCAAAGAAACACTTCTCTTAGACACATTGTCAGCACCAACTCAAAAGGCCCAATCCAGTTTGTTCATCTTCAGTGAAAATCCTTTACTGATAATTATGCATAAGCTTTTCTTTATTCACGGGTAGAAACGCAAGCGCAGAGGGGCTGCCGACATGCCTAGAAATGGTGACTATTTAGCTCAGAATCATATGTTTGCTTATTGTTCAGCTCCTCTGGTGTGGCTATGCACATGGGACTTACAGATGGCAAAATCAAAAGTAGTGATGATCCTTGGTAGATTCTCAGGAATCTCACTTGTGTAAGCAGAAGTTGAGAAGTCCATTACATTAAGGAACTAGGCATCTCTATGCAATGCAGTAGTTAAAACAGCAAAAAGCGTCATCTCTAGATTTTTGTACTTTGTATTTATTCTTATGATAAGACAGTAGTATTTCAGTATTTACCCCTTTGATCCAAGTTAAAATCACCAAAGTACTTGAAAATAGCATGGCACCTAGTGCTTGATTTTTTAAAGAAACTAAGGTTGCTTCCCAATTCTACTGAATTGGTAAGTCCTGCTGGAAGTTTTGCAATGTACCTAGTTTTAGTGCAACTCTTAGCTCCTTTTGATCAGCGTAAGGATGCCACAGATAGTTTTTCTAAAGGATTTGATTTCAGCCGTCTTTCAGATTGTTTACTCTCAGATATTTTTTTTTACTTGGAGGGTGTTCCATCTTTGCTTGGCTCAGCGATCCTGTTCTTGGTAGATTGAAAACTTGTGTACTTGCGTTTTGAGTATATATGATGTATTTGTGTCAATCACGTGTGTGTGTTTCATCATCTCCCTTTGATTAAGAATGTGGAAACAGCCAAATTATTATCCTAATGTAAAGTCAGCATCAAATTGTTTACATGCTAGTGTTGATTTCCTAGAATTGTAGTGCTGGACATGAATTTAGAAGTTACCCCAATTGACCAACGAGGTGAAGCCTCTTTAGGAAGCAAATGAAAGCATCCATTTTCGTTCCATACAGCAGAGATGCAAAGATTCTGGAATGCACTACAGCATACAATTTGCATTTTAAGTAGAGCCTTCAAGTGATTTCGAGAAGCCTGAGATTTTTCTCATGGATGATTTGTATATGAGCAGTGATCACACATGTCATTTTTGAGCAGCTGTTGAAGAAGGAGGAACATGATTTTGCCACTTGTTTTATACTTTACATCTGGTTGCTGGAAAAGTTAAAAAATATCACTGATGTTTGAAGGAAGAATTTCTCTTCCCCTTCATTCCTACTTTCCTTCCTTCCTTCCTTCCTTCCTTCCTTCCTTCTTTCCTTCCTTCCTTCCTCCTTCTTATCTTCCTTTTTTCTTCCTTCTTTCCCTCTTTTTTCTTTCTTCTTTTCTAAGTTTTTTTCCCCCCAGATTTCAGTGAGCAATTTCATTTTAGACCATGAGCTTTGGATCAATGTGATGACCGAGGTATATTCTCAGGTGTGGCCTGAGAAGGGAGGAAGGTTTCCTTATAAGGTGCCTTTAAGGCCTACATATGACCAATAAAAGCAATCTTTCCTCTTTCTTTTTCTATTTTTGAAATAGAGTCTGCCTATTAAGCCTAGGGTAGTCTTCATTGTTCTACCTCTGTCTTCTGAGTGCTGGGATTCTATTGTATACTCACATGCTTGGCTTACTGGACAACTCAAGTTGAGCGGAGACAGTAGAACTTCTGAGACATATGCGGGCCATTGCCTCATTTTAACCTTTAACCATCCTATGACCCATTCACAGGAGAAGATAGTGGCTCTAAGCTATTACATAGAGTCTTAACAAAATAGAGCCCTGGTTTCTCTCCATCTCTTGTCTGAGAGACATTTGAAATTCCTTGTATGAATTTCATTCTTGCCCACTTCATTTTATTTTGTCTCGTTGCTCACAATTAAGCTTCTGTTAGAAGACCGGCTATGTGGTCACTTTAGTACCTGTGTTTCATCTAAACAGAGTCCTCCTCTTTGCCTGCAGCCTCAATTCTATAGGGACCGAGTGCTGCATTTCCTTGGAGAATCTCTTCAGTGAGTGATCTCAGAGTCACTGCCTCTAGTTTTGATAGCAACCCTTTACTGTTCAAAAGGAAAACTTTGTAATTCGGGTGTTTCTGCACTCATGCAGAGCAACTCTACTTAGTTAGAAATAGATTTCTTAAGATATTTATTATATGTTTTTTTTGAACTGATTATAGTACTTTTATTACGCAACTTCATCCTCTCTCCTAAAATGAAGCCCTCAATTGAGAAAGAAGAACCCCCTTCCTATAGTTCAAGACGTTTCTAACGAGTTGGAAAAGTACTGCCATTTTATAAAAATGTTGAATACTTGACAATACCTCTCCCTTGCAGAGAACTGACTGAATTTCTGGCACATCTAAAGTAACTTCCGTCTCTTCTACCCTCCAGGTCACTTCAGGTGGAACCTTCATTGGCATTGGACGGAAAACTCCAGATTGCCAAGGCAACACCAAGTATTTCCGCTGCAAATTCTGCAATTTCACTTATATGGGCAACTCATCAACCGAACTAGAACAGCATTTTCTTCAGACTCACCCGAATAAAATAAAAGTTTCCCTCCCATCCTCCGAGGGTGCGAAACCTTCCGAGAAAAACTCGAACAAGTCCATCCCTGCGCTTCGAGCCAGTGACTCCGGAGACTTTGGAAAGTGGCCGGACAAGATAACAGTCAAGGCGGGAGATGACACCCCTGTCGGCTACTCCGTGCCCATCAAGCCCCTCGATTCCTCAAGACAAAATGGTACAGAGGCCACCAGTTATTACTGGTGTAAATTTTGTAGTTTCAGCTGTGAGTCATCTAGCTCCCTTAAGCTGCTGGAACATTACGGCAAGCAGCACGGAGCACTGCAGTCAGGCGGCCTTAATCCAGAGCTGAATGACAAGCTTCCCAGGGGCTCCGTTATTAATCAGAATGATCTAGCCAAAAGCGTAGAAGGAGAGCCATTGACCAAGCCAGAAAAGGGCTTGAGTGGGGCTAAAAAGAAGGACTTCCCCAGCAAGGGAGCAGAGGACAATATGGTAACAAGCTATAACTGTCAGTTCTGTGACTTTAGATATTCCAAAAGCCATGGCCCTGATGTGATTGTAGTGGGTCCACTTCTCCGTCACTATCAACAGCTCCATAACATTCATAAGTGTACCATTAAGCACTGTCCATTCTGTCCCAGAGGCCTCTGCAGCCCTGAAAAGCACCTTGGAGAAATTACTTACCCGTTTGCTTGTAGAAAAAGTAATTGTTCCCACTGTGCACTCTTGCTGTTGCACTTGTCTCCTGGGGTGGCCGGAAGTTCCCGAGTCAAACACCAGTGCCACCAGTGTTCCTTCTCTACCCCCGATGTAGATGTGCTCCTCTTTCACTATGAGACCCTGCACGAGTCCCCAGCGTCGGATGTCAAGCAAGAGGCAAACCATCTGCTAGGATCCGATGGGCAGCAGGCTGTCAAGGAACGGAAAGAGCACTCGTGCACAAAATGCGATTTTATTACCCAGGTGGAGGAAGAGATTTCTAGACACTACAGGTAAGTGCGCCAGGTCCCAAGATACTAGGGTCACAGAACCCAGAGGGGTGGTGCGGGGATTGGTGGGTCTGCATCTGAGGTGGCTGAATGTGTGGGACAGTCACCAAGAAGTTCTTCTGTAGCCTAGCAGGTGGCATGCTTATTAGTAGGATGACCTCAGATTTTAATTTAGTCATGTGTTCTCATGTTTCCTAAGTGTTTTATACCGCTCGTGGAGGGCATTTCCAAGTTCTCAGAGAAGTGGATCATGAGTTTACTAATTTAGCTAGCATGACTCTGCCTCCTGTAATTATTGAAGGAACAGCTCCCAAATGAAAGGTTCTTTAAGAATATATTTCATTCTCGGGAAGCAACCTGTTTGAGATGCTTGGTTGCTCATTATTCTTTTTGAATGAGATTGGACATTCTTCTCACTGCTGATACTTGAAATATATCCTTGATTGGCATACAAACCATAATGTTGGGGTGAAATTTTGTTAATAGATGTGATTTTGGTTATGGGAAGGTAGAACAGGTTATTTTAAATTCATTCACATATACAACACACACACATACACACACACTCCTTCTACTTACTTGATTCTCCTTATAAGTCTTAACTTCCCAAGTTTTCCGTTCCTATTTTCTACAGAGGAGTTTACATTAAACACTATTTTAATATATATATATTTTTACTTCTGCGTTTCGAAGGTGTACATTGTACCGGGCATTGATGTACAGGAGTAAGTAAGCTAGACACTGTCACTGGCCATATGGAACTGACCCTTTAGTAGGGAGGACAAGGCCCCTACAGATCGTCAGGATCGGGAAGTGTGGAAGAAACAGAGGAACAGAAGGCTATACATGAAATGAAAGTAGTAAGAGCATAGCTTAATAATGACAAGTCAGGAAATGCCTTCCCAGGAAGACAAGCTGAAGCCAAGACCTGGTTAGCTCCTGGAATGATAGTCAAGTCTCGGAGATACAAGGTGTGCAGAGTTGAGCATTTCATTGGTTGTTTTATTGTTATTATTGTTATTCTGCCTCTAACCACCAAAGAGAAAACTTTATTTACTTTCTTCTTCTTGTTCTTTATTTATTTATTTACTTACCTATTTTATTTACTTGACATGGTCATACTATAGTCCGAACTGAGCATAACTCACTCGGTAGCACAGGTTAATGTCAAACTACTGGCTGAGCTCCTGCCTCGGGGCTGCCCACATGTTGAGGTGAGAGGAGTGAGCCATTGCCGTCAGCTTTCACTTATTATTCGATGTGCTCTTAAAGATTTTTAAAAACAACTGATTATTTTAAGCTTTTTTTTTATTCCAAGAGTTTAAACAATGCCTTCCATTCTTTTCGGAGGTTCTATGTTAGTAGCATGGCGTGTATGTCTTCTCAGCCATCAGCAATGAAGCGGTTCATGCCCAACAATAGGCTAACAATGTTAGATGTTAACTTGAAGGGCATCCCAATGTTCACAGTGAATCAAAACGTTCAGAAAACACTTACTTGAGATTTGCACTGTTTAATTCATAAGGTCAGCCCTAGGAAAGACACAGTCGTGCAATCAAATATGTGTTCACACTTGCGATGAGTATTTCTGTCTCCTCCGACGATGTCAGCTGAATGTTAATTTACTTCTGGGCGAGGAAGCACCCGCTTTTTCTTGACTTGGATGTGGAAGCATGGGTGCGTTTGTGCGTCTTTTGTGCATATAGTTGTGACGTGGTTTAAAATGTAGGTGATCTAGTAGTTTTAAAAGGGGGTGGCTGTTTTGAAGGAATCCTCATTAATTATGAAGAGAATGGAATAAATACACAAATATATGCACATCTGTGCATATGTGTGTGCAATGTGTATATATGTGTGCGTGCATATTCACACACACACACACACACAGCAGAATTGACTGATAGACCTAGCAAACAGATGATTTGGGCTAACGAATTTTCTTCAGGTGTCTAAGTCATTACTTAAAGCTTTATCTGAAAAACAAAAAAACCCAGCATATTCTTTAAATAAAGAAAATAATCTTTGGAAATATGAAGAATTTCAATAAAGGAGATTTCTTAATAATGTCAGGATTTATCTGATTCTTCGTAATTAAAGTAACCTCTACCAGGACGAAACTATTCTCTCCTGCCCGGCACTGTATCTGTGAAGTTTAACACATGAGCGTGCATAGATCTTCGCAAATGTCTTTATGCAAATGGAATTCCTAGGAGCATTTGCCCTCACAGTAGTTTCCAATATACTAACAGCTCCAAGGTGAGTTACATTTTAATCTTTCACTACATAGTTTTAGACTAAGGAGGAACTAAGGGTATATGCCAAAGGCAGTTGTTTGTTGGCTTTGAATCTAAGTCAAGCTCCCAGCGTTTTACTTGTTAAGAAATTAAATAGGATGTGTCCCTAGGTCATTGAATACTTTAGCCACACACACTCTTCAATCCTGACATAATTTTGTCGATCTAAGCACCTTTTCGGTTGGAAGTCATTCAGCTACTATCTGGGAGTTTTTATAGAAGTTTTTGAAATTTGGAATCTTGTGATTTCAGAGTCATAATTCATGACTCTGAAGTATAAGGAGATGCCACTAAATTTGGTCACATTAGAAGCCTTAGGGGTGTAAGACGAAACAGCCATGCAGGTGCTTCGAACTCAAACTGCTGTGAAAGTATTTACTGCCAATGCCACATTTTAGAAACAGGTTAACAGGTCATCTTACCTCATCTCGTTTCTATCTTTCTAGACTACTCTCTATTTATTTATATTAACCCTGTTAGGGAGCTTCTACTATCATCTGATGTTATTCTGATGGAACCGTCTAGGCTTTGAGTACTTTATACGCGAGACTGAAACTGTCACAAAAATCCGCATCTTCTTCCAATGGTACAGTGTGTGTGAAACACTTTACATCTGAAACAGACTTGATGTCGAGCTCGCAGAAACTCAGTGTGGATTCCACGTATACACACTTTCCATAAGAGCCGGGTTGTTCCGAGTGGAGCTGAGATATTATCCACTCAGTAACTGGAAACGGTCCAGTTAGCATCCTTCCTTAGTGTTTTTGCATACTTATAATGTCCCCCAACGCACCTGTGGCTCTCAGGTATTTTTCCATGCATGAATCTGCTTCTCTTGCATTAGGTATTTTCTTTGTTGAACACTCAATAGACATTGCATCTCTTTTTCTATTGGTTACCATCTTTCTCAAAACGGCCAGTGTTATAATTTTATGTTTCAGTCCTAAGTACGGCAAAAGACTTACAAAGAAAGTGTAAGCAGCCATACTAGTTAAAGCCTACTTTTAAGGCATTGCCAGACTTCCCCAAATTAAGGGGAATTTCCGAAGCTTATTCTTTACTTCACTCAGAATGAGCTCAACCATAGTGAGGGAGAAGTGAAAAGCAAGTGTGGCATGTGAGGTTGCACAGAGGACAAATGCCAGTATGTCTGTTGGATGTGGCCAAGACTGGCGTGGGGTCATCTGCAGGCAGGGGCTGAAGTTAGGAGTTCCACTTCAATGTTGCTGCTGATTAGATTATTTCCACACTCAGTGCTCTTCTGCTCTCTCTCAGAAGTAAATGTAAATTTGTCCATAGAAAAGTCATCAATTTTTGCTTACAGAGTAGTCATGTGTTAAGATAAGTTTTGTATGCACTTACTGTTTCAAAGTTTGCTGTGAGAAAAATAGAAAGCAGAAATGATAGATTCAGATACATAGGAACTTTAGATAAAGGGGTTTTCAGTTATAACGTCATATCATAATCGTTACATGTTTAAGGAAGAAAAAATGCTGTTTAAAATTGTCATAAATTCTGAAACTATAAATTTCTGAGGGAAGTCCCTGAACAAACACCATTCCTAATTAAAAACCATAATCATTGAAAATTAAAGAAAACCAATAGGATAACTAACAGATTAGGCAATGATTAAAAAAACAGCGAGCTTATCACAATGAGACATTGGAACAATATTTTTTAATAAATATTTATTTGTTTAAATATTTAATTAATGTAATGGGTATGGGTGTTTTGTCTGCATGTTTGTGCATGCAATGTGTTTTATTGATGACCTTAGATGTCAGAAGAAGGTGTTGAATTTTCTGGGTCTGGAGTTACAGACAGCTGTGAGACCTTACGTGGATGCTGGGAATCAGACCTGGGTCCTCTGAAAGAGCAAGCAGTCTGCCTAAGTGCTGAGACATCTCTCTAGACCCATAGAGAAAGTTTTGAAGATACAGCAAGGAAGTACAAAATCTGAAACCAGATAGTAAAATATGGAAATACCATGGGATCTTTACAGATACACAACTAATCAGAATCTTAGAAGAAATAATAAAGAGAATGGCACGAATGTTATACAGTCAATATTTGAGGGGAACATAGAGAAGAACATTTTCTAGTGCTCACTGATGAAAGATATAAGTGCATAGACTCAAAGAAGCATAACACACACTAAGCAAAATAGATTATATACAGACACGCTCCTCCACAATTATATTATTGCAAAAGTAAAAAGCCAAGATCCTTAAGAACAGCTACCAACAAACAATGAAGTACTTAGAAAGGAGAAGTCGTTTGACACGCTCTCATTGGCGAAGTTGGAAACCGGAAGCAGGGGAATATTGCCAAATGAATCAAGCTAGTGCTTGCCCAGACAGTCTCCTCGGGATAAAAGCAAGAAACTTTCAGATAAGACTTGGGAAATATCTCTATCACAGTTACCTGTCCATTGTGATATTTATGGATATATTTAATAGTGCTGTTTGTATATTTCAGTCAGAAATAATTAACATTGGATGCACAGTATGGTCAGAGCAATGTGGCTATAGCTTAGCATTTATCTTTGAAAAGCGTCAGTGAAAGAATATGGATTATGTGCCCTATTCATATTGAAAAATAGATATTTCTGTTAAGGAAATCTGAAAATAACAAGTCTACTGTGCATGAGTACAGTTTCTAGCACAATGAAGCCAGAGTGACTGTAATGAGATCTGTGAAGAGTTTATACTTTTTAAACAGTATCCAGTAACTCAGTGCCTGTACACTCAAATATAGACATAACATTTCAACTTGAAAGCTGCCCTTGAGAAACAGAAGTACTAAGGACATTATAGACCGTACATAAAATAATATGCAGTATTTTTACCTTTATTTGTAGATATTAATTATGGAAATTTCCAGAAAGATCCTGAAATTATGCAACATAGTTATCTAGGCTAGGGCATGTTGCTCAGTGGGAGAGAGCATACCACAGGATGCCCACATCTGTGAGTTCAATCTTAAGTCTGCAAAAACATATAAATACAAACCAAAAATAAAAAAATAAAATAGCTACCTTGTCTTGGAATAAGGAGTTTTAGACTGGATTTTTCAGTTTATATTAGGAGTTTTTGCTTGCTTTTTTTGCTTTTTTTTTTTTCCTGTTTTTCAAGACAGGGCTTCTCTGTTGTTTTGGAGCCTGTCCTGGAACTCCCTCTGTAGACCAGGCTGACTTTGAGCTCACAGAGATCTGCCTGCCCCTGCCTCCAAGTGCTGGAATTAAAGGTGTGAGACACCACTGCCTGGTTTATATTCAGTTTTATGTTATTTCCTATTCATTGTTTGCTTTTTATTTTACCGGTAGACATGTTTTTTTGACTAATTATTAGGATAAATTATCCTTTTCAAATTGAATCATAAACTGGAAATTTTTAGGCATGACATAGTGTTTTCTTCTAATACTAAAAGGAAGAGGTTTAACCTGTTTGAAGATGAAGTGCCCACTCCACCATAGATAGTAACTACAAATTAAATATTGATCAGACTATCTCGATGTAAGAAACAGATAAATATTTTGAAGGCTGTTTCTCTCCAGTAAAACCAAATATTCCTCACTTCTAAAGTGTTTTGGCACATATCTGCAATTCCAAAACTTGGTCAGTGAAGGCAGCATGATCAGGAATTTAAACACCATTCTCAGCTCATTTTACAATGTGATTTTGTGGTTAAGTTGAGCTACATGAGACCCTGTCTCATAGAGACTACAGCCAAATATTATTGAGTTGACTACCCATCTATCTTCTGCTTTTATCTCTGGCTTTCAGGAACTCACAAATCTTGTCTTACACCTTATAATTCTAAGATGCCAATATTGTCATTTACGACACATTGTAGATTTTGATATCAACCAAGTAGATACTGAAAAAAATGAGCAGTGCCATTAGACGTCAGTGCTACTGAGCTATGTTTAAATTCAAGTCAATGGAGTCTCTGTACTCATCTTCATTTCCCTACCTGTGCCATAATTTATCTGTAATCATTTGATTCTGTAAAGGTGTATTGACTAGCATTTATGATTTTTTTTCTCTTCCCTTGATTCAACATTTACTCACTGAAGAAAAACTAACTTTGGTTCACATTCCTCAGAATGAATATTATTATTATTCAGTAAAGAAGAGCCTGTCTGGAGGTGTTTAGCATCAGTCTCCAGAAAGTAAATATAAGGGTGAAAAGCAACACATGATCATAACTGTTTTTAATATATACCAGAACTGTCTTAATGTACAAATACAAATACCGCTTGTCTTACTTACTTTTAATGGTTGTGTTAAAACACCACAACTAAAGCAACTTATAGAAGAAAACGTTTACTGGGAGCTTACAGCTTCAGAGGTATAGCACCCAAGACCGTCATAACAGGGACCATGTCGGCAGGCAGAAAGGTTTGATGCTGATATGGTATCTGTGAGCTTACATCGTGATCCAGATACATGAGGCAGAGAGAGTGAGCCATGCAAGATGTCTTTTGAAACCTCAAGGGCTATCACTTTCATTAACAAGGCCATACCTCCTAATCCTTCCCAAATAACTCCACCAACTGGAGAGTAAGTGTTCATGAAGGCCATTTTCATAATCACCACCTATGAGAGTTTTATCAAGTTAGTAGCATCCTTTTGCTGATTCTGGACATATTCCTGATCCTCTTATGAATTATGAAAATCATAAAAATTAATAAATGAAAGCTACTTTCAGGTTAAAAGCGAACTGCAAGGAGCAATCTCAGAAGGATACACTATAAATATTTTTTTACAGCATGTGACAATTCTATGAAATAGGATAAGCTATTAAACCTTTCCTTCTCACAGAAATTCTAAGTCACTGTAATTCAAGTACAAGTTGCTCTTCTATGGACAAATTGTTCCCCTTTTCCTGGAGGGAAATGATGAGTTATATGGCCATCCTTTCTCCCTTTATTCATCTCTTCATTGTGAGTGCAAAAGTCATATTGAGTCTTTACATTAGAAGGTTCCAAACACTGCATAAGAGAAACAGTAATGTTTCCTCTTTGTCAGCCTTCTATAATGGGAGGAGACCTATGGAAATATAACCCTGTTTCCTTTGATAGTATGAGAAGAATGTTTGTTCTTCACTTGGTAGAACTTAAATAAATACAAAATATACACCACATTTAAAATGTCTTTTAGATTGCTTTAATATAAGCAGAAGATCTAATTAAACAATGAACAATTGATAGTACCTCTCAAATTGTATCATGCATGTACTTCTTAATATCTCTCTGCTGTTTCTTGACTCCATGTTACATCAGCATCACGAGTATCCCCAGCCACAGTTTTTTCAACATTTCTTGTTTGCTGTTTCAATGTGTGCCACTGTTGATTCGCAGAAGGGAGTGATGAGAGATGTATGATACCCATCATGAGAAGTTCCTGTGTGTAAGAATGCTCTGTAAACTGCTGAGTTCCTGACAGGCTAAGTCAGAGTTTGGGCTTCATCCCTGTCTCTAGATGTTTGTGCATGCCGGAGTATGAAAGGTACCACTCTGTGTTAGAAATGTGTATTGAAATGTTCACATCACTCCCAACTTTTGGAAGTAATACCATCTTTTTAATTAACTCTCTATCATTTATTTAGACTTGACTCAAGGAGGGAAGAATTAGTCGGGTCTCAAGAGAACTTTGGAGCCAAACTTACTGTTTCACTGTTCATCATGACCCTCTGGTCACGAATGATAGTCAGTATGTGTCTTGAGATTCTAAGGAGAGTAAGGGCTTTACCTGTGTTTCCTTACAGTTAAACAGATGAGGGCTACCTTGTGAGTTGGTTAAGTCATTTAGAATCACAATATATCTGGCAACATGGTTTTCGTGTTAAATACTGGTCCCTGCATTGACACTCATTAGACATTTAGGTTCTGAAGTCTTGCGTAGACACAGGTTTTCAGGAAGATGAGGCAGCCTTAGAGCTGCCTCACATGACCTGTTTTGTAAATGGTTGTTGTCCTCATTCTCTTTTCGATCACAAGATCTTTTGCAGCCCCCCTCTGTAGCTTCACTTTTCATGTTCTCAGTGATTTCATGGATTTAAAACTTTCATGAAATATTTAGGCTTCAGCATATTGAAAAGCGGAGCTTTGGCCTGGGAGCTAGATGTTTTGCGGTATCAGCTTCATGTAGACTGACTGGCTAAGGCATCATTTCTCCACATGATTGTCCATAAATGAACCCTGGACATGGGAGCCTTGTTGTTTTGGCATTTCATCCTCAGACACAACTCACAGCAAGACAAATTTAATGCATAAACTGTTATAGTCCCTTCCCCATAATTCAACAATGTTTGTCATGTTTCTCCCTCCCTGCCTGCTGGTCTCTGTAGGCTTCAGAAGTATCCACCCTTCCTATGACAATCACTCACGCATTAGGTGACCCTTCCAATGGATTAGTCATACCACTTCCTTTTTTGTTATTTCTCTCTGTCTACAGCGGCCTCTTCCATACCTCAGATTTGCTAAAATGTGCCCTTTGCCTCTTGTGCTTGATGCTTTTATGTCCGTTTGACAAAAGCTTTAGTCAACTGAGAGGAAGGGACCTTGACTGAGAAAATGCCTCCATAGTTTAGGCTGCAGACAAACCTGTAGGGCATTCTTAATTTCTGATTGATCTAGGAGGACCCAGCCATTGTGAATGGTGGTACCCCTTAGCTGTGGCCCTGGGTTCTATAAGAAATCAGGCTGAATAAGCCATGAGGAGCAAGCCAGTAAGCAACACTCCTTGGCCTCCACATCAGCTCCTGATTCTTGTTTCCTGCCCTGTTTGAGTTCCTATCCTGACTTCCTTAGATGATGAAGCAATGATAAAAATGTAAGTCAAATAAAGCCTTTTCTCCCTCAATTGGTTTGGTCATGGTATTTCATTACACCAGTAGCAAGCTTAATTAGGATACCTGCTCCCAAAAGGACAGCTCCTTCTTGTGTTTTGGATTTGTAGACTTCCTTTAGAAAGTTCCTTGACTTTCCTAAGCAGCCCTCATATGCCTTATACTCTCTTTCCTGCCATTATCACCACACACCGTTCTCTGTACCTAAATATGTGTGGAGAGTGAAGCTTGCCTGTTAATGCCAAGTAATCAGGGACTTTAGTTCCTATTTTACCACTGTGTAGCTAGAAGTTGGCAAGATGATATATTGATGCTTATCTATAACTGGAGTAACTTCAAGTTACTCATAGAACTTACTGTGCTACCTTTTTGGTAAGATGAGGTAAGTAGAAAATGCTTCATATGTTAGAGAGCTAAGTAAGACTTTTTAATCAAAGAAAGAATGCCTCATTGCAAACACTGTGTTTTTCTGGTATGCTTTTTTACAATGAAATACCTTTGTTCCATTTAATTAAACATTTGTCCTAATGTAGCAGCTATTTTTCTTTTCTTTTTTTTTCTTTTTTTCTTTTTTTGCTATTTTTCTTTAACAATGGAGATAGTATAACATCTGGCAATAAAATCTCTTTGTTTTATGACGTTTATAAAGAAGCCGGGTGGTGGTGGCGCACGCCTTTAATCCCAGCACTCAGGAGGCAGAGGCAGGTGGATCTTTGTGAGTTCGAGACCAGCCTGGTCTACAAGAGCTAGTTCCGGCTCAGGCTCCAAAGCCACAGGGAAACCCTGTCTCGAAAAAAAACCAAAAAAACAAAAACAAACAAGAAAGTACACACATGAACACATATACAGACTCCTTTAACAAATTTATCTGTACAGCCCCTGCCAGGCTGCTTGACACCTAGCAGATATTTAGTGTACTCAGTTTCTATATCTATTTATAGATTAGGAAATTTATTGTCTAGATTATATAGATCAGGTTGCCTTATTTCATTGACTAAATTGATTATAGCATATGCTAGAAAGGAATGTTGTAATCATAGAATATTTTAATACAGAGAAAAGGTGTAAAAAGGAACTCAGCATTAAAAATGTTAATGTATTAATAGTGAAAAAAAATACCTGAATTCAGCCCAGATAAACAAAAGTGGAAAGGCCATTGGTAAAATCAGTTGTCAGAACACGAATATCTTACTAATACAGAATTGACTATTTCCCATCAAGATAAAATGAACAGAGCAGATGATAACGAAGCTAAACAACCAGTTCTAATGGCCATCAGCCGATCCCCTCCCCCCAGTGTGTGTGTTTGTGTGTGTGTTTGTGTGTGTGTGTGTGTGTGTGTGTGTTTTCATGACTGTTAGTGCTAAAGAAAACTTCAGATTCTTACAGAGGAGTGAAAATGCCTGCTAATTAAATTCCAGTTTCTGGGAGTGGAGAGTGTTGTGTTTCTTTCATCCTGCTGCATTGCACGAGAGAAGTCAGGTGCATGAGGACTATTTTAGTGCACAAAGCATATTCCCTTCCGAATCCTGGCTTCCCATTGACTCTTTTCTCCCTTCTAGGAGAGCACACAGCTGCTACAAATGTCGCCAGTGCAGCTTCACAGCTGCTGACACTCAGTCCCTCTTGGAGCACTTCAACACTGTTCACTGCCAGGAACAGGAAATCACTACTGCGAATGGCGAAGAGGATGGCCATGCCATAGCCACCATCAAAGAAGAGCCCAAAATTGACCTCAAGGTCTACAGTCTGCTAAACCCAGACTCTAAAATGGGAGAGACGGTTCCCGAGAGCATAGTCAAGAGGGAGAAACTTGATGACAAGGAAGGGCTGAAAGATAAAGTCTGGACCGAGAGTTCCAACGAGGATCTACGTGGCATGTCTTGGAGGGGGGCTGACATCCTGCGGGGCAGTCCATCCTACACTCAAGCAAGCCTAGGGCTCTTGACGCCTGTGTCCAGCTCCCAAGAGCAGACAAAGACTCTGAGAGACAGCCCCAATGTTGAAGCTGCCCACCTGGCACGACCTATGTATGGCTTGGCCGTCGATACCAAGGGCTTCCTGCAAGGGGCACCTGCTGGTAGCGAGAAGTCTGCCTCCCTCACCCAGCAGTATCCTGCTTCCGAGAGCAAGACCAAGGATGAATCCCAGTCGCTGTTACGGGTAGGAAGGTTTACTTTTTTAAAATAATTTCTATCTCTTGAAGGAAACAAACATTCTCTATATTTAGTTTAATGTGTTGTGTAGTGAAACGAGATGATCTGTGTTGAGATTTTAGATGCATGACGGCCAAAGGAACAGAAAGCAGCTTACAGGTAGGCAGCTGCCTATTTGGCTTTGCTCTCAGCCCTGGTTTGAATGTTGGTTAATCATTCTTGGCGATTATGCAAAGCAACAAAGCCACCTTTGGAGGAGGGAGCCTTCTAATCCCATAAGGATGCTCAGCTGGATTCAAATAACTGACTGACAGCTGTTTAAGTTGCTGTGGTGCAGAACACAGCAAGGGAGGGGAGCAGAGATTAAAACACTAAGAATGTAAACTCCTGGGCGAGATGTTAATCCAGTAAGTAGCATTTCTTAAAACACACACACACACACACACACACACACACACGAACCAACCAAACAACAACAACAACATAACAACACCTGTAGTTAAGTTGCCAGGAAGAATGAAAAGGATGGGAACAATCTAAATACGGATAGTAAAAATACTGCCCAAAGCAGAGGTTTTTTTTTTTTTTTTTTTTGTCTTCCCTAATCACAAGGCCTTTTAGGGAGGAAAACATGGGTGCAAAGGGAAAAAGAATCTCCAAGTAAGGAAAACCTTCATTTTTGTGCACGCACTGTAGACTCAATGTTCTCAAGAAATATTTCAGCTTTTGAAACGTCACGAGCTCCCCGTGTGCCATATGTGTGTTTTGACTAGAGCAGTTAAGGACCCTTCAGCATTTCACCTTCGTGCTGAGAAAATTTCGAGATTGCAGGATGGTTTGGAAGCTATGCTCCTGCACAGAAGGTACAATTAGAAATTAGCTCCCTTTACAAAAAAACACCTGGTTAGGAAATGGCGCTCACTCAGCCTAGGGCTTTGACCTGTAGGTCAGAGACCTCAGGTCTGTAGTCACAGACTCTGGAGAGAAGTGCTTTGCTGGGAGCTTAGCTGCCCCTTTTTCACTTTGCTTCAGATCCCCTGAAGCCATTCTGTGTTTCTCTGGTGCTGTGGAGCAGAGTTAAGAAAGGCCCCTTGGAAGTGGTGTAGTTTTAAAAAGAAGCAGTTTGTTTTCCTACCGGTAGTTAAGTCCTAGAGCTACAAGGAGTCTTGGACATAGAAGCTGGGGTACCCCTGATGCCTCGAGAAACAAAGATGTTTTCCTGCTGTTTGGCTGGAGCAAATGTTCTCTAAGTAACTTTACAAAGAAAACAAACAGTTCCGTGCCCTCCGGGAGCTCCCTTTGCCTAACTGCAGATGATAGATGCACCTGTCTGATTGTACATGGCCTTTCTCAGTGCTTCAAGCCTTTCTGGTCTTGTGGGCCTTTTGTGGCCTTTGCTTGAGGGGGAGAATGGGTCATCTATGCTATATATGTTATTATCACCCGGTGACACCTTCAGAATGGGGTACAATTCGGTACTTTCCATTAGAGCCCTTTATCTTCCTCTTCCACGTAGCTGACATTTCTGCATGGCTGCAAGTTAGTCCACTGTCTTTTTTTTTTTTTTAAATATTTCTGGTCTGTCAGTTTTTCTGCCTCCCTTGTATGTTCAAAGAGTTTGGAATGATAAGTAGCTGGTTAAGGAGTCGGATGAAAACCCTATCGGTATTGCGATCAGACGGAGGATGGTAAAACTTCTGAGAACAATTCGTTCTCTTCCCTTCCTCCACTTCCTTAATTCCCTGACTTAAGTTTCAATTGCACCATTTCAACTGCCCTTTCACTTCCTCTGCATCAGCAGCTGACGTAGAAGGTCTTCTGCCCAGCTAACTCCTCGGTGAATGGCTGAGTCCCTAGCCTTGTGACTGATGGTCGGTCAAGGCTGCCTTCTACTTCATTTCACAGTGCAGGCGCGCACACACTTCCTAGAAGTCAAATACAATTGTTCTGTGACTTACATACAATTTACTCCCTTTAAAATGTATATCTTTGTGTTCTAATAGACTCCCTGGGTCTACTGACAAAGAGTAAATAAGAAATTGTTTGAAAAAGCTCTATGTCCCCCAAAATATTTGCATTCCAGTTCATGACAGTGACATAATTACAGTTACAAAGTAGCAGCGAGAATAATTTTGTGGCTTGGAGGCCACCACACCATGAGGAATTGTATTGATGGGTCGCAACTGTCCGAAGGCCAGTTTGGTTTATTGTGCAATATTTGGTTTGATTTCTTAACGGAATTTCCAGTTTTATATATATATATATCTTAGTGAGATTTCAAAGAAACCCATTCACTTTAATAAACAGAGCAGCATTTGACTGCGAAATTGAGGAGTTTCCCAGTTTTGGTGGTGGAATATGGGGTGCTAAGTTATCATGGCACCTATGCTATCTGTTCATTCTGGAAGAAGGTACCCAGCAGAAGTACCATGTTTGCTAAAGGCAAAAGTAATGCAATTCACTTGGGTAGACTTTGACTAGTATGTTCATAAATGCACAATAAAAACATGGAGATGCGTGGCATAAAAGGCCATGTTCTACCTAGGTATAGGATGAGTATTGACTTTTGAGTTTCTAAAGTGCAGTGGGACCTGCTGGCAGCCATGTCTGTTTACATGTAGAGACCTACTGTTGACACGTAAGCTTAGTCAACACGACATGCAGTACAGTATGCTAGTCAATGCTTGCACATAGATTCCTGTTGCTGAGAGAAGACGATGTATGCACCGACGGGAGAAGTCACGTGCGGAAAAGTCCTAGAATGCGTTGACGTAAAGTAGTTCAGAACTGCAGCTAAGAAATGGGACATTTTCAGTGACTAGGCCCAAATGCATGTCGCTTTCTTTCATAAAGTCAGCAGTTCTAATGGTGCTTTCAAGACATTCCTCTGATAACATGTTTTTAAATTTTCTTTAATGAATGCATTTTTTTTTAACTGGGTCTAGTGGGAGTGGCTTGCTCCATTCCTGCAAGTGTGGAAGGAAGTGTCCCGTGGAGACTGTCCATTTCACAATATTCCTTTCATTAGCGTCAGCCCTTTTTCTTATTTCTTTATTGGCTTGTTTTTGTTGTGTCTCGGTCTAGAGCAGAAGTGGCCTTTGTTTGGGATTTTCAGGCCTTTTGTGTATGCTCTCATTTAGTGAATGTCCTCTCATCTTCACTTTATGAAGAATAGATGTGCAGAGAATGTTAAGTTGCTCGGGTTGCCTTTGGGGATTGCTCAGCTTAGATGGTGACAAGGGACAACAAATTGGCCTAAGTCTTCCTCTGTAAATTGCTTTTTTAAAAGGTAGAGTCAAACCAGTCAGTCCATATTAGTATACTTTTGAATAGTTTGTGAGTTTGAATATTAAGACTTGTTTTGCTAAGTAAAACTTTTGTTCTATTTCTTGTTAAAATGGTCCACAGTTCCATGCAATCTTTGCCTTTTAAAAAACTTTATTCCTAAAAACAAAAACAAAACAAATACTTTATTTCCGAAGTGGTCACCAAAGTTTAATGGAGACATACCCACCCAGTAATTTTACTTCTATTTAAATCTGACTGTGAGAAGAACTTAGTATCTTCAACATTACTCTTGCCAAAGTGGGATAATCAATTAGCTACATGTTTCCCCATAACTTTATTCCTCCACATTTAAATGGTCGATCATGTTCTGATTGACTTATGTACAATTTTGCACCCTTTTCCATGGCCATTTCTTTTATGATATATTTCTAAAAAATGTGTGTATATGTGTATTTAGTTTTAGGAAAATACATATAACAAATGTAATTATAGTCTACTAATTCCTCTTTTATCCTATTGGATTTTATTCTTGTAGCAGAATTTTTAAAGTTATTTTTATGTCACAGATATCTGCCATGTGAATAGAGAGAAAAACTTGTTTTTTAAATATCGCAAAGATTTTGTCACTATCAAATGGAGGTGTTTTTTTTTTTTTTTTAAGCAAACACCCAAGCATAGGTAAGTTTAATGGGTGAATCTAGAGGAGGAAGTAGGACAATTCGTTTGTGGAGATAGTGCCCTACTTACATGTGTAGGCAGAAATTCTATCTTAGGGTTGAACACTGAAGTTATTAGGAACTTTCTTCAGCACACCCAGGGAAAACCAAGCCACAGTGAGGCTGATTAAGGTTTATTGCTTCGACATCCATATTGAAGTTTGCTGGTTTTAAGGTCTGTATTCTGCACTGCCTTGGCGTTCCAGGAGACTTTCAGATGTGGGCCTCTGGGAGGTGTAGAGTTCCGGGGTTGGCCCCTGCTTGTCAAAGGCCAGCCTGCAGGAAACCCAAACATCTATCTCTGACCCAGGATCTACTGACTGCCTTCTTCCTCTCAGCACCACTGTGTGGCTCAGTTAATTAGTGTTTGTCAGTGCCTTTGAGATCCACAGATTCAGAGTGCCTGATAAGCCAAGGGAGTGTGATTATTCGCTCATCTTGTAAAGGTGATACCTAGGCAGTACAAAGCAGGCCTTATTACCATTTTTTTTTAAAGCAGTGTTACATTTATAGTCTAAAGGCTGCTGATACCGGACAGTCCATTCAAATGCAAAAATGTTCTTTTGGGGACAGTCTACTGGCAGCCCTGCCAACAAGACCCCATGATGAACACCTTTACAGCATTTGATACAAGACCTTGGGGGCTTTTTAAAATTAAAGATGATCTGAAGTGAAAAGATACATTGTTTTGCTTCATAATTAATGAAGGCAAAAACCAGAATCTGTCATCCTACAGAAGGCATTGACGTAATGTCAATGTAAATAACCGTTTTCCTGATCACCTTTGAGGTTTTTGGATGTACATAGGCCAGCACAAACAAAATGAGACACCATCAGAAGCACATAGAAATAATCTTTGCCTAAAGAAGAAAGAAAACATACTAAATATTTTTTTTTCTATTCAGATTTTGTGTCATTCTTGTATAGTTCTCTGCCCATGCCTTGTATTTGTTGCATTTTCCTGGTGACATCTATTAAGAATATTTATGATCTAAACTCATATATTTTTGGCATTTTTAAATATAAAGCCCATGAATTGAACTTAGTGTACATAATAGTGAGTATGGCCATTTTAATTATTTTTACCAAGTAAGATTCAGGTACCCCCCCGCCTTACTAGTTTTTAATCTTTTACAATATGATATAATTTTTGATGGATAAAAAAATAATGAAATGGCACATGTATATGCAACTTGGTTTTGTTAGTTTTACTAATGAGGTTTCTGGTAGCCTGCTTTTATTTGGTGATTTAGATCCATTGGCTCTTTGTAAGAGCATTCTCGCACACCTAAAACATGCTCTGTTGTAAACTAGACTCTCTGTGAAGTCTGGCGTGGATTCCAAGACAAGGGAAGCTGATATGTCTCAGTGTACTGTGCGGGTTTGTAGTCAGTGTGCAGTGGTGGTGGTGTCTCTTACTACAGTATCTGTTTGTTATTTCCTGTAGGAATACCTTTTTGCTTGGCTTCTTACCCCCACCCCTCCCTGACTAACTGACACCAGGAATCCCAAAGGAAACCACTGTTGAGCTTATTTAGACGTGGGAGGGGGATGGTACACAGGTGGCCCACATTTGAGGCATACAGAGAGCTGCACAGTGATTCGGAAGTGTGTCAGCCACCAGACATCCTGATATGAATCTCTCTCTCTCTCTCTCTCTCTCTCTCTCTCTCTCTCTCTCTCTCTCTCTCTTGGCCATGACTAATCTAAATGTAAACTAATATTTTACTTTAAAATAACCATACTCTGAATAATATGTGATTATTTTGGATATCATTACTGTTGGCATCAGAAAAGTAAACAATATCTTCATATTATTTTCTCTTTGAATTTTTCTCTGTCCGTAGCCTTTGCTTAAGAACTTTTAAAGATTAGTTGGCAAGGGTGATGGTTATGTGATTAGTCTGTCAGTTACTCGGAGAAGCCTGGAAAGCTGGGGTTCCCACATCTGGATGTGGTATTAAGATGAGGGGCATTTCGGGAAATTTTAATCACTGTCCTCCTTCAGTTGGGAGAAGCAATGGTATTTATAGATATTGATCATTAGTATTAATTTTCAAATAGACAAACTGTATTTTGGGAAAAAATTCACTTGTAGTATATTTTGTCTATGTTGTCAGTGCTTAGAAGTGAGGAAAAGGAATCTTAATTTTGTTTTTCTAATTCTAGGATAGTTAAGCTAAACTGAGTATTTGGCATTCTCGTTCAAGACTGAGTAGTAAATGCCTCTCGAAAATAATTTTACATGGTAGTTTGCCTTTTTAAAGCAGTAGTTTCTCAGTTTTGTAAATTTGACCTAGACATATTAATTAGGAAATGGATAAATATGGAAATGTGCTTATATATAACATTAAAGTTAGCCAGAAAATGCTAAACATACACATATTTTGAAATAAAATATACTTAATTCTTCTACATTTAAAAAAATCAATTATTTCTGATTATTTCTCAAGTGTGTAGATGCAAATCAATATGTTTATGATATAGCTTTTGGGGGGAAATCAGTCCTTTATATGGAGAAAATCATAAGATTCATTACACTGTGGTGTAATGAATTACATTCATCCGTAATGTTACATTTCATTTAAGTTTTTATATTCAAGACTTATTCTTGACCATGCTTTAAAAAAAGGTCTTGGTAGATAAATGACCCATAAAATAATCTCTTCTCAGAGAATTAACTTTATGAGCTTAACTTATAATCCAATATATCACAAGAACAGCTCTGTAGCTGTCTAATTGGAATTCTCCCTGAAGAAGACAAAACCTGGAAAGCTCCTTCAGAAAAAAAAAAAAAGATCGAACCCAGAAAGGCATTAAAAATGAAGGAACTTTTAAAACATAGATGGGCATTTATAATTAATGACTAAGCAATCAAAACTTTAACATTTCAATTTATATTGCCTTTCTATTAATTCATTGGAGTATTAAGGCCATCATATTAATACATTTGAAGTTCAACTATTGCTACTCCTTTTATTTAGAGGAGGAAATGGAGGCAGTGAGATTAAATAGTTTGCCAGGACTCATACTGCATGTCAAGGCAAAGATGACATGCTAACCCTGGCTGACAAATTGCAGGGTCCCTGCGTAGCCTCCCTGGCTGGGCCATGATTGCTAATATGTGCTTGCTTGTGGTACTCCCTACAAAATTTTGCTTCTTCTGAGCACCTACCATCTATGTGTGTATGAGAAAGGCAGCATTCCGAAGTTATACATGTGACACTTGCCTATTGCAAAGAAGAAAACACTCCAGAAAATGAAAGCCGCAGGTATATTCCAATGCACAAATTATTTCTGTTCATATTTTGACATCAGATGTGGTTTTAGATACACTCACATATCTCACATATATTTTATTGAGGCATAGGACTATATACCTTTTAATTTCCTAATTTACTTTTAAAATTTTACAGTATGAAATGTACATTTTCCTTGTTCATAAAGTTATGTCATGATATTTGTTTTATTATGGTTAACCTCATTGTTGCTTAATGTGTTTACCGATGAGTATTTAGACTATTTCCAATTTTAATTACAAAGAACACTTTAAAGCCAGGAGGCCTGAAAGGTCATACCAGTAAACCCAGCACTCAAAATATTGAAGCAGATAAATTACTGCCAGTTCAAAGACAGCTTGATTGACACGGTAAGTTTCAGGCTAGCTTGGACTACAAAGTGGTGAGATTCTGTATCAATCACTAACCAAACAACTAAACAAACAAACAAAAATATAATAAAAATATAGCACTTTCATAATCCCCCTGTAGCATCATTCAACTGCCTTATCATTTCTTTGATATATTTTCTTGTAATATAATTCATAATTCATATGAGAAAACACTTCTAGTAACTAATGATAATGTTTAACTCACTTTTATTTAATAAGATATTTTCTAAGACAGAAAATAATTCCAGTCGTAATAAGCATGGGTAATAATATACAGTAACTACTTATAGATGAGCTGCTGACCTCATCTAATGAGTTATTTAATGATGAAAGAAAGAATTCCGAGACTAACTGATAATCCCAAATATCTGCTTTTCATCATAGACATAGAATCCCATAATTCTAATATTAGGTGTATGTTTTGATATACTTACATTTTTTGTATTGTATCCACAGTATAATTTTTAGTTTAGTTATTAGACATGTTTAATTTCAAACAGGTTCCTTTTTTTCTAATCCACAGTTAGGTAAATGAAACAGGTGAAAACACTCTCCATAGACCAAGTTGGCCTTTTTTGAGGGGACAATTTCACTCTTTGTTTTTATGTAGTTTTCTCGGGTCATAGTCTGACTACCTCTCAGAATCTTTAACTTTGGCATAAACCTCGTTTTCCTTAGATGCAAGTTGGACTTACATATGGGCAACTGTGTGGGGTTTGAGTCATAAAAGAACAGAAGTCGAATTTCTGTGCTTTGAAAAATGTCTGTCTTTCTCCTTTTATAATACACACTCATACTCCAATTTTTTCATAAGATTATCAAAATCTCAGATTCAGTGTTTGCTGTATTTTAACAAAGTAGGAAGGAAAATAAAAGAGAACATTGCTGAGCTGACATTGCATTAGCAGTTGTTACAAGCTGAAAAAGAAACAGAGGTTCAGACACCTCTTAATTATATGTTCACGAAGAGTTGCTCATACCAATCACATATGTTTCACAAAGGCACATTAAAGTGGCCTTCTATTGTGGAATCTAAGAAATTAAAGGTGCTTAGTTTCCCAAGAATAATCATCTGCCTTTCACAGAAAGAAGTCCTTCATACCTCAAAAGTAGCCTATTACTCATTTGTAAACCTTTATAGGTTTATCGGCCTTGTAAACCACAGTTCAACTAATGGCAGCATTGACCAAACTTTTAGAATATCCGCAAATCATTCTTGCCCAATTCTTGCTAATTTCAAATTCACCGCAGCATGTTTTCTCAATAACAAAAGAAATCCCATATATTTTGTTTTAATTTTATAGCTAGAGTGAAGAAAATTTGAATTTTCCAAAATGTGGATTGTATTCAGATGATACGTCCATGTCCCTTTAGAACTCTGTCCCCAAAGCCTTTACACTGTGTGATGTATTCTGGTTGGTTTGTGTAAAAATTTGCCTCAAAGTCACTTGGAAGTTGACTATGTCTGAAAAGTTTCAAGATATTTTGCCATTGCTTTAAATAGTCCGCAGAGCCCTTGCATCTGGATTTTGGAAGTATGCACTTCACTTTATTGGGTTTTATTTCCAGGTGAATACGAAGTCATGATTCTACGACTCATTTCATACTTTCTTTTTGTTCTTCCTGCTTTTACAGCGGGAAATGTCCTAGACTGGAGGAAAGTAGATCTTGTATCATAAGCCTAATTTGTCACCAAGTAGCTAGGTGACCCTAGATGAGACATTCAACCCTATGTACTCCCCTTCTTCTACTTTGGAAAATTCTAGATAGTACAATATAGAGTTAGTCAAATTTCCTTTAAATGGTAAATAGATAAGCCAAGTCAATTTCCTGTTGAACCCTAAACATTCTGATATATGGCTCAATGGATGAATTGGCTATAAAGCACAAACGTTATATTTTAAACTAATCTCAAGAAAGAAAATCCATCTGAATTACAAATTTAAATATGACTTTCAGGTAATAGCTAGAAACTAGTTAGGTATGAATAACTGTCACACATAATCAGAAACCTTAAAAAATTACAGTGTTAAAAAATCACTTTGTTTAAATTTAACTTCTTAAAAGGTAACACTCATCCTTTATTAATAGCCATGTTGCGAGAAGAAATCAGGTAATTAGAGGCCTTATTAGGAATGGGAGGAAATAGAACTATGAGAAATGATGTCATCCAGGTGACAAAGTGGCAGTCAAAAGTCTGTGTCTTTAGTTTGCTGGCATCAAGCAGCATTGCCTGTTTTGTTCTCCGTCAGATGTGCAGTCCAGAATTTGGGATAAGGAAACTAATTTTAGTAGGTGGGATGCAAATATCTTAGGAGTCCATGAATAGACTCTAATCCCAGCTGTTTCATTACAATTTTAAAAATAAAATTGGCTGTGAATCATTCAAACTCTGTTTAATGGGTGCGAATAATTCAGTTTCATCCCACTGAAATCTTAAAACTATAAACCTATCTTAGTTCTTTATGGTCTTTCAGAGTTAATATCTCATTATTCAGAGATGAACTATTTGAAGTATGGGTGGTCGTAATGAAAGGGGCCATATTTCTAATTAGCCTGTGCAGTTCTCAGCATTGGCAATAGCCTCTAGGTTGAGCGTAGGGGTAGAGTTGAAAAGAGATTAGGAAGAGCCTAGGAAAAGAAAACAAAATGTAAAATAACTATTTCTTAGCATTTTCCTTTCCAATAAAAATATATGTTCATTGCAAACATCTTGTAGCATAGATGTAAATGAAAGAAAGAATACAAATATTCAGCATATTCAGCGTGTCCTATTGTGGATAGACATATGCACACTCACAAAGACATATAGATTACCAATGTGGATTTTATGTCTAATATTAAAATACCGTCTGATTTAACTTTATAACAAAAATACAAGCCTTTTGAACTATCAGCATATAGTCTTCCACATCACGCTTATAATCCTTATCATAATTTTCTGTATTTTGTTCTAGATAAAATGTTGGCCTCTTCCTTGCAGCTGGACATTTATATCCAGCGTTTACTATTCTGAGTCGTGCAGCACTGGATATCTTTCCAGTTAATTTCCTCTTGCTTTCTTTTTCAAAGAGTTTGATTTTCTGCTCCTATAATTAGGTTTGTTTGTGGGATGACACAGTAAAGGCATCTATGGGCAAGTATTGGTCACTTTACCAGACTGTGCCTATATACTCCTGGGAAATAGGAAAACTATCATTTCTGGACTTTCATTAGTCATAATTGTCCCACAGTGGTAGTTAAGAAATAGAAACCCTAACATTTTCTTTACATATTATTATAGGGGGAAAGTTAATAACTATGAAAGTTTGGAAAAGATGCATTTGTGTAGCACCAGCAAAGAATCTCTTGAATATCTATCTCACCTTAAAGTTGAAAGGTAAATTGCTTACTTACCTTGATATTCGCTTTAACAGTGAATTATGCTAAAATAACACTTAACATTATAACCATGCAGGGATCTTGTTCTTTCCTAAAATGTTTCTGAAAGAATATAAATTTATTGTGTATGTGTGCACATAGAACATTCTTAGCAACACAACGCAATGCTTGGCATATCAACTGTAGTTTTGATAAATAAATCAAGTTTGGACATCTTTGGACTCATTAACAAGTATAGTATAGACATTAAAATTAAATACTAAAGGAATGCTTTAAAATAACATTCTATATGTCATCTCTATTTATTTTGTTTTTTTCTAATTATGCTGCTATGTACAAAGCCATCAGAATTAATTTCCCTATATGAAATTTGAATGGATGTCCCACGTATCCAAATGCATATCTACAAACACTCGCCTTGGGTCAGATTTTATTTTCAAAGTACTGACATCCAGTAGGACTAAAATGACTTAGACTTCAATAAACCTGCCAAATTTAAGGAGCATTTTAGAAGTGCTTTCTCCTACATTAGAGGGTATCCTTCCTTGTTGTCCAATAAATAACAGAGAACTTCCTTAAAGGATGATAAAAAGGAGACCAAAGAAATATTCCTATCCTAAAGTAATATGTAACAGGTATGTGTGTATGAACAACTGTAATGTGAAGAAGGAAATTTTCATAAAAGGTAGAAAAAGTAGAAAGTGCCTTAATCAAAAGCTTAACAGGTCACATTTAGGTGGAAAAAATAAGTTTTTACAAAGACTTTTATTGTTTGTTGCCAATCAACTAAGCAACATCAACAAAAACCTAGGAGCTAGAGAGATGACTCAGAAATTAAAAGCACATACTGCTCTTGAAGAGAACCTACATTTGGTTCCCAGTACCTTATTACACAGCTCAATCACCTGTAATTCCTGCCCATGACTGTCCAATACCCCATTCTGAACTCTGTGGGTCCCTGAAGCCCTGTTAAATACATACAGACACACATGATTTGAATTAAGAAATATATTTTAAATTATTTAAACAGACCCAGATTTTAATAAATGAATCTGAAAACGTGGAAGATAATTCATAAGGAGCTAATTATGAAAACTCAGTCCAGCACATTTATTTTGAGGACCTGGAAAAACGAGAGAGAAATTATGTACTTTTAGTATGGGAAACTAACATGTGATATATAGAGAATTTCTTTAAATGCTTATTTAGAAAATCTCAAGAGGAAAGCAGGGCACCACTTGTCGGACCCTAAAGATGTCTTGATTAAACTTTTAATTATGTTACTATGATGTCTTATATAGGATGGTTTTATAAGGTTGGGACGAGGGCAGTTAATCAGTTATCGAATCTGTAGCTCTGTTAGTCATGACATGAAGCCTTCATTAACACATTGAAAGTAGAACTAATTCCTAGAGACAAACTTACATGTAGAAAGTGGAAGCTAGGAAAGTTTATTATGTATGTGAGTGACCAAAAGGTAACATCCATATTCTTGTAACTGAAGAGATTATAAATAATAGCCAACACTGGAGAAAACACGCACGGGGTGCCGTCAGTTGGGATGGCATATCTAACTGCAGTGGCAACATATTGTAAAATAGCTCTAGAGTCAAGGGAGAGTGAACAGTGGAATTTATACCTATCCCATTTGAAGTGTATCCAGATTAAATTTCTAATTTAAGATGAAGTGTGGATCTGGGAGGAATTGGGGAGGGGACAGCTGTTGCAGATGAATATGATTAAAATGCATGAAATTCTTCAAGTAGTAATACAAATATTATACTAAATTATCTAAGTAACAAATCTTTATGTTTTTATTATTCCTTTGAAACTCTATTTTTTTTTTTCTAATAAGAGACTGAAAAGGGTGGATCCAGATGGGAGAGGAAATGGGGAGGAAGTAGGAGGAGTAGAGAGAGTGGAAATCATGATCAGGATATATTTATTATAAAAGAACAAACTATGCATGGTAAAAGGAGAAATCATGAGTAAAAGAGTAGATATGAGAACCTCCCACTTCATTCTGCACAGCAGAATAACCACAATAAAATGTTTTGAGTACTTAAGAAAAGAAAGAATATTAGAGGGAGTTGAGAGTGCCGTCTTTTTCAGGGAACAGAAGAGTTGAAGGGAGTTCAAAGGCATTGACTTCTAATCGTTGAGTATTTGCAAGCCTAGTTTGTACAAAATGCCCTAGAAACACCATCAAGACAGACATACTCTAGCTACCAGGGTTTTGGCTTCTTCGCAGACGAGGAGCAGAGATAATGTTCAGCAGACTGATTACAGCACAGAAGCAGATGGCAGGTCTCCTGGAGTAAAACAAAGTGTGGGTTAGAAATTAAAATGTAATTATTTTTATTTTAGATTAAAATATATTTATACAATTTCTCATTTTTTCCTTGCCTCCATGAAGTCTTCCTTTCTACTAAATGAACTCATGGTTTCTTTTTTTCTTTATATTGTTAATGTTACATTTGCTTGTGTGCATAATGAAATATATAAATTCAATTTGCACAGTCAAGTTAGGGTTACTTGTATGTATATGACTATATTAGTTCAGGGTTATTTTTAATGATGTCTTCTTATTCCACTCCTTAAAAGAAAAATCCATGGAACTGGGTATTTATCTATTGGGACTTGAAAAGCAGTTATTTGGAAATATTAAGAGCAGTCAATGAAGACATTTAAACAGAACCGGAGTTTTGTGACCCTAGCTAAAACTTGTGTGTGAGCCCCAGCTGCAGTGACGGAGGCTGTTTTGACATTTCTGAGCTCGCACTGCAAGCTCCTCTGTGTATATCTCAGTGTCTTCCTAAGATATTGTTCAGAAACACAAGAACACACATGCTTCACATACCTTATTATATGCTAACCCAAAACCAGAGGAAATAAGTAAGAATCTTTAGAGAGGAAAGGGGGTTATTAAAATCAATAAACAGAGAATAACATTTAATTCTTTGAATAAATGTAAAAGAAAAATACACACCAAGATCTCCCCTGTTGCCGTTTAACATGTCTGCCATATGTGCTTTGCCTGTTGAATTGAGGCATTGTATACAAGCCCTGTCATAATTATGTTCCTAGATTCTTATTCCAATTTACTGATGATTTCTCTTAGATTTGACCTGGTGGCTGATTGTATGTCTTATTTGATGTATTGCAGTTGAGAAGGAAGACACATGCTTGGCTGTGACATGTCACCTGTTGTTTAATGGCTAAAACTGTTACATATCTCAAGACTGAATTACATTAAGTCATTTTAAAAGCATTCTACTTTCCCTTTGTTTAAATTCCTGCAATCCCTAGGATATTCACAGGGTGGTTAATGGAAGTCTTGATTAAAATCTTGCAAGCTTTAAGGCTTTGGGTTCTTGTAAACAAAGGGGATCTGAAGCATTGGCCTCATTACGTCTTTTTATTAGTCTATTTACCCACTTAATGTTAAAAAAGTCAACTTTTTTCTCCTTTAGTTGTGTTGTAATAAATACAAATTAAATTTCTTTAAGAAATCCACCACACCCTGTTGTACGATGATCACAGAATTTATGGTATTTTTTAAAAAAATTTCTCTGAAGACAGATTATAATTATTTTAAAACCAAATGAGCTGCCTTGGGTATACCAATTTTCCGTGATTTAAAATAGGTCTTTCAAGTTTTATATCTGAACTGCTTTTAAGTGGTTCTTTCTAAACACGCAAGTCTATGAACCTAAAACACTGATGTATGCAGTCTATACTTGCTTTATAATAGCTAGCGAAACTATAGGTAGATAAAAGTCTTTCTATATGTAATAGCTGGCATGGACTTGACAAGGTTTACATCTGAGCTCAGCAGCTTAGATCCCAGGACAAATTCAATCATATCTTATATTTCAATGGCTGGATACTGCAACATGATTTATTGAGATGCTCTCAAAATTCCTGGCTTTTGTGGTTTTAATGAACAATCCTGGGAGTTTCAGTTATGCAGTGAAGTAAAAAGAGGTCACTGTAGTTTCTGTTTCCTACCAATGTTATGTGTAAATTTCATTTTAATGTGGGGTTTGTCTGATATTTTTGTACTGGAAATGGAAGGCTGTTTAAGTATGAATGTGTATATGTACATATGTGTCTGTCTGTATATATGTGTGTGTGTTTGATGATTTCTTTCTGCAAGCTGGTTTTTATTTTTATAAATTTGAGACACAGTTGAGCAAGATTATGAAAAACACAACTTTAGCTCTTGCAGAATAGATTATTTTTGAATTTTTCTCCTTTCACAGATTGTGAGCAATAGAACATCCAAGGGCCATACCGTATTCATATTTGTGTTTTGTGCTAGCTTAGCCAAGCTTGCTCCTCCCTTAAGATGTCTAGAATCAATAAATTCTTAATTAGTAAAATAGATAAGTCCATATGTTCATTTAAAAACTTGGAAATTCAGTTTTAAAATTTATTCATTCATTTACATGTGTGTGTGTGAGTAAGTGTGTGTGTGTGTGTGTGTGTGTGAGAGAGAGAGAGAGAGAGAGAGAGAGAGAGAGAGAGAGAGAGAGAGAGAGAGAGAGAACATGGATATTAGAAGGTGTAAGGTGTAGTTTCTCCTTCCACTGTTTAGGTCCAAGTATGGAAAACAAGTTCCTATGTCCACAAAGCCAGCACACTGCACCACATTTTAATTCTGACCATATTGTCTGTGTAACTTTTCCACTACTTGTTTATAAGTATAAATTTATTTATATTTCAATTTTCTATAACACTGAATGGTTAACAAATTACTTATGTGCATTCTTTTTAATAATATTGACATATAGTATTTTATATAGGTTATTATGGAATAAAAATTCTTCTAGCAATTTTGAGGTCACATGAAAACATATATTATTTGGGTCTTGCCAGAACACTTTAAGTTTTTTCTTCCTCCTCATCTGGTGAAGCAGAACTCCTAGTACTCACAGATTTTTTTTTTTTTTTTTTGAGACAAGGTTTCTCTGTAGCTTTGGAGCCTGTCCTGGAACCAGCTCTTGTAAACCAGGCTGGCCTTGAACTCACAGAGATCTGCCTGTCTCTTTCCTCCCCAGTGCTGGGATTAAAGGCGTGTGACACCACTGCCTTGCCAGAACTTCGATGTAATAAAGTAGAAAAGAAATATGACCATGCATCTTTATGCTTTAAAAAGTTCCAATGAATCATAAGGGTTTTCTTCCTGTAAAATAACAAAGCAAAATTCATTTTCTTCATGCCGTGTAACTTTTATTTTATAGAGGAACTCTCGGGGCTAGGGAGATAACTTTCTTGATAAACACTATTCAGCACAAATCTCAGCACCTGAGTTCGACTCCCTATCAGCCACGTGAAAAGCCAAAGTAATGTTTGGACTTCCGCTAAAGTAGAGACTGGGGAATCCTTCGGCCTCACTGTCCAACCAGTGTTACTAAATTATACAGGTGAACCCAAGATACAGTGAGTGTCTGTCTCCAGAAATCAGGTAGACAGTGACTGAGGAGTGACTGGGGAAGACAGCAGATAGCAACTCTGGTCTCTTTATCCACCCATCATACACTTACATTCTACATCCACAGATGAACATGCATGTATACACGGACAGACAGACAGACACAAACACACACTTGACTTGAAATTTCACTTCTGTTGAATTTAATCACCATGTAACATAAACACCATGTTCTTAGATTATCAAACATATGACCATGTCTGTTGAACCTAAAATGTGCAGGCAGAGTTACCATTCTTGTGTTCTTCTCCCTCTGAGAAAGGAAAGACCTTTACAGTGATAGTCTCCGGGTCAGTAGAGACCGCCTTGGCATTGTTTATCTTGAACGTTTAGAGATAATCAGAATCAAAGACATAGTAAAGGAGGTAAGATATGAAATGACATTGGTAAATATTGTTGAGCATGAAGTTCATGTTGCACCCAGCCTGCTTGAGAAAAATCTGGGAAGAATTGGAAAGGTTTCATGAACTCTGGAATGGATCTGTACGGAAAACCAATCCTCAGCGTCCTAATGTCGTTGCCTAGATAAGATGAACTAAGGTGTAGGTTGTGTTAGCAGAATTGGGAACCCTAAAGGTGACATCCTTCCGGTCTTGTTTTTATTCGTTTGCCAGACCAAATTCTCAACACAGTGGGGAAAGGAGTTAGATACATAGAAATAATGTTGGCAAATTGGTCTGACTTTTACCCCTCCTTCTGAACTGTGGATGTATTTTTAGGCTTCCTCTGGGGGTATGTTCATTCCCTTTCATTATTGGGATCTGTGTACATAATCTAGATTTTTGAAAACCTAGCCAGTTCAGGAAAGTCTTTTGTTGAAATTTATCTTATACTGCTATTTTCTTCTGGGTGGTTTACAGGGATAGTAATTCTCTCAATCGTCTGAACATGATGTAGAAAAAGTCATTTACAGGAAATGAAACCTCACTTTGTTTCTCTTTTCACTTAAAGGCTAATCTGATCAGCTTTCAAATGCTTGTTCGTCCTTGTATTCTGCGCTTGGACTATGCCTATGGAAAGCATATGGATTTAAATAGTGCTTAGTTTACCATCTGCTGATAAGGGAAAGAGGCACTAAATCAGAGTGGCAGGAAAGTCTATTTCAGTAGATGCTATTTCAATCTGGAATACTGTAGGCAGTCCTTTGGAGTATTTTAATTGGAATTATATTGATGTGTGTTAGCACAACAAATACGGTTGCGGATATAGTTGAAGCTGTAGGATCATGAGGTTCTTATGTCTTTGTAGTACTGTGGAGGTACAAGAAATTTTAATTCCATTAACTATAGTGCCTTTTTAAAAATTCTTTTTGCAGTATTTTTTAAAGCAATGACACGTTTTCTTTTTCCAGAAGGTAAAACATGAAAGATCAACTTTTCAGATAAATGAATTAAAAACTAAAGAAAAAACTTCTTTCCCCCCCACCCCACAGTGTTCATGTGTTGAACATTTTCATGACCACCGCGTTTTGAAAATACATCAGCTTTGAGGAGTTTAGAAAAGAGTAAAGAGCAGTCAGCATTATGGTTACTAAATGCTGACTTGAAATGAGAAGGACAGCAGGCAGGCAGCTTCTTAAGCATCTTTATAGTTAACCCTTTGAAGACCATCATGAAGCTAGGCACTTGCAACTTAGTTATAATATGGGACTAGTCTTAGGTTCTCTGACGGGAACACAGCTGGTTGAAAAACAATCTCCTTGCAAAGTCTCAAAACCTCCCCCTTCTGTTGATCTCTTAGTACTTGCTGCAACACTAGCTCTGAGAGAGGACTGTGTGACTCCATGGCCTTTCCAAGGGAGCAACAGGAGGCACAGGGACTGGTGCCAGCTTTGGGGATTGGCGCTCTACCTGTTCCTCTTACACGTAGCTCAGCTAGTGTGACTTGGTGAGTGGGTAGCACATTACTTGTTGGTGCTGCTTGTTTCCCTGGCTTGGGAGGTTTTACGTGAGCAAATCACTGAGAAGACTTAAGTCAGTTTTCCATGTTCATTCCGCATTTGTTTTTCTTGCACTTGCTTTCAATATAATTTAGATATATACAAAGTTAAATTTGCAACCGAGCAGCCTTTCATTATGGATTGAATAGTCAAAAGTGTCTTATTCCTAGACCCTTCTTGGCCTAGTTCCTAGAGGGGGTTGTTCTATTGTAAAATGATGTACATAAGCAGGGAATGCCAGGTTGCTTCTCCATGTCGAGTATCAGCAAATGACTGGAAAAACCACGGTGCCCATTCAGGATTTTGTTAGGTAGCAATAGCTAAGCAAGGAAGGTAGACACAGTGAATCAACATGTGGAAAAAATATGTCTGTAACTAGAAATTGTTGTGCTGAGTATCACTGTCCAACTGATGTATTACTCCCTTGATAGCGGTTATTAGAACCACTAACAACATGTGGTGAATCTTTCTGTCCATCTATCTCTCTGCTTGGAGAAAGAACATCTCGGCTGTCACCGCTACATATAGCTTGGTAGTGACAGCCAATCTTTTCTTTCAGTGCAGTTATATACTACAGCCATTAAAAAATTTTTCAAAAAAAATATAAATTGTCTCAGATGAGTAAGAAATCCTGGGTGCTGTAGGTTGAAGCTGGCACAGACGTGTGCCCTGCATACCCGTAGGGAGGAATGATTCATGCAGACAGGAAGCAGGATTGCCTTCTCAATTCTTTTTTCTACTTCCGTCTTCTTGTCCACAGAAGCTATAGGCACGATTCAATTTGGATTGCCTAATTTTTCAAAAAGAAGTTATTTATGAGAAAAGTAGAACTATACCATGATCCCAGGTTTTTACCCTTTCATAGGTGTCCTGTAACCTTACAAAGGGCAAGAAGATCCAGTAGCCACTGCTTGCTGCTGAGTCACTGTGTCCGGAAGAATGAGTACCAAAGGGATGGCATTCTGTGTTTCTCCTCCCTGTTTTCCTGATTTCTGAAACACTGCCATTCTCCACATTTCCTCTAACCTTAAGAATGCCATCTGCCCATTAAAATAAGATGGAAAAAATATGACAGAAATCTTGGCAACCAAGGGACTGCCCCTTCATTAAGAACCCTGTAGCCTGGGTAGATTTTAAAGAGACTGTGGTCATTTCCATGTTCTGATTTGCTAATTTGCCCTTAAGAGTAGGCTGACTCTCATGTTTATCCCAGGTTTGAAGTTGTTCTGCACAGCCTCTTGCTATAGTTCTAGTGCCAGTGGTTAGATTCATGACGTAAACAAGCCAGTCTGCCTGGATTGGTAGCTGTCATGGATCCTCAGTTAGATGCAAGTTTGGACCATCATCTTCTAAGCCCTGATGTCATTGGGCACCATGATAGATTCTCATGTTTTCCACAACCCCACCCACTGCCCCAAGTAGACACACATATACATATGCTAACCCTAAACTCTGGTTTGGGTAAATACATATGTTCAGTTATAGTTCCTTTAAAATAACATTAAAAAAGTAACAGTACCTGGTTATGCAGGTAGCATACTTTATATGGGAACATATAAATTCTTTCTCTAAAGATTTAAACTAAATAGTTGGGAATTCTTATAGTTTAGCGAGATAAGACATGTTGTCTTTTAATAAAACTAGAATTTTGAAACATGATGTTTCTTTTTTCTTGATGCTGTTATTTTTTTTAATATACCTAATATTTATTTTAGTATTGTTGCCAAATTACTTCCGTAGCTAGAACAGTTAATGAAGGTTCTGTCAATTATAATGGTCTTGCTCATGGGATCACTTTCTCACCAGGGCACTTTGGAAAGATCAACTTCTACACTTTTACCAAACTGCAGAAGTTGAGTTAACCTGGTGGATTAGACATAGTTACTCTTAGTGCTTCAGGGAACACACTAATAAACATGTGGAAATACAAGCTCATCAAATGGAAAAATAAAAACAAAACAGGAAACTCCCGTGTTATTAAAAGTGAAAAAGAAAAAAAAAAGAAAAAGCAGTATGGTCACTTTTTCCAAAGCAATTAAATTAGAGACCCACTCTTGCACCATTTATGACTGACAAGTGTCTCTGTGAGAGAAGGCATCTTTAGTGTGAACTACTTCATTTGTAGGCTTTACCTACCCAATATGCAGTTGGGATTTTGAACATAATTTTGAATTTTCTTGGCAGCTAACTTGCGAAGTGGTGGTATTGGGAAAAAAAACTTGCAAGAGCCTATTGAATTTACAAAAATAATAAAATAAAAATCCACCCCTACCTCTCCACTCTCTCTGTCCTCATCCATCCCCAGGCTGACGCACTCCCAGAAACCAACTTACGTTTTCTGCCCTGGCTCACTCCCTTCCCTCAGCCAGCAGGAGCCCTTGTTTCTCACCCCACAGTCAGAAATCTTCCTGAAGACTCAAACTCCTAGATTCAAACTGCAGGCAGGTGAAGCTGTTCTTGAATTAGAAGGCCAAATTAAGTGTGTGCCTGTAGTCCCCTTTCCTGGGGCAAATGACTTGTTAAAGTCTACATCCATTTAAGACTTTCTTATAAACACATGTGTTTACAGTAGATCCCTATTGATACAGAATATTCAGATATTATTGACATTCTCTGGTCTTCTTCAACATCAAGAGTGTTTGCTCTTACTGGAAAACCTATGAAGGTAAATCCTTTGGAGAGAGTTTTTACCAGTGGGTCCCACGTTGACCAGAAAAGTGAGTTTCCTCAAGGAAGGACAAATGGGGGTGACGTGTTTGTTTTCATAACGTACTGTTGATAGACATATTTTCCTCACCCAAGACTGCCACAGGAACGGATAGCAAAGCTGGGGGTCTAACACTGTTAGACGGTTGGTTATATTCAGTGTTTTGGCACCAAGAACTGAACTGAATTAATTGGTTGTCCATACGGTGTGTGTAATGGGTACTATCAGCTGTTTAAACATACACCAATTATTTTCAGCCCCATCTGTCACCATAATTGTCCACTTACATGAAATAAAATTGTCACTTGTCTCTACATAAAGTAATATGGCCCTGAGTTTTGTTCCAAATTTTCATGTCAATAAACCTATACCATCAGGCTTATTGTTGTCCTTACTATTGCTTTATTTTCTTTTAGTTATTTAGTATATAATTTTTATATTTGGATGAAAACCAACAGCCACCAGATATACCATGATGGCCCCATCAAAAACTAACTAAATAAAAGGGTTAGAGGTGCTCAATGTAGGATTAAAAATACTTTGTAAAAGTAGCATCCTATCTTGTGTGCATATATATATATATATATATATATATATATATATATATACACCCATGCTTGTACATATGCCTATGTAAGCTTGGGATTAACCCTAGGTACTATTCACCGGGCATGGTCCACCTTGTTGGTTTTGGCTCAGATCTCTAACTGGGACTTAGAGAAAACAGAATAGAGTAGGCTAGCCATCTGCCTTCCTGTTGCTGAGATTAAAAGTGGAACACCCATGCCTGATTGTTAAGTGGGTGCTGGGAATTAAATCCAGTTTTGCTTGTGACAAACACTTTACCAAAGACGCCATCTTCCAAGTCCCTCTCTTTGTGTCTGGTGTGCGTAATTGAGTGAAGGTGCTATATTCATGGTAACCTAGTTAATATCTCCATTTTCTCTCTAGTCCTCACTGTGTAATGTGTAATTCAACGTAAATCACTTGCCACTGAATCATTCCTTATCGTTTGCTGGCTGAGTTCATAAATGGTGACGACCACTGCCTTCTTCTGAGACTGCACAGGGTTTGGGATCCATCTGCCTCTTTGGAGGATTTGGAGTGTAGAAGGAGGGATGTAGCTAAAAGCGAAAGTGCACGTTTCTTTTCTGTCCAGTGATGAAGGAATCCAGAGATTTCCTGGTAACTCCTTCATTGTCTCTGAGTGTGTCTTACCTCTGGCAATGTTAGATAAACCCAGGATTGCATCCATTTCCCAGAGGTGGTGTACGCTTCAACAATACCCAGTATCGTCGCTTGAGTTATCATCATACCTAATACCTCAGCTGGAGTTTAGGTGTTATGACAGCTAGGGGACTTGGAGTGAGCACAATCGAAGCTTAGGAGGGCTTGTGACTACAAGTTCGAAATCAGGCGGTCGCTCTTTTAGAAGGTTTATTTTTACGGCCAGTTTGATGCTTTAAGACTTCTCGTCGAAATTAGCAAACAAACAGTGTGTTGCTCCCCTTAAGTTTCTGGGGAGATGGTCCCTTCTTTGCCTTTTCACATTTGCATGTGAAGGAAATGAAACATTGCCTCGTTCTATTCTCTCTTACCCTCGCTGCTTCTCCTCCTAACTAGAGCCCTGATTTAGCGATCAGAAGAGATTTTTATATCATGTTTCCAGCTCAGCTTTCTGGCTGCAATCCGTTCAATTGTGACATCTATCTGAACTAAGTACTCTGGAAGGGAGTTAGCCTTTTGTTCAGGGTGTGTGAGAAATCCTGCTGGACCAGGCTGGCAGCAGGAACTCGTATCAAATTGCCTTTGCTCGGAGTGGTGAAGAAGAAAATGCAGCCAACAGAAAAGTGAGGGCATTTTCTTTTATCTGAGCACACCCGCACCCGGCACTTGCAAAAGGCTTATCTATATAATAAGGGAGACTCTATTTCTGTTTCTTTGAATGATGGACATTTGGAGAGCACACCGCTTTTGATTTTTGTCTGGTTATTAGAAATTACCCAGTTATCGCCGGTGGGTTGCACGTGTCAACGCAGTTGAGAAGCATTTCCTCTCTCCAGGATCCAGTGTTTGCCCTGTGCTTGCTGAGGCTCATTGCTTCTCATTTAATCCACTTAGTCATAACATTTGTCTCCGGTGATCAGCAAACTTCAATCTGAGTCCTAGCCAGTCTAATAAAACTAATGGCAAGGAACCATGTTCCTGCACACGTCGTACACATACACAAATGTGTGGGTGCGTATACATACTCATATGCCATTATCTTTCTTTCACAGCCTATTTTCAAATTATATGAGAAAGTAAGACACTTATATATGGCCCTGTGCTTGGATATAGCTATTCCTTCTGATTAAATTTAACAACTATATGATATTGTTTGGAAATAGAACAAGTAGTTTTTATATTAGTACAGATACTTCTTCTTAAATTTGAGGTCCATTTTAGTTAGCCAGAGTATTGCTTTAATCAAATCATATGCCTAAAATGACACAAAAAGATCTTTTCGGTTTAAATATAATACATCTCGACAACTATTAATTTTTCTTTTTCATTTTTCTTTTTCATGGCAATATACTGACCACCGTATAGATTTGAAATACCATTCATTATGGAGAGAGAGAATTATTCTTGATAATTATAATCATAGCTTCGTATCAAGTGCCAAGCTGGCACGTGTTATTTTTTTAATACAAAAATTTAAAATAGTACTTTAAAATCCTGGAAAATATACATCGGTCAGCAAGTGTTTTCTTTTTCTATACAATCATCAGAATTTTTTAAAATCAAACATTTGAGGACTTAACATCCGACATCCCGTTTTCCTGCTCCATACAAGTACCTTTCATTTCCACAATTAGCTTACCGTGATCTTACCTCACTGGATCTGTTCTAAAGATCACCATATGCCTTTTTGGGGTGTGCCATCTTAGAGCTTTCAAAGTACTCCATCTTTTTCTTTATGTGTTTTCCCTATCGCAAGCTCTCTGTATTATCAGTGTGTATTACTCCTGGGGCATTTATATAACAACCTAGATATTTAAGTCTTTGTAGCCAAGTTTTTAAATACGTAGGCATATGTTGGTCAAGACCTGCCAGTAAACGACTCCTCGGCTTTCCTTCACTGCTGTGGTTTCTGTGGGTGTTCCTCTGTACCAGCAAAAATAAAATAAAATAGTTTAAAACTTTCCCTTTTAAAAAAGATACCCCCTTCCATGGGGTTCCCCATGATCCAAGGGAAGGAACTCGATGGAGATCTCCAATTTAGACTCTGTCTCTGCATAATGTCTGGCAGTGGGTTTCTGTACCAGCTCCCATCTGCTGCCAGAGGACTCCTCTCTGATGGCACTGGACAAGGCACCAATCTTGGAGTGTAGTAGGATATGGAGAATCTGTGGTCAGGATGTATTGTATGAGAGAAGAGTCTGTTTCTCATAAAAAAAGAAAAAATTCAGTATTTTGTTTATTTTAATATTTTACTATTATGGGTGACCATGAGATTAGTACTCTATTATTTTTTGTTTACTCTGCTTGCTTTAGGAACAGTGTATGATTTTAGAAAGGTGTACTTGGTCCTTTACATTATTCAATTTATTCTTCTCCATATAACAGGTTACACATAATTAATTATTTTATAAAGACCACTAAAGGTAACATTTTATTTCCATTATTGAATAGCATTTGGTACTTTCTTATTGTTGATTTTTTTAAAAGATTTATTTATTAAGCATACAATGTACTACTGGCAAGGAAGGCACCAGGTCTCATTGCAGATGGTTGCGAGCCAGTGCTCTTACCCTCTGAGCCATCTCTCCAGCCCCTTATTGTTGATTTTTAACATATCCCAAGGTTGCACGTTTTGTTGATAGTAGAGTTTGGAAGCACTGAGCTGGTAAAAATTCTGTTAAGAAAACTAAAGAAATCAAAGTATCAGCTGGTCTTCTGATACCACTGATTTCACAAACTGTGCCTTCATAACTCTGAACAGTGCCATGGGACTGACTCTAGGAGTGCCTGGCGCAGAAAGTATAGACTTTACACTGATGGCCAAGGTTCAACCCTAGTCTTCTGGTGTCTGGAGTCTGTTAAGGAAGATAAGCCATGTGCTTCCATGACCCGAAAATAAGTTAATATTTGCTGTGTTTGAAAAGTAAGATACAGCATTTCAGAAATAGGCATATTAGTCATACATACCTCATGTGTACCGCAGAGGTTTCATGTATAAAATGTTTCGAAACATTTGAGGTAGAAAGAGCTGTGTTAGTACAAAGGAAGCAGGGGCTCTAATCCGTGATTAATGCTAATGTTACCTTCATCTCCGTGATAAACAAATGCTGGGGCTTTTGGCCTGGAGCTTTAGCAAATAGGTTAAAGGCGATAAGGTAGGGAATGTTAGTATTAAAATGGTCAGGGGTGTTGTTAGAAACATTCCACATCTCCCAGCATCACTTGGTTCATTTAAGCTGGGCGTTACTGACTGGGAAGGACATTTTATACTAAGGCGTTGGACATCAGTATTTCAAGCACCAACAGAGGGATGGGGTATTCATTTGTTTCCTTCCTTGAAGACTGTTAAGCTGCTTTCTTTTCTCTCTTTCTTTCTCTCTCTCTCTCTCTCTCTCTCTCTTTCCTCCCTCCCTCCCTCCCTCCGTCTCTCTCTTTCTTCCTTTCTTTCTCTCTCTCGTTCCTCTTTCCTCCCTTCCTCCCTCCTTCTGCCTTTCTTTCTTTCTTTCTTTCTTTCTTTCTTTCTTTCTTTCTTTCTTTCTTTCTTTCCTTTCTTCTTTCTTGGTTTATTCATTCATTCATTCATTTATCCGTTTATTTGCTTATTCTTTCATACATAGGTTTTTGGAGGAAAGGATTTCTTTCATCTCATACTTCCAGTAACAGCCTATCAGTCGGGAAAGTCAGGGTAGGAACTCAAGACAGAAACCTGAAGGCAGGAACTGAAGTCGACCCCATGGAGAAATGCTTCTTCAGCCTGCTTTCTTTGTTATCCACCCCAGCATTGCATTGCCTGCAGTGATCTGGGCCCACCTACATCAGCTGCCAATAAAGAAAGTGCACTGTTGACTTACCTTCAGGCCAATCTTAGGGACGTATATTCTCAATTAAGATTACCTCTTCCCAGATGAGTTTAGGTTTCTACCAAGTTGACAGCCTAACCAGTACAATTGACCCCCCTTGTCAACATTTCATATGAAAAGCATAAATAGATAAGGAGGATCACTTCACATCTTTTGTGTCCCCTGTCATTGTGAAAGATCTCTACAGGTGCTCAGAATTGATCCAAATGGTCTTTACCAACCTATGGGCAGAATGTAACCAACATCAAATGCTTTTAACCATTAGTTGTTTCCAAAGTTCCTCTGACTTGGCTCACAACACATCTGGCTTTACATTTGGCATATCCCTGAAACGGGTTCAGCAGCAATTCTCTGGAATGCCCAAATTAGTTCAAGGCACGAAGTAATCTTATATATCTAAAAATCTCCTTTATACCTTAGCCATACAGTTGTTAGGATTTTTTTTTCTTTTTGAAAACAGTCTTTCTCTTCTCTCCTAACTTTAGGATTTTTTCAGCAAAGATCACTTAGCCTCATTAGTGTTGCAAAGACTTTAGATAAAATTGTCCTTCACAGATTCCTTTCTGGATAAGCCGGTATTGATTGCGGGCTGAGATTTTTTTTTCTGACTTATTTTATGATTTGTGGAAGTTGCCTTTGTTAGATTTCTGAAGTCTTAAACAGATCTTCTGTCTTTCTCTCAGCAGTGAGTGGAGGGTTAATATGGCCTCTTTTATTCTAGTTAAAAATAAAATACCAGGAGATGAGTAACATTAAGGTGGATGGAGTTGACCTGGGTCATTGTTCAATTTTCTTGAAGTATGGGTCACTGGATGCTTACGCCCTGCACACCTCCATTTCCACTAGTACTTTCCAAAACGATCCATCCAAAAAGACAACGTCTATACGCTTGACATTCAGGGCACGTGTGTAAAAGTGTGCAATGTACCCCAAGCACCTGTATAAAAGATTAAAAGATAGTTTACTTCATGGACCAACAATATAACAATTTGATTCCCTACTAAGGATATAGAGATAGGGAGTTTGAAATACTGTAGTAAGATTTTATAGGAGTTGGAAAACTTGATTCAATGGTTATTTCACATATTAACTCCATATTAGAGTAATTATAATATCTACACATGAATTGAGACTAGAGTCACTCATTTACTCATGAAACTCAAAGGAATGTTTAATTAGCAGAGAGCCATATGATGGATATTGCTTATTCAGTGGTGACCTAAACAGAAATATCCCTGTTCTTAATACCTAAACTTTCAAGGCTCATAAACAGGAAGTATTTGTTAATGCTTGCAACCCAGGGGTAAATTAGAATGAGTTCACCTCTACTTAGTTCTTTTATAATCTTCAGGTTGATACTTTAGGAATTCAGTGTTATCTAAATAATAATGAAATATAAGCAATCAGTATGTAGATGGAAATCCCTAAAAGCTTGATTCAGAAGGCCAGTGACTAGTATAGTCTCACTTTTGTATCAATATTAAAAATGCTTTTGGGAAGCATACTGATGTGCTGACACCAGCCATGGATGACAATAAAGATAACGTGTTTGTTCACATTAATAAACTGGATCCAAATAATGGCAAGCACATCTTCCTAGGACTTCATAATGGATTTTGTCATGCATTAATCTCAGCACTCCCAGTGACGCTAGTGCATTAACATTAAAGAATAAATGAGAGCAAGTTGCATCTTGAGATTTCACCATGTTTAGTAGGTTTTCAAAACATGGATGAGGTACATTTGAAATAAATTTTGCACAATCTTAGAGATTTTTTGAGGTCACAGTTACCCTGGAAGAAAAGTTACTCTTGCAAACTAAGTAACACACACACACACACACACACAAAGTTACTCTTGCAAACTAAGTAACACACACACACACACACACAAAGTTACTCTTGCAAACTAAGTAACACACACACACACACACAAAGTTACTCTTGCAAACTAAGTAACACACACACACACACACACGTACATTATGTGTGTGTGTGTGTGCAGTGTAAAAATTCGTTTTATATGTCGCTTCTTTTTTTCCATTGCACCAGAGTGGATTTCCAAAGACTATTTTTATTTCTACTTATAGTCCTTGCATTAACATTACCACAATGCCATCATCTGTCTAGCACAATTGCTTTCAGATCACTAATGAACCTAAGAGCACTTGCTCCTCATCCTAAACTGTTCTATAGAAGGATAACTATGATTACCTATTTGAAAAAAATCCTAATTACACATAATACCATGAAGTAGATGAAGAAAACAAAACTAAAAGCAAAAACAAAAAACCAAACCAAACAAAACAGGGTAAGTTTAGGCCTATAATTGGAGGCTACATAAATCCACAATGTGAACCCTGTGATACCAGGAGTGACTGGTTTTCGTACACAATTGCAAAATGTATATGATGCTGGGAAGAACTGAGGGGCCTGATTCCTTCCGGCAAATTTTGGCTTTGGCTTCTGTGGAAGAGAACTGGCATGCTGTCTATGTGAGGCTTTGGTTGGTCCCTCATTGACTCTTTGAAAGAGGAGACAAGGATAGCCAGGCTTGCCCACTGCCTTACCCTTCTGGCATCACATATTTTGTGCTCCAGTTCTAACCAACTCAGCTTTCGCTGAGGGCCAATGAGAATCTCTCATTTCTTCTAGAGAGTGGGCACTGTAGTTAAAACGATGCGCCACATCAAGTCACTCAAGCATTCTTTACAGCCATACGATAGACTGTGCCTTACCGAGCAGCCTGCCAAATGTCCGAATGTGTTACTTTTGTAGGAAAGAACTGAGTAGAGGGTTGGCTTCTTAATTACCTGGATCTGTTAACCTGGTTGATAAGTTTCTTAGTTTTAATCAAATATAAACTTAAGTTGCACAAGAATTCCTGTTTCGACACAGTGATGTTCTCTGTTATCTTAACGAGAGACAGACAAAACGTAGTATTTTTTTCCCCAAGTCTGAGATGGAAGAAAAACAATGGTCAGTATGTTCTGCTTCTGGGACTCAGGAGAGTAGTGGAATTCGACCTTTCCTGATCACATTTGCTCATCTTGGATCTCCTTCCGACTGTTACATTTTACAGGAAGACGAGAAAGCTTGATACGGTCATGATTTACATCCTTGAATGTGAGACACTTGAGCACTGAAGCAGTCCTTTAAGGAATAAAGTCCATCAGCAAACATACCCTCTGCGTGGGGTCGCACAGGTTTTTCGGAGACAAATTACAGGATCAAACTTAAGAAGATCAGATTTCCTCGGCAGCTTGGAGAGAGGGCACGCAGGCATACATAGTTTCACACTGAGCAGGAGATATCACTCCCGAGAAATGATGGACTTTCCTATACCTTAAATGCTTTTGCAGCTTAGTTTGCTCAACGCATATCGTATGGAAGAGATCCCTCCCTTGCTAATATTAGGGCTATGTTGCAATAGGATGTGTTTCTAAGCTTCCCAATAATGGACTGTGTTCGGTGAAGCAGGCGCACAAAGTGACGAAGGAGAGGAAGTTGTTCGCCCTGCTAGCAGACACGGATCACTGAATGTGTTGTGAACTTTGAGACGATGCAGTGTGAAGAATAGTAGAAGGAGATTCTGTGCATGGAGTATGGAGGTGTTTATAGGCTAGCGAAGACATTAGGAACTCCGAGTATGGTTTTCAAAAGCAAGCATCTCAGTTGAAAAGGTCCCATCAGTTTTCCCCTTTACAAAAAGGTATTTATATTATTCTGTAACCTTGAAGATGCCTTAATTTTTTAAGTGCAAAAGTTAAAACTGAGGGTGGATTAATAGTCTTTGATATTGTTTCTCCCAATTTTGCCATTAATTGCTTAATCGTTTATTATATTGGATTGCAGTCATTACGGCGGTTGGGTTATATTAAAATTACAACTTTTCTGTAAAGTTCTTCGTCTTGACAAAGTGAGCTGTTTGCTTGCAGAGTGGAAAGATACTGGTCCATGCTCCGCCCACCTAGCCATATGCTGCTGTCCTTGTCCTGCCCTTATCTCCTGCTTCTTCCCACTGCTTGTCTACAGGGAATTGATCAGCTGGGGAAAGAGAAGGCCTTGCCAAACAACTCTGATTGTTAAAATCCCTGGGAAAGGTCACTGGTGCTTGATAACATATTGGGAATCTTAAGAACGACTGTTTGGTTTCCTGTCTCATTTGTAATCAAAAGGAACCCCACGTTGCAGAGGGAAGTACAAATGTTGAAAGAATCTGATTCATTTGCCCTATATACTCCAGCATTGGGCAAACACAACGGTATGATAAGGAACCTGCTTGAAATCCTACCTGGTGTTTTGCTTAAAGTTACAATACCAACGTTAGAGAAGAGCAAGGGTAAGATCCAAGTGTCCACTATACCAGGGTTCAGAATTGATCCCTGCAGACAAGCCTTACCTTTGAAAACTGAGTGCTAACAGCCTGGTACATCTTGTTAGTAGCTTCCTGGGTTTAGATGTTTGGGGAATGAGACTCCCACAGGTCCCCACAGGAGAGATAGGAACCTATCTGTATCTAGGAAGAGGAAGGACAGTTCCTGGGCCTTTGAGGCAGTTCACTGTTTTTACCCTTTTGCGCTGCTTCATTCAGGGTCATTATCAAGCTGGTCTAGTCTCTTTGTGCTTTCCTTTGTCCTTCCCCTCACCTACCCCCGGGCCTCCTGTTTCTCTCTTTCCACTGGCATGCTTCTCAAAGCCCTGCTCTCTGAACCCCTGCCATCTGGAGCAGTTGCCCCTTATCTCAGCGCCCCATTGACTCGCCTCCTGGCGTAATCTCTTTGGAAAAGTTATCTCTTCTCTTGGCCTCCATGCTGAAATGTGTTTTGGGCTATTGTTCATTCCATCGATAAGTCTCATGTTGAACCAGACTTTGAAGGAGGTGTTCTTGGGTTGCTGTAAGGCCTGTATGCAAGGCCATGCTGTAGTCTTTGCTGGCCATAATGTGGCAATTATTTTTATAGATTTTTAATTTTAAGTGATTTTAACGGAAAATTTTGGTTGAAAACTTGAAAAAAAAAAACAACTCAGTTTTGTCACCTGGAACCAATCATTTTATTTTGTTCATTGGTTTCTGGATTCTGAGCGTCAGGATGGTTCTAGGATAGGGATGGATCGTTGAATGGTTTGGGGGATTGTAAAAATACACTTGCACTTTTGCAGGTTCTCAGGTCTGTGTTAGGACTCGGTAGGGCTGAACGTCCTGGTTGTCCTGGGATTTTAAGAAACCGTTTCTGCTAGTTAGTTGTTTGAGAATACCACAACATTGAAAGGCATACAACACTGCTTCAGTCATCTCTGAAGAATGGAAAGCAACTAAAGTCCCCCCCCCGCCACACACACACACACACACACACACACACACACACACACACACACACGCTGTACATTAATGCCAAGGAATGAGGAATGGTGGTTGAGTCTTCCAGGTTCCCTTCACTTATTTGCTTTCGCATTAACTTTGCTCTTCAAGAACCAGTTGAGCTGATGGGAACGAGCATGTAAACGCCCTCCCAGAATGCTTGGTTAATACTGCACTTGCTTCACATTTCACCTCCCTCTGTTTGGATTGCATCTCTAAAACCTTGAAGACGTTAGGGAAAAGTCAACACTGAGGCAAGCAGAAGCTTCTGTCATAATGCAGTGGCTAACGTCATCGAAGCGCTGTATTCTTTGCGCGGTGAATACCAGGAGGATCACGTCACACATGTAGAAAGTTTTCTGAAATGTAACTATTATCCAAGAGTCCAGTAATGTTAGTGTGGGTTTATGTTCTTACGTCCTTCTGTGAAAACAAGAAAAAGCCAAAGAGGTTTCTGGGTAATGGACCTTGAAAACCAATAAGTGAAAATGAAGTTATTTAAAACATATTGTGACATTTTTTTCTTTCCCCTACTTTATTATCTATTTGATCATATTTACTTAGAATTTTATTTCTCCATTAAAGACGAAAACAGAACTTGGATAGGTAATCACATATGACAAGTGGCAAGCAGCAGAAATAGTGAACTAGTCTAGAAGGTTTTAACAGCCTGTCAACCTAAAATTCGTGTTGTAGTAGATAGATGTGAAGGGAAAAAGGGAGAATCACAAACTACATTTTGGACACTGGACATAATAGTTCAAGGTAAGAAGAACTGAATATTGGTTTGCGTATTTATTCTATATTTATTTAAACAAATGTTTGTCAAGAATTTATTTTAAATGAGCCATACACTTATTTGAGCTTTACAAATAAAAAAATAAATGATCAAAATCCCTCTTGCTCCAAAAGGTTACATTTCATTATATTTCAATAAAATCACTAAAGGACGGCTGTTGTTTGTTGGTTGACTTTTCTAGAATGTACTGAACTGAGAGTGTAATTTAGTGGTACGGTGCATAGTTGGCGAGCATGAGATTCTGAGCCTCAGTCCTGACATCAAAAACAACTAAAGCGAGAAAATAAAGACAAAGTACACTTGATTCAATTTGATAGTAGGATGTAGTGTGCAATCATATGTAATATATTTACATACATATATTTCATGAACTATTTAGATGAAGTTACAGTTACTGCATCGCGCTTGTGTCACTTGCTTTCGTCAGTGCAGCATGGTGCACATTTGTGATTCTCCAGCTCCGTCTGCAGGCTGTCTTATCTCCCTAATAGGTAGTGATGCATTTCTGTACTCCAGTATTGTGGGAATGAGGGGCCTGTGATGAGGGTTCAGGTCAAATTTAATAAATCATTTCTTGAATGAAGCTTGCACTCTGGATTTCCATGGTTAAACTCTGAAGGTAAGAATATTTTGGTAAAAATGTACTGGTAAATAACTTATGTTTAATGAATTGTATATTAATTTAAATTATATGCATGCTAATTAGAATAACTTATAGCAATCTGATTACTATAGAACTGAAAGAAGACTATTAATGGCATGGCTTAAATATGGCATAGTTGTTGGTTGTATTGAGTAAAATCACTAAGACCATCTCTGGGCTAATCTACTGAATTCAAAATGCTAATTTATTCCATTAAAATTATTATAAATTCACATTTTTATTGTATATTGTTGTTTACTACGTTTATTAAAATTTTCCATGTGCCCAACTTAGTAATATCTTAAAATGAAATTATATGCTTATACGTCTTCTATTTAGAAGCTGAGAAAGGGAACAGCACTTGAGAAGTAGTAGCAAGCCTTCAGCCCTGGGTTCCATCCCAAACAATAAAAATATTCAATAAATAAGAGAATAAAAATTATCCCCTTCATGTGCGTTTAATTTTACATTGAAGTTAGCTAGTTATATATGTAAGTGGTGGGATGGTTGTTTCCCGTGGACGTGAACTAATAGAACGTTACGGACAGAAAGCAGATCAGAAATAAAGCGGCTCCCCCACGACATTTCATCATGTGGAGATTCCAAAGTACATTATGTAACCCCATTTATTTTCTGGAACTTGGGCAGAAACTTTAATTCTCTTTGGAACAGGCTTTACGCCATATTTATTTTGCTGAGTCTATCCAGGGGGAGGAAAAAATATGAAAAAAAATATCTTGTTAGATTTGGTGACATAAAGGTCAAAAGATAAACTGTAAGTGATCTCCGTGCTTATTTTTTTGACAGTGGTAAATTAGCAGCCGCGCAGCCTTCTCTCCGCGAAACACAACCTGAGTAATTGAACACGTCGCTGGGGAGCGTCCTTGGTTAAGCTGATTCCTATTATGTTGACTTGTCAGGGGCCAATAATTAAAGCTGAAGAGCGATGCTCATTAGTGTCGGCAAGATGATTCAGAGAATAGGAGAAGGAGGTCGTTGAGATGCACCTGCAAAAGGCAGGCCTGCATAGAGGTGAGCGCAGCCAGAGTGGCTGGATTTCTCCGCCATGCTAGCATTCTCGTTGTGAAAAGGGCACACTGAATTAGGTGTCGCGAATGTCTCCTCCCGGCACAATTTATACAATGCATTTCATTTTTGCTTCTGAACACGCTTTTCACCCCATGTAATATTTTCTTTTCTTCACAATTATGCTTTTAAGAGTAGGGAATTTCTGAAGAGAGCAGATACAAGTCCGTTGAGAAACACTTGAAAACTTTTTTTTTTTTATGATGGTCATCATTTCATTTGTTCTGCTGAAAACTCTCTACCCATCTGAATTTGCTTCTTTGAATTCTCAGTAGGCTGCGCGTCGATTGCTTTGAGTTCGCCAATGTTTATGATGAAGACTTTAGGAGTATGCCTTTGCCACATTTACTTTGCAAAAGTAGGACTGTTAAGATGTATATTCAGCTGAGGAAAACTGAAGGCAGAACATAAGCATAGGCTCTAGAGATACCTAGAAAACCAAGAATTTATAACATGAGCAAAACTGTGGTTGGAGAGCAATTGGTGTCGGTACTGACTACTATAGAAATGTGATCATAATATTCTGAAGTGGGTTCTTCTTATTTTATAATTGGCCTCTAAATTAGGCGGATCTCTGTGAGTTCGAGACCAGCCTGGTCTACAAGAGCTAGTTCCAGGACAGGCTCCAAAGCCACGGAGAAACCCTGTCTCGAAAAAAAGAAAAAAAAAAAACCAAAAAAAAAATAATAAATTAGGCTCTGGTTTGATGAATCCATGCTAGATTTAATGAAATAGCCCAATGTCCATATAGTTCTTAAAATTTCAGTCAATGTATTGGATTATTTTCACTGTTATTGGCTATGCTACAGGTTATATTGTAGTGGGGAAGTGCCCATTTTGCTTCAAGTACTTTAATTTCTCCTGGGTCCTGAAGCTCAACATTGCATATGCCTTTTGCAAGGCCCCACAACTCCACTGGAATCTTTAGTTTCATTTCTAAGGTCCAACAAAAACCAATTGTTCTGATTTGGTTCGAGATCAAGTCTGTGTGGAAGCCCTCCCATCTGTGAATCTTCCAAAGCCTGTAGAGCCGCTTCTTCATGCTGATTTCAACTTGTGTTTTTGTCTCCTCCACTTGGACTAAGTCCCTGAAGGACATGGATTGACTCTTGTTAATGTTTGTATGTCTGGTGGTTGGAGCTCAATAAATCTTGGTTAAACTTAATCCGGGAGCAGAGGAGATCCTCTAGTATAGTTACATATTTCCAAAGATACCAACAGCTCTAGAAGTCAAATAGAACAACCCCCTACTCTTAAGATGCCAAGAATTCCTTACTGGATGTTCTTTAACAGATAGCTCCTATCATGGCTTGGTAGAACATTTCCCAGAACTGCCGAGATAGACACATTGCACCCAACTGTTTCTCGATTGGACAATCTTAGTTTATAATAGAAGAAAGTTTACCATTAACAGAGTGGTACTGGACAAGGATTATCTTCAGTATTCCTTATATCCTTCAGAATCAGGGACTAACATTATCATCTCCATCCTGCAGATAAGGATGATGCATTTCAGAGAGGCATGGTGACTTTCCCAAAGCCTCTGAAATTATTAGCAGGAGTGCCTCCTTGGGAATCTACCTGTTTCTGAGTTTTTTAGAACGTCGATGTTTTCAAGCCTGTAGCTGCCTCCTTTACTGCTTTTCTCCATCATTACAAATATACTTGTGGTTAGTTTTCTTCAGTCTCCTACCCATGTGTGTGGAGACAGTGGTGTTTATCGCATTGCTTTGCTGCTGCAAACCCGTGCCATGATAAACATTTCCCCAAGCAGGAGGCTTTCTTACATTACAGTGGGACTAATGTTTACCTTCACCCTCCCTGTAGCTTTTGTGGGATCTCTGCGAGATGGTTTGTAACAAGGTGCTTTGGCAGAATAGGCTACTAAGCTAGGACTTTTTATATCTCTTGTTGAGAACGAGAGAGTCGCATGTTCAGTAGGAGAGACCCTCAATTTAGGGTTAACTTAACTTCAACGTGCGCATGAAAGAATCAATCTTTTGCTAATATCGTAGGGTTGATATTACCCATATTACCAGTTCCTGCACTGAAACCTTCCACTTTAGTCAGATCACCTTGGGCATCGGGTTTTATTTTCTAATATGCTATGATTTTGTAGGAACAATCTTATTGAAAACCTAATCAATATTGGCTCTTCTGACAGTTATAAATGTTGAATACACGGTCATTTGGATGATTATTGACAGCACTTGAATTTAACAGTAGTAGTTTTAAGCCATGATCATTATTTTCTTAAAGGTTTCTTTTAGCAAAGGGAAGGTAGGTAGTTCATTTGACATTTTTACTTAGAAGTGAGTTTCTTGATTAAAACTATAAAACCTCAGCTTTCACCTTAATTCATACACTTCCAATATTCTTCTTCGTGATCGGGTGTGATATCCCAATTATATATTCTACTCAGATTGTCTCTCATCTGTTCCTCTAAAAACATGTTAAAGCACCGCTGAACCAATTTTTACAGTGCTAGCTATTAATCAGAGTAATCAGTATTAATACGCTACTTTACTAGCTGAGTGCCACTTGTCACTAATATGACAGGGTAAATTTTACATTATTTTTTTTTTAACAAAGGCTTTCATTTAATAGGAGAAAAAAAAGGAGGTCGGGGTATTAATTGTTAGCAATCAGAAGCCTGTGTTATTAAGACTGGCATTTTGAATCAGACATGTCAGCCTCTGCTAGGAATGTATCTCCTCTCTCACTAATTCTTTCATGGATTTAAATGCAGTCTTATTTACCTATACATGAAACTTCAATGATAGATAGAACCACTGGCAAGTTATGTCTGCTGAAAGCAATTTCTTGTTAGAGTTAAGCAATTTCAATGTTGTTTTGGCTGGACAGCTCCCCTTTCCCTTTCATCTTGCTTGCCTTAGGAATACGTGATATCGCAAACATCCTCAGGCCTCAAAGTCAATCTTTGATTTGTAAAATGGCCACTTTTGAGAGCTGACATCTTCTGGGTGCGGATCATTATAGTAAGGAGTTTCTGTTAAATCTGGACGATTCTTAGCACCACTGCAAGTTCTTTTACTCAGAATGTTCATGTTTATCATCATTTAGCTCTACACTAAGGCATTAGGTGTTCCATGCAGATAAGAGGATACAGAAGGAGAAATCAGCACATGACATGTGGAAAGGCTACTTCCCCGTAGTGAGGCTTTCCTGGATGGAGAAAGGTAAGAGGCAGCAGGCTGGTAGACATACTCTTCATGGAGGATATGTTGGAAAAAGCAGACAGAGGCTGCAGGAAAAGGTCCCGATGCTTCCCAAGCTAGTTAGGGCGATTGCTTCATTGTTGGAGCGTTTCACTCCGTGTGGTAGTGTTAGTGACGGACTACCATGTAACTTGCTGCAGATCCAGAAATGGGGTCAGAAAGTCATACACCTATCCCTTTACAGAATAGCCCACAACTATTTACCCCACATTGCCTAGCGAAAGCTCAGAGAAAGGAGAGAGTCAAGAGGATGAGAGCTAGGGAGGGGGGGAAGGAGAGATAGAGAAGGAGACTCTTTGACCCTCCCTTCTGATTAAAAAAAAAAAAAGAAATGCATAGAAAGTTGGTTTAGCAAATTATGAGTAATAAAAGCATCTTTTAAGGGTTTGATGTTGATGGGACTTTTTAATGATTTAATCTAATTAAAAAGTGAAATTAAGTAAACTTCCCGTAATTTGGAGTCTAGATTAAGAACTAATTTCTAGGAAATTACTGTCAGTGATAAATCTCAAACATAGTTGGCAAGTGAGTGTGCTGTCAGTTTTATTGTGAGAGCGTTTGAACTTGGCTTTGTAAGGAAATGGAGTCCAGGAGTTAGATGCCTTCTTAGAACCATCTGATTAGTGACTCTTGTCTGTATGCGTGGGCATTTGCCTGACTTTAGCCAACCCAGATGTGAACCCAACAGTGAAGTGCTCTGTGTGCAAATGTAAGGAATTTGATGGAAGAGGTTGCTTATTCGGATCAGTATAATGAATGCTTCTGCAAACTTATTTGCCCAAATGGACAGGTGTCTCTTATATTGGAAGTTTGTAGCCATGAATAATTTGAGCGTATTTTCTTAAAGCAATTTTCTGGGAATATTTACATAAACACTGAAACCTCTCTCTTTTCTGTGTCTGTGACAAATCTTTATTGAATACGTATTATTTTTCCGTTGTGTTGCACCAAAAAGGAATTTGCCAAATCCATATAGTCATTTGTACATAGGGTAATATATAATAACTGTTGCAGTTAAAATTTAAAATAAACGATATTCCAAATATCAAATCAATTGGTGAAAGCATATCAGTAGAATGCTGATTCAAATGGTAGTCAAAGGAATATCACTTATCGCTGAAGGATTTTTAATTTTTTGTATTATAATTTTGTAGCCAGTATCTGGCACTCCTGTTAAAAATCATACAGAACATGGTTTAAACATATATCTTGTGTACTATATATATATGTGTGTGTGTGTATGTATATATATGGATATTTATATATAATGTACTTATTTATTTAAATGAGGGCAATCATTACATATACTGTAGAAGCTATTATGGATCTGTCTGACTTTACTTTTTTTTAGTTTTAAATTGTCTCAGTATAGAATAATTGTCATCAGTGAACATTTTGAGTTGTTTGATAGTGTTCTACTCTTCAAGATGATTAAACAAAAGCAATGGACAATATCCAATTCTGTTCTACCGAAAAGAGTATATGTTCTATTTAGACAATATATATACATGTACATATACCAATATATCTGTAAACATACCAATTATCAAACTCTTAGGTTATCCAACAAAATATATGCACAGTAGAGGAGATAAAAACACAGTTCATGTGGCGTAATCACACAGGTTACCGCATTGACAGCAATGGAAGAAAATGTCATGGAGCCATAGACCAAAGTACATTAGATTATTTTTTCAGTATACTTGGCCATTATTACAACTTATCATGTGATGATTCTGTCCTAAGAAAAGAAAGTAAAAACTCCAGGGGGGATTCTTTCCAATAATGAGTGTAAATCTCTTTTGAACACTAATGTAAGGGCTACAGATGCTGACACATAGAAGGATGATTTGAAAGGCAGTAGCAATCCAGGTGTTTAAACATGTGCTCTGACTTACCTGTTCAGCCAGACCGTTTGTGGTATGTTCTCTGCCACCTGCATTTTCAAGGGTCCCAACCTAACAGTACGTACTTTACGCAACTTTGAAAAGCTGTGAACTATTTTTCTGTGGTTTCCCTGGCCCCTTCTGTGCATTCTCCTTTTTTTCCCGTTAGGTGTAGTTACATATGTACTCTGAGGTCCATATACACTGTAATAGTCCATAAAGCATGAGCTTGAACCTAAGGCATGTTACATAGCTATAATCCGAGCACTTGGGAGGGAGAAGGAGACCTAGGACTTCAAGCCAGTCTCATCTACATAGAGAGCTGTAGGACATCCTAGGTTACATGACACTTTGTCTCCTCCACAAAAAAAATTTAAAAAATAATAATAGTAAAATAAAAACTTAAAAGCATAAGCTGGGATCACCCTGTACCAATTTCACTGGAGAATATAGTCATTAAATTGATTGAATGATGGTTTTAGCTGCCACAGATGTTAAAAGCACTGGTGGGCATTAGTGCCTCTACATCAGATAAAGGCTTCTCCTTGAGTTCACTTGGTGTAATCAAGTCTATGTTAGTCTATTAGCCACCAAATAGACTTTCATAGGTTTCTGTGTACCTAGTACTTTTGTTGAGTAAATCAATATAATGTAACCTTTTGAGGAGTAATGACAACAGTTTCTTGCCACCCTGTTGTACGGGCTCTCCTACTAGTTAATATCTGCCCAGATGCCAGGGAATCAGGGTTTACAGCTGCTCCCAGCCCTGTCTTCTAAGCCGTGCTGTTCTTCCGCTCCGTTAAGTTATGGAATCTTCAGTGATCCTGTCTGAAGGTTCACTGTTAGAAGCCATGATTCCCATTTTTCTGAAGAAATATATGAGGCCTAAAGGTAATTAGTGACTGACTCACGTTCCAACAGGCCTTCTTTGTGAGGAGCTAGGACCAGAATTCAAGGTTGGGCATAGATCTTCCCTGTGAGCCACTGCTGTTTTCTCTAGGTATAGCCACCAACAGTCATCTTCATTTTTAAAAACAAACAAACAAAAACCAAAAAAATAAAACATGTTCCTGTGGTCTGGAACATTATTTTATTCTCTTATATTCCAAAGAGAATTAAATTTCATGTTTATATTCCTTGTTTGTTCATTTTGTCTTGATGGTTTATCTTTCAGTAACAATGTGAAAATTTGTCCTAGGACTTTTATGTTTCATATATAACTATAATGGATATGGACAGTGTGATAAGCAAACATGAACTCTAGAGCATAGTGATTTCAGAATATTTTTACTTAAAAGTCCCTTAAGTTATTCTAAGGATTTTGTAAATATGCAAATTATTTATAGATAGATAAGCCATTTTTTGAAATCCACACTAAACTAAGGTAGATTCTTCGTCCTTTTGAAGTACCATTTTAGTTTTGGTTTATCTTGTTTGACCTTCATCTGGTGCGCAAAAGGGTAGATGTTGTTTGGAAGAAGTTCTAGAGATAAAAAATAAAGATACATTTTCATATATATATTTGTGATACATTTAGCTTCAAGTTTTAAACTTTCAGTTTTGGTAAAAATCATTTCTATCCTTCGTACTCACAGAGCTGACATCAAAGACTTAGGCGTCTACACAATTCAACCACTTGGGTCTGTCACAAGGAAAAGCACAAATGGCTCAAAACGAACATAAAGGGTGGCTTTGAAAGCTCAGCTCTTTTGTCATTTCTAATTTTGAAAGAAATAGGATGGATGAAAACTTGAGATTAGAGGTGTGGTTTCACCAACTCAGAAAAGTCAATAGGGGCCAGGAAAGCTGAGGCATGCCTGGCTGAATTCTTACACCTCTGTGGGATGAGAAGGCCATGAAAGGCATTCGTGCCAAACTTCCGGCCCCCTTCAAATGGCTGTGGAAACAGCATAGCAACTTATTTGTTTTCCCTGGATGTCTCCAGCCCTGTTGAAAATATCTGGTGTCTTCTCTCTCTCTCTTTCTTTCTTTTTCCTCCTTCTGTCCTTTGGGCTTCTGTCTCCCTGAGGACATTAATCTGCTTCAAACCTGCCCTAGGGCCTTCCTGGAATTATTTGTGTTGAGATTAAGGGGAATGCAGATTTGTGGTTTATTGCGGTGGGAATCACAGGTGCTGGTTTCCTACCAGCTTTTGTTCAGCCCACAGAGAGGCGAAAGCGAAGGCTGGTGCCTCTCCCTCCTGGAACCGTGATTATTTTGGAGTGGGTCATACTGTAGGACTTAAAATTGTTTAATTATAGCACTTGACAGTTCTCTCATAGTAATAATAGTTGGTACTTACACAGCCTATTTCATCTTCAAAGCCTTCCACAAGCACTAATTAATTCTCACAAGATGCCTGGGGGGGGGGGGTCTCATCACTCCCATTTTACAGATACGGAAATTGATGCAAGCCAGTTAAGAGTCTCGCCATAGGCCACAGTGGGAAGGCAGAATCTAAATACAGGTTGCAAACTTGGGAGTGACTGGCGCCTAAATCCTTTTCCTTAGGCCTAGATCTGGCCTCCTCCTTCTCTCCCTGCTCATCTCTTCGTATTTCTGTCTTCCGTTTTGGAAAGGACTTGGTATTTTTTTTTCCCCTCCAGTCTTCTCTTTAGGGAATATTTATTTAACACTGCTTGAAGAAATAAATAAATCATCTCAGAATTGCAGCTTGACAGACATCCTATGTCTAATAAGGACATGAATATTTCGAAATGTCAGGAAATGAATTAGGTTTGGGTGAAAGAAAGGATTCCAAATTACAGTTTGCCTGATAAATATTGCATCCATAAACAGCAAAAATAACGATAGTAATTAGTTAACCTTGCCAAAGAAAGCATGCATTTATGTGAAACTGGCCAGGCATTTTTGTGTCCTACTGACTGACGTGTGCACAGTCCACTCTCTGACAAAGGAAGAGACTCATTTGAATTGTAAATCACCAACATGGTGAATTGTAGATTGCAGTAGTAAGGCTGTGCTGTGCTGTGATAAATTACACATTCAATATTGGCCAGGCTTCTGAACCTTGCGTTTCTCTTCTGCTTACGGGTTCTATATCATTATTAATATCTTCTGCAGACGCTGCATGGCGAATTGTTCTAGATACAGAAAAGGCACCCAGTTGTATTCTGGCTATAATAAGGGCTCTGTGTGGCTCCTGTGACCTTTGACATTTTTCTTTTTTATTGTTGTAAGTCAGTAAAGTGTTCCTTGTGTTAGTCCTGCTGTGTGGATATGCAGGTCTTGACACAGTGTGTGCCTGAAGATGATCTTAGTAAATACTGTATTATAGTCAACAATTTTGGCTAAACCATGTCAAGTATACATTAAAATGAAATGTGCTTTCGAACAAAAGATCTCATGAAACTCCTCAAATATGTCATGATAAGTGTGCTCTCAGTCCAGCCTTTCATTTGGCGAGTGGGGATCAGAGACCGAATGACAATAATAAGGACGGGTTTGCAGACATGGGACAGCCTATGCAGCATGAGTGTCAAGAGCGCTAGTGTTTTCAAGTGTCACACTTGACTTCCGCACCTCCTTTATTTCCCTAATTGTCGAGGTTTCATCTTAGAGGACAAATAAATTACTCATAGTGTGGGGAGTGGATTTTTACTTTATTTTTTAACTTTAACTTTCTTTTTTATCATCTGTATCTTTCACATCAAGCATCTCAATCCCATTCATTTCCCATCCCTGTGTATTCACCCTCTGCCCTGGCAGCACCCCCTCCCCACCATGAAACAAAATAAAATTTAAGAGAAAAAAGAAAACAAAAAACATGAGGAAAAAACAATCTTGCCACTGAAGCTGTAGTGTCACACAATGAGTTATGCAGGCAGTAGACCTTTGTCACAACATCTTTACTTGCAAGTGTTCCTTGCAGAGTCACTGGTCTGGTTCAAGGTCTCTGGTTTCTGCTGTGCTATCAATGCTGGAGCCTCACTGGAACTCCTCTTGGTTATCTCCATGTTTCCCTGTGTTGTTGAGATGTCGCTGTTTTGGGTCTACAGGACCGGTCCCATCCCTTGCTCCAGCAGATCACAGATGGGTTAAGGTGCCCTCTCTACCCTGGCCACCAACGCCTGTAGACTGATTTTTAGAGTTGGTGATGTATACTGTTCCCTTTGCATAAGCAGCAAAATTGACTGACCTAATATAATGATCAGTTATAGCTTTCTGTTTTGAAGTAAGCCATGGTAAAATCATTCATGTGTATGGTACAATGGCAGATTTCATGTTATGGCAAGAAAGAATGATGGATATTAATATCATACAAGGAAAAAAAAACAAAACGAAACTTCTTAAACTTTCTCCCTATATCCGTCCTAGGTTCAATGCCTAAGGAATGCTTTAGATAGTAGGATTCATTTTCTGCTGTGACCTACTTGCACATATTCTGAAATGCTATTAGTTGACTTGTTTGTCTACCAAGAATACAAGTTTATGGAGGATGTTCCAAATTTGTCATGCCATTTATATTTATGATCATATTCAACTTTAGTGAATTATATACAATTGTAAATAAAAAAAATTTAAAATGGAAAGGAGGTTCTCTAGTGACTAAGATGTTACTGTTTCAGAAAGATTCAGAGAAAATGGATCAAACTAAGAAATTTGTGAAATATTTAGGATAAAGACCAAATTTTATTTTTTATAAAATGTAGATAATTTGTTTAAGTAAAGCAACTTGGAGCCAGTGGTGGTGGTACACGCCTTAGGGTCCTAGCACTAGGAGCCAGAGGTAGGTGGAGCTCTCTGTGAGTTTGAGGCCATCATGGTCTACAGAATGAGTTCCAGGACAACCAGGTTGTTACACAGATAAATCCTGTAAATAAATAAATACGATTCAGCATAGACTCATGAATTCACATGGGCCAAAAATATATTTTGTAACCTAATTACTTAATATGCCAAATAAATAAATCAATGTATCACTGAATTAAAATGTTGGCTAGTGCGCATGACAATTTTTGTGGTTATGAATTTAAATTTCCTTTTCAGTTAACTGACTTGATCAGAAGACTGTTAAGGTGAATTGTTCAATAGGAGAACATGGAGATTGTGAGGCAAACTCCTCCTTCTGTCCTCCAAGGATGTCTCTTGAGGTCGAAAATCAAAGCTCAATATTATGTCACTGCTTTTATCATTCACTTTTGGCCTCCTATAACAGAAATACCAATCATTAATAGATTTTTTTTTTAAGTTTTTCTCTGTTACAGTTACAGCGACCCTTAGTACATCCCACAGTATTTAGCAACACCTCACTGCAGTTTCTTACCAGCCCACATCCTTAATAGTTTTTGGTTGCAACATTTGTGTGATGTAAAGCCGTGATGGGTGTTTAGCTTCTCCTTTATGCTGTTTTGTATAGTAACACATTATGATTTTTTTTCCTATGAAGGATTTCACAACCCAGGGAAAGAAATACTAGATCCTGAACTCTAAATTTTGAGTGATGGTTGACCATCTGCATAATAGAAGGGGTTTTGCCATCCAGAAATGGCATGCGGAGAGACAGAGCTTCCTTTGCCAACTGACACCTACGTGCCATTTAGAAGCACGCTTTACAGGGGCTAGGAAGGACAGACTTTCTGATGTCACACATTAACTCCTGGGTGTCTCCATAACCACATAGGACAATCAGGGATCATGAAAAGGATGGTTTTTGGGAGAATGTGGAAGTGACAACAGTGAAACCATTGAAGCTCCAAGATTGGGTTCAGGATTGTTTCAGGCTGCAATTTAGAATTGAATTGCTCTAACTTACCATGATCGGAAGTTCTTTATTCGGAGCTATGTCAGTGACCTTCCCTATGAACATGACACTGTCTCGTCTATTTGCTGAAAGGTCTCGATTTTATTCTTAGGTGTCCAGTGCTTTTGACGGTGCAAGCCGAGTGAAACTTCAAATCAGGAACTAGAACACTCTTCTTAGGCCACAACTTTTTGTTAAATGTAACAGGATATGATATTTTTAGTAATCTCAAACAACTGCATGTATGTCCGTGTTTTCTTTTCCTGTGGCTTCTTTTGATGCAAGCTGGCACAGTAAGTGAATAATTTATGGTATTTGATGTTGCGTTGACAGCTGTTGAAAGATGTAAAAGTTTGGCTGAATAAGAATGGAGTTTCAACTCTAGATCTACTCCTGTGTATTTGCTCAGTGGCAATGAAATTATTATGTTTTTCTGATCCTTGGATGGATCTCATTTGATGTAGGATTGTTATTCTTGCCCCTACGGAAGTAGAAATAATTATTAAGGGCTTTAGAATATATTTGGCCACTAACACCACATAACATAATTCCGTAAATTTTCTGATTCTGAGCACTGATTACAGAATACTAACTGCAGCTCAGAAGATGTATTTGAAGACTCATGTTTACATTTTCTCAAATTGAGACTCTTTACTCTTAAGATTTGCTTACTTACAGTCATTTAGATAGTCGTAATGTTTTTTTTTTTCTTAGATCATAATAGTCTATATTTTCGTAAAGTATTCTTGGAATTTATATATAATGTTTATAAATGGCTTAGAAGAAAACTTTTCTTTAACCAATTATTTGTCAGTCTCAAGTGCATTAGAGTCTGATGAAAGAGTTGCCCCTGTGATTCAAATATCTCTATTGTGTCCTTCTAGACTCCTGTTAGAGCTCAGTACCCAGCACTTGAGGATTAGGGAACACTTTGAAAACAAAGATTTTGTGACAATTTTTTTCTATTCAGGTGGTGTTTGGAATCTAACATGTCTTCTTTGCTATCAGCTGTGGGTTACAGAGTGGGTACATGGGAACGCCATGGATTTGTATTCTATTACTAGCTCCATCATCACATAGACATTCTGTTCACATGTCATTGCAGAGACAGGGGTTTTGGTCACTCCACTGAACACATATCATTTTCCCTTGTGTTTATTGATCTGCTTGGTGACATTCTGACTTCTGTGATTACAGCAAGAGCCCTGAAGATGGTACCAAAAAAAAATAATGAAAATAAAACAAAATGAAATAAAACAAAAACACTTAGACAGAATGCATACTGAATCCTTATCATGTACATTTTCTTTTCTTTTTATGAATTTATTTTTTATTTTATTTTCTGTTATTGAAAATGGATATTTTTTGTCATATAATATATCCCAAATATTTTTCCCTCCCTCTACTCATCCACATTTCTTATCTGGATCCACCTCCTTTCTATCTCTCATTAGAAAACAAACAGGCTTCTAAGAAATAATGAACCATAGTAAGATAAAACAAAAGCTAATGCATCAAAAGATAGAAGAAGAAGAAGAAGAAGAAGAAGAAGAAGAAGAAGAAGAAGAAGAAGAAGAAGAAGAAGAAGAAGAAGAAGAAGAAGAAATAAAACAGCCCAAGAAAGGGCACTAGAAACAGAATCTTATTTTAAACACACTCATGAAATGAATGAAATCACCTAAACTGGAAGCCACCTACAAAGGACTTACCATGTAAAAAGAGAGAAGTTAAACATGTAAGTAAAATAAAATGAAAATAAAAAACAATATGATTAAATATTTTTTTAAACAAAAGAGGGAAAATCCTGATAGAGAGTAGATACCTCCAAATATGCCATTGAGTTTATTTTCTGTGGGTCACTTCCTACTGGACATGCAGCCTACCTACAAGAGCAGTTTGTTTCCCCACTGAGATTCCCCTGAAGGAAACTAAATTTTCCTTTGCTAGTGGTTATCAATTGGCGATTTCTTCTGAATTAAGATGTGCCCGCTTCTTCTTTCAACAGTAGCGCCCACTCTGGAGCAGACCTGTGCGGACCCCATGCATGCTGTACTTTCATGTGCATATCAAGCATGTTGATTTCGAGGGCCTGATTTTCTGGGTGTTTTCCATCCCTGCCCCCCCCCAGCTCTTACACTCTTTTTTACTCTTCTGCAGTGTTCTAATGTCTCTTAGGGGAGGGATTTGCTGGGAACCTCCCTTTTAGGACCGAGTATTCCATAGTGTCTGGTTGGAGGTTGTCTCTGTATTTGTTCCCATCTGGTGTAGGAGGAAACTTCTCTGATGATGACCTAGTAGGGTATTGTTCATATTTGTCTTTTTTTTTAATGGCTTCCATAAACTAAGCTGCCCCACTAAAAATAATACAACTAATACCTAAAATACAGCCCCGTAGAATCGTGCCAATACTGCAGTACATGACAAATTTCCAAATTCGCTGGCAAGACTGTCGGTGAAATGTGTCATTTGCACATCTTGTTCTTCAAGGAGACAAAATAATACTTAACCATGTAATGATATAGAGTATTAAATCCCCCTGGGAAAAGAGTTGGTTTTTAAATACTTTGAAAAGAAACTTTCAAGTTAGTGATTTACACAGTTAATTATAAACAACAAACCTTGTAATTAAGTGTTGCCATTTTGGGTGGAATTGGTTTCACCCATCACTAATCCGTCTATCCTTGTCTCTAGCCTTTGAGAGATTATGGGAAAATGCACACGATGAAAAGTTTAACTTGTCAAGTTTAAATTTAGACGCAAAGTCCAGAATATCAAACACCGTAAGTGATAATTATCACCACCTGGAAATAATTTGTACCACTGAGTTAAGTAAGGCGTTCTCCTTTTCTGCTGGTGGGGAGTTTTTAACCTCCTGATCACGGGAACACTCCTGCAGCTTACACGGCTGTGTCTTGTGCCTCATTTCCAGCAGTCAGCACAGTGCCCAGGGATTAGCAAAACCCGGGAGGACACATATTAGGTTGATACAATATGAAGAAGACTAAGCCAGCCCCCAAAGGAAGGAGGTCCTGATTTTCAGTTACTCAAATCAGCTCAGGTTAGTTACAGGTTAGTTATGAGTTCCGGTACAAAACTGCCTTGATTTTCTCATAGAAATAAAATAAAATAATATCAATAACCTGTAAGTAAGTAAACAGTTTATGACACCATCTTCTAATACACTTGTATTTTACAATACAATACTCCTTTGTTAAAAAAAAAGTGTGAGGGTCTTTCATGGTAACTAACTTGTAGTTTCAAATGGGTTGAAAAGATAGTTGTTTTAAAATCATAATTGTATACTTCAATGATATTTTGCTTAGTTCATCATCAGGCTCATGTAAGTGCTTTCTGACACATTTTTATTCTCCAGTGGCTTTTATATATGATTGAGTTGCTTAGGTTTGTTAAGTTTTATTATTTTTTGGTTATTAGTGAGGTATCTGAATATTCCTCTGCAGACAAGAGTTGATTTTAAAATTTTGACTGCGTTTAATAAAATTTGATTCTCATTGACCTATATACTTTCAAAAGCATACTTTAAATAATAACTAAAACAAATCAGAACTATGACTGATTTTGAGGGATTTTTTTAGGTAGACTTTCTGAAAAGAAAAAAAGAAAAAAAAAACTGACCATGTAAAACCCCAATAGTTAGAAAGACAAGTATTTGAAATTAACTTCCATATTAACTTAAAAGATGAGAAGTCAACAGAGGCAAAATTTGATACAGTCTGGCTTGACCTACGATAGGAGGGACAGAGTGCCATGTGTGGGAACTCCATCCATTCCCCCGAAACAGCCTTCTGTTCATGATCATGGACTTTGTGTCAAAACACACGTGCACCAGACCTCTTCAAAACTGACTTGTACCCTTACTTGGAATGGAATTTAAAGGAAGAATCCTGTCATATAAAATTTTTACATTTTATGTTAATATTTCTACCCATTAAAGTCACATTTTTTTTTCGTCACCAACAAGAGTGGCAGAAGCTTCCCCTGGAGGTAGAAAATTGTGGGTTACAGACAGTATGATGGACAGCAGCCGGTATAATAGCACCTCCTGAGTGATTATAGAGAGGCCAGAGATTGAGCCAAGCAGTGCTTCTTCTTCACTGTATTAAGGGGATAAACTATGAACTCAAAGATCTGATGAAAATGAGGTCTTTGTAAATTGGGTAAGCGGTACTTCAAAATGAGGTTAAAAATCAAATTTTTCATAACCCAAGGAAATTTTAAAAATACATATTGCAAATTAAGTTTAATTGAATCAATTGTATAAAAGTGTGCCTAGGGCCAGGCAATGGTGGCACATGTCTTTAAGCCAGCACTTGGGAGGCAGAGACAGGGATTGTGTACATCTCTGAGTTCGAAGGCAGCCTGGTTTACGGAACTAGCTCCAGAGCAGCCAAGAAAAAGTGTCTTTTTCATTGTCCTAGATAAATGCTTTACATGAGTCGTTCTTTCAAAAACCACTCCATTTTATTATTTTAGAGTTCAGCCTCAGGAAACAAAGGAAATAATATTACTACTGGATTTCTGTGTAGTGCTAAGCACTCTATTCATCAGTCACAAGATTAGCTATGATACCTTTGAGCCTGATCTATCACTGAGAAGCTAATAGTCTCCAGGTTTTGTTAATAATCTTTGTTTCTGTTTTGGTGTGTGTGTAGACCTAGGTGGTTGCACCGTGTATGGTTGAAGGTCAGAGGGCAACTTTGTAAGTTTCCTTACTGGTGTTATGGGTCCCAGGGATCAAACTCAGGAAGTCAGGCTTGTGTAACAAGTGATTTCCTTCCATGGTTGTTTTCTGCAAGGTTTAAAACAACCACCTTAAAGAAGAGCTGAAACCAGAGCGTGAGTGGTATCTAAAGCAGGAGAGGCAGAAGTCTTGATGAATATATGCGAGTAACCATCTTGCAAATTTCTTTAAAACGTTTTTGTTTATGTTTTTAAAACTTAGCATGCTCCTTTATGGGAAGGCAGTAAGAAATCTTCCAATATATTTTTGAACTTAAAAAGAACTAAATAATTTTATAAAGCTGGTTATTTCTGTTGTTTATCCACACTGTGATATTTTGTTCTGACACCATGAGCAAATAATGAAGTATTTTCAGGGGGAATCTCAAATGGCAACTATGTTTAGTTGGTGGCAGAATGCTTTCTCTTTTGATATTATAGGGAAAATAGGTACCTAGTTTTTAGCAAATACTTAGTTTTTACCATACTGATTGTGGGACCTGGAGAGACACTCAGCAGGGAAGATGCATTGTTGCCCCTTCAGAGGGCTGAGTGTTGTTCCCAGAACTTATGCCTCAAAGGCATCTATAACTCCAAGGGTGACTTCTTGTCTCCAAGTACATCCTTAGTCACTTGTCTATCACTCCTACAGATATTTAAATAAGAACAACAACAATAAAAAAAAGTGTGTGGGGACCATTTGTTGTAAGATTCAATATTTAAATATTTCATCTTAGCTTAATGTCTTCTGGAAGCATGTGTTTACAGAAGGAAAACAGAAAGAAAAGAAAGACAGGGTAGATACAAACAGAAATGAGAATGTCTGATCCTGCTCAGCCCTTGGCAGTGGCTCTGTGTGCTCTTTGTGTGCTACTGTGGCTTACTATTACATTAGGAAGGGTGGTATTTATATTCACCGAAAGGTTCGGAGGACATGTGGAAGGTACCATCATTCGATAGAGTTTACAAGAGCACACATCTGTATGGATGGGACTGCCATTATTCAATTTGTGGTCTTCTAACAAGCAGCCAAATCCCTCTTTTTAATTTTCAACCTAGAATTTACTATGCGATTTAAATTTTATTATTATGTGTTTGATAACAATATGTCTATGTAGTAAAAAGGGCTGCTTATGCTTTGTTGGTACAGGTATATTTCTTAAATATTTCTATTTCTCTGTGTCAAAAATATTGTCCCACAGCCTGACACCGCCATTTTCCTCTTCTCATTCAGAATCAGTCTAATCTCAAAATTTTAAGATTGACTTTTTTTTTTTAAAAAAGTTTCTACATATGAACGTGACCATGTGGTATTTGTCTTTATGCCTGGATTATTTGAATTGTCTCAGTATGGACTCAATCCCACCCCTCATGTCCATTGGCAGCATTCTCTGGCTGTTACTATCGAATAGATTGTCCTGTGAATCAATGATATTTCTATAATTACATCATAGTTTTTTTAAGCTGTTTCCAGTTCTATCCTTTTTCCCATATTCTCAGAGGGACTATGTTTTACTAAGGCATCTCAGATACTAAGCATTATCTTAATAGTAAAAAAAAATATTTGTAGAATTAAATTTTAGTGAAACATTAGTAAAAGGATGTCCTGTGATTGAATAATCTCCATCTGTTCCCTGATTTGAAAGTTTTTTTACTCAAATATTTCATCCATTGTTACCATGTATGGTTACAAAAACTTCAGGGTAACTTGATTACTACTTCTGTCTAGACTAGACAATGAACTTGCTTTATAAACGTTGAGCCTGTTGTAGCTATTTTAAAAAGGAAAAAGATAAAAGAAAACCCTGCACACATGGACTGTCTCAGATGTGGTTTAGCAATCTGCGGGTTGTTTTGCACACGCATTGACTCTTTCAGTATCTTTTCCCAGAATTTCTCAATGTCTTGTGTGTCACCAGTCACCATCTACCTCTCCAGCTATTCACAGGCTTGGAATGCCTGAGATTTCATCATCCTTCACCACTTCCCTAAGACCAGGAAGGCAGAAATGCCCTTCCCTGCTTCCTAACATCATCCTCACAGCATTGGGATCTTTGTGTGTGTGTATTCCTTTGTCCTTTTTCTGTTGTTTTCAATCACATTCATTTCTTCCCACACTTCTAAAACGTTTCAGTTTTCTGCATTCTGTTGGCCCGTCTCCATTCATACCTAGCATACTTTTTCCTTGTATTTGACTTTACGTCAGTAGCCTTTGTTTTTCAGCTCTCTCTCTCTCTCTCTCTCTCTCTCTCTCTCTCTCTCTCTCTCTCTCTCTCTCTCTCTCTCTCTCTGTGTGTGTGTGTGTGTGCTCGATGAAAAATACTTCGGTGACGATAAAGGTGTGTGCACGCACCCACTTCGGTTAGTCATATACTTTTTTTTTCTGCAATGCTTACTTTGTGATGCTAAGAGCAGCGGCAAGAAAGACAACAGGTAAATACTGGACTCTTAGGGACAACGCTGGAACTATTGATTATGCTTTGGTCTTTTTGGGTTTTATCTATCCATTGAAATCGAAAGTTAAATAACAAAGCGGCTCCGGTTTCCTGTTAAACAAACAGGGGAGTTCTGATTTGTGATGCCTTACTCAGATTCTGACACTTGGGAAGTAGATGACAGTAGCCATTTGAATTTTTATGAGAAGGGACATTATGTCAGACTCTGTTGGCACAGAGGAAGTGATGTCAGCTGAAATATAATAGCGCCGTGCCTCATTTTCATTGAGACCCATTATCCTGAATGTTGGGCAAATTGTCTCCTTATCTGTTCACTTTTCTTCAGTCGCCATTTGTCCTCAGGTCCATTCCCAAGGGAAAGTATCACAAGTCGAGGAAAGGGAGCCTTATCTCCCACAGCTTCAACTTCAGGAAAAATCGATCATTACTGCATTTGAAGCTAGGTAAACAATGAGTGGGATTAAAACTTATTTTATTATATTTTGGTCTAAGCTTGCCATGAACTTTTATCTTTATGTGTGTGTGTGTGTGAACTAAGCATAGATGTTAGGTGAAACTGAATGCTTTATATTTTTTCAGAAATATTAATGTTTTTATATTTTCACTTTTTCTGATTTTGACAGTGCCAAAGTCTCATATTTATTTGTGAATAAGCTATGTAACTTTAAACATTAAAGACATGCTTACCTTTCTGAGAACTTGAAGACATAATGTCTGCTTATGTCACTCACTCATATATTCAACAGCTTTCTCAGATTTTTGAACCTGTTAATAGTGAAAATTGAATTTATTATGAAACCTGACATACCTTCAAAATATACATGTGGTTTGCACAGTTTCTCTTTGTTCTAGCAGATACTGGACCCTTGAGGGTATTACGTGATAGGTATACTTCAGAGGTAGGAAGGCAGATGAAAAACAATTATAAAAGTCAGACTCACACTATGTACCTCTCTCATGAATTATACTATTTGAATTCTCTTTACTAAAATTTATTGGTAGGAAACCAAATCTGAGTTAGTGTTCACAATTGGACTACTGGGCAGCATTTCAAGTGTCAGCTGGCAGTTAATCCTCATGTGACTATCTAATTTATTACTAGAGCAAACAAATAGTCTGGTTCTTTGCCACATAATTTAATGCTGGACAACTTGGGGCTCTCTTTTGTTAATGTACTAGAACTAATGTTTTATCTTCAGTAGGTTGATGATTACTTTCTTCTATATGAAGGAGGGATAGATGACTTTTAGTTTTGATATTTTATAAAATTTTAATCATGGATAGTAGTGATTATTCTGTCATTAATATTATCTTCCTCCTTATCTCTTTTTTCGCCTCTTGTTCCCCTGCTCCCACACTCCTTTGCTCCTTCCCTCTTCTTTTTCCTGCCATTCCTTTTTTTTTTTCCCCAGTTGATCTACAGTAACTTCCTTTCTAACATCTTTTTGGGTCTTATCTAATTAAAAAGGTAGTGTGTTGTAAGAAAGTAAGAAATTTAGGAAAAAACACACACCTACGTGCAAAATACCAGTCTTTTGCGAGTGTGTGTTTCCAGGTATTTCAAAGACTTCTATTACAGAAAATGAAACTCGGCCCATTATAACATCACCACTATAAACAGCATGACCCAGAGCATACTTTATTTGCATGCTTCCATTTCCACCCAATTGATCCTAAGAGCATGTCCTGAGTGCACAGGTCAAGCCTTGCCTGCCCCATGTTCTCTCCCTGTGTGTACTGTGCTAACACTATCACTACCATGCTAGGTGAAAAATGTGCTGAGCTATGTCTGTAAGGAAGATCTGTTAGGCAAGGAAATTAAAGTTTACCTAGGAGTCTGCTACGTTAACACCCTCTAACTTTCATGACACATCTCTTCTGTGCTAGGAATTTCTGTAGTCTGGGAAATGTTGTTATCCAAACATTGTACGTCTCGGGTTACGTTTGCCATTGAGACAAAAGCTGTGGTGGAACTGATTTTAAAATTATATTCGTTTTTCATGAATAGGACTTTTCTAATAATAGTTTGTTAATAACTACTATGTTGGGGAAGAAGCTCTAGATAAAGATTGCCCATGGAAGCCATATTTCTGTTGTGTCAACATTACTGGCTTCAGCAGACTCTTTGCATTTAAGGGTGAAGTGGTGGGGTTTATTAGTGTCAGGCAAATGCATATGTCAATTCTTTAATTGATTTTAAGAAGTTAAGCATGTATTATCATTCATTGATCTTTTTTTTTTTTTGCCCTGTATCTGTCTCAGGCTGTACATTTGAATATCAAAATACTTTCAACTTTGTGGCTCTCTTTTCCTTTGTACTGAGAGTTTCTGTTTTCTCTGTTCTCATCTGAAATCTCCCCGTTACTGTCACATAGTTTTATGAAGGCAGTGACTCTGCAGGTATGTCGTTATGGCGGTCTGAAAGTGCCACATGGCTCAGTGAAGACATAGGTCCATGTTATGAAGAATGACAAAACCATATCAGCAACAACAAAACATCCTGTTAGCACTTTATGTGCTCCTTATAGTGCAGTAAAAGGAAGCATGCTTTTTTCTTAATTTTATTCTTTATCTTAAAAGTAGAAAAAAATTATATCTTGTCACAAAGTTGAACTAAGATAGCATATAAAGTCAGTAAAAATTGCCAAATAGTAAACATTAGTAGACTAAAGAATAATTTGTAGGACATATGGCAAATAGTGACTTTTACAGTGACCGATTAGTTTATGTTGTTCACAGGTTATTAACTGTTTATAAAACACAAATATGCTAAATGACTATCCTGGTCAAGTCCTGTAACTTCTTATATATGTATTTTTAGGAATGGATGGGCATGGAACTTTTTTAACCTCTTATTTATATATTTTTAGGAATTAATGGCCATGGAACTTTTTGAAATCATGGTCATTTTTTGTTTAAAAAACGATTTTAATCTGGGCCAATAGAAAATTGATATTTATCATTACTGGAATCTCTAAAATGAGTCTTTTCCTTCAACTTTTTAGACCTCACCATGGTCACAATATAAAAGAAGCGACTGTTGCTCTTCCTTCATGGTTTGGCATACAGGAGTTTTGTTTCTGTGCTTAGGAGAAGTCTCTGTGGGCATGGGTGCTTCGTGCCAAGGTATATCACCCGAGTTTGGTTTCTCTGAGCACGTGACTAAAGGAGAGTGCCCATCAAGTCCTCAGTGTTATCCTCGGACCTCTACAGCCAAACAATGACACATGTACTACCCTACCCCAATAATGATGATACATAAATTTTCATTAAATTTTTCATTCCAACTTCTCTCCCATATTACTAAACTGTGAGAAATAAAAGGAATATTGGAGCTGAGAGAGGGCTCACAGTTAAGAGTCCTTGCTGTAGAGATCCCAAGTTTGGGTCCAAGCATCCATATAGGGTAACTCATAACTATACTTAAGCCCTATTCCAGGAGATTCATTGACCGCTTCTGGCCCTCCAAAGGTACCTTTCTCAAAATACACAGGTGCATACACACATACATAAAATAACTTTAATAAAATGTAAAACAGCAGTTTTTTAAATACTACTTTGTAATGAGTTAAAGATGGGGCACCATTATAACTATTAACCCATAATAGATATTCAGATTGCTTTTCTGAATTCCTTCTCCACTGTTACCACTCTTTAGGATGGATTATCTTTTAACAGTGGCTGTGTTTGTGAAGGTCACTGTGTGGTAGAATATTCATTCCGCTTTCCTGGCTTTGTAACAATGTGCACAGTTCCTTTCTGTGTCTCTGTTTAGGAGTCCCTTAAAATCCCTTTCAAATTAGAATTGTGGGCCATTGAGTTAATAAAACCTCTTCTCATAAGATCACTTTTTGAACAAGTGCAGAGCACGGTATGCATATGTCTAGTAAGAAAACCTAATCGAGTTTTACAAAATCCAGATACTGCTAAAACACCAAGCAGACGACTGTCCACAATAAACAATTCTTGGTATACCTAGATGATTTGTTGTTTAGATAAAAATGTGTCAGATGCTTGTAAGAGAAGTTTTAATCCTTTGTTTCTTTGTACAATAACAATAATCCTGTATATACAGTAGGAATAATGGAATTTATGACTCTTTAATCAACTAGAGTAATCTTTCTAAAAAGAGAAGAAAAAAAATCTAAATTCTGAAACGAGTGTATAATCTCTTATGGTGTTGATTACATCTAATGAACATCTTTGATCACTGATCCTATTCATGCAATATTTTGCATACCAATATTAATATATCTTCTGGTTGATAATTTGATTGCATTTGTTTACTAACATTTTTATGTAGCATATAACAGCATTTTGTATTACTTTTGTATCACATAGTTTTATTGAGTGAATATCTTGACACTAACAAAAGTGGCATCACATTTTATGTCTCTATTGTTGGAATGTGAAGGTATATATATATATATATATATACAGAGAGAGAGAGAGAGAGAGAGATTGACATTAGTCTATGCCTTCCAGTTGGCCAACAATTCTTTACAATCTTAATTGAAAAGTTATCTTGATAGTTAATTCTTGAGTGAGAAATGAAATTCCCATGTGTACCACCAAAACTTAACTGGAGCCATCTCCGTATTAGCCTATATTGATAACAATCATGCCAATTTAGGTTGATTTACTATATATTAACATTGTGGACTTCAGAGAATCATTTAAATGCCTAGACTAGATCTGAGGAGATTCTTCAGTGGCTTTCCTAACCCATTTGCCTAGTGTTAAGGACAACTCGCCAAGGAGTTTGCATGAGTGTTAAGAGAATAGATTTACAGAATATAAGAGTTCACGTGTGTGCGTTCATAGTAACCACATTAGAGAAGAAAAGCAGAGCTGTCACATGTCCCAAATCTTACCATGGTGCATCTTTCTAGGCTGTGGCAATCTCCGGAACACCAAACAGGAGGGTAAGTCAACACTGGCGTCTTTGATGCCTCCTTCATGACTTTATCAAAGCACCTTAAGCCCTTTACACTTGCTGCCTCTCACTGTTCCTTGTGCTTCTCATCTGTTTCTCTTAAGAGGAGAGCTTGTGATTAGCAGTGTGGTTGGGGCTATGGTTGGATGCTCTGAGTATAATCTTTGCTTTGCCCTTAAACTGAGTATGAAGTCTCTCTCAATAAGGTAAAATCAATAAGTTTATCATAAGAGATTTGTCTGATTGCAGAGGAATCTATGTTCCTGAAAAACAGTTAACTTGACTACTTCATAATCAAAAGAATACTCTTAAATCAACACATAATTGTAAGGACCTAGATATCATCCAGGATGGAGGGCATTGGAAAGGAAATTCAAAGCATGGGTACTTGTTTGAATAAATCAAACTCCTTTTTAACTGATTTATTACATAAAGTAGTAATAAAAATTATGGACTTTTGGATATTAGTAATGACTTTTTAAAAGTATATATAATTTTGTATTAATGAATTACAAAGTATACAGATTTATCTCCTCTCCTCACCTTCTCACCTACCTCACTCCCCCTTACTTCTTTTCCTCCCTCTCATTTTCTCTTTCTCCTCCCTTCCCTTCTTCAGGACTGGAGATCAAGGCCAGAATCTTGTTCAGTCTAGGGAAGACCTCTGCCACTGAGTTCTGCCACTAGTCCAACTTTCCCTCATTCTATTATTTTGTAATAGAGCCTGGTCACTTGACAAAATTTAACACATTACTCTTTTTTACGCTCACCATTTGCTGTTATTAAAAACAAGTCAAATAAGGCATAATTTCCTCAATCTTTGTGCAGCTCATACACACGTAAGGTTTTATCTTTCTTCACTTTACTTTTGTATTATGAATCAGCAGAGCATGAACTACTTTGAAAAATGCCTCCTTTCAAGAAATTCCCCTTGTTCAGAAAACAGCACACATCCTGTGATGTGTTTAAACAGTTGGACCTTTGGCATATACAAAGTCTTAATCCCACTGGGGAAATCTCCAAGCTAGGCATTTAAACTATTTCTGCTATTCATATTTTATTTATAACATGCAAAGCTTCTAAATGCCATCAATCTATATCTGATAACCACTCATTGAATTTTTTTTCCTAGCATGTGAAATATTCAATGTAATACTTACATCATGGTGACTTCAAAATTCATCCACACCATAATTTTGATAGTTTTAAGATTCATTTCTAATGCTTCATTTTCCTTAGAAATTTACCAGCTCCCTAAGGGTTGCCCATTAACTATGTCAATGCGTGTAAACTGACAAAATATGAAAATATTTGGTATAGGAACATTTGGATAAGCATATAATTTTTCAATTTTGCAATTCTAGATACTAAGAAAAATATTTGCAATGCATACTTATAAGATCATATATATTACTTTATGAGGCTGTAAATAAAACTCTGTAAAACAAAAGAAAATACCACCTAGGAATATACTTAACATTAATAAATTTAGGTATAGATTTGTAATGTTTCAAGTCAATATTATTAAAGCCAAGGTAATAATTCAAATATTTACCTTAGCTCCATCAAGCTAAGTTTATAGTCTTATCAAAAATAATTCTGTATTTTAGATTCTAAAAGAATTGTTATATATTACATTTAAATTTTGAAGTCAGTCTACTCTCTTACAAATCTGGGATTCTTAGAATTAATATGGTTACATTACAAATCATATCAAAGTGAATTTGAGATGTTACACAATTTATTAAGATAGTGTACACATAAAATCATTATTTACTCATAGTAAGAGATGAAGTCATTTTAAAAACTGATATAAAGAGATTTTGAAAACTCTGTTTTGTTCTTCACACTTAATTTTGGTTTATGAGCACACACAGACACCCCAAGGTTCAGGTCTGAAAATTTCGTTCTTTTTTTTTTTTTTTTTCATTCATGTTGAATTTGTTCTCGCACAAGCCAATCAATACCAGAGGTCAGCAGAATTCGGTTTTCTGTTGTCTCTTGCACAAGAAACAATAGAGAAGTAAGAGAGACCAGCAAAGGTAACTGCTCTTTTCACCTTTTCTGTCGCCTGTGGATGTAGCTCTATTTGCTAAGGGTGCACCAGGACAGATCCAAGCACATAGGTCACCGCTTGGAACCAAACAATCAGATAAGAAGAGAGATGCGGAAACCCTGAAGGTAAATGTGTTCTCTTAGGATGTGTTGTTTAGGATCCATTCCTGTGGCCAAAGCAAAGGGGCTTCACCTCCTGATATCTTTTCGGCAAGACACGTTTTCTTGTGATTTATTGTGGGATCTCCAAAATAAGCAAAGCAAAGAATTCCGAAAGTTCAATTTCATGCTTGAACACATGTGGAATACCTTTATTAAAATTTACTTCGCTCATTAATAAGCAGCTGGGTATATAGCAGAGGGGATTTGGGGCTAGTGTTTTAAAAGGAACATGGTTTCTTAAGGTTTTCAGATTCAAAACAAAAAGACAATCCTGTTTACTCTAGCAATGGACATTTAAGCTTTGAGTTATCAAGTCCTTGTAATCAATACTTTTGTTTATCTATGCATACACGTGTATCTGCCTAAATGTATATCGTATGTATGTATGTGTCCAAAGATAATGTTGGAGTCCCTGGAACTGAAATGATTGGCAGTTGTGGCCAGCCTGACATGGGTGCCCTGAACCACCTCGGGCTCTCTAGAATATCAAGGGGTGTTCTTAACCATTGACCTATCTCTCCATATGCTGAGTTGTCATTTCTCTTGGACAAAAAAAAAATTATAACCTCACAAAATCAGGGACTTTATTTTTAAAACATATACAAGTATATGCCTGAGGTCATTAAGTAATCCAGTGGCACCGTTAAATAAGCTCCACTCTATGGAAAACAGAACAAGAAAAACCTTCCTTGGTTGGCTTCATGACCAAGTTTGGGAACTTTGTCATAGCAGTGCTGATGAATAAAATCCACCCTCAACTGAAAACTATTTATGTGCACTTATTTTACAATACGCTTTTAGTGTTTATATTTTTAATGTTATGATGAATTTAATGTTTATTTTGTGTTTGCCCAAGCATGAGTTTTAAATTTTGGCATTACTCATTTATTTTGTAGTTTCAGAGACCCCACTATAAATCAAAGGGTATATGTCCGATCGCCTGCCAGAAATATGTAAGGAGGTAAAATCCCTTTTCTTTGATCACAGCAATGAATAGAAATACACTTGATATCTACAGATTATCACTTGGTACTCCTTGAGCATGTCTTCGTAAAGAATTTAACTTTAGTTTTAGGAAGAAGGGGTAAAAGATGGATAAGCTAGGATAACATCCAGGCTTCTGTGTGCTGTATGAGAATTTTAGTTTTGTCATTGAGTTTTCTAGAACACAACAAACGTGTGTGTGTGTGTGTGTGTGTGTGTGTGTGTGTGTATGTGAGATTCCTGGAATTTAGACCTAAGGATAATTGTCTAGAAACTGCTGACAGGATAATAACCCCCCTCATATAATTAACTCTGCCAGTCACAATCAGGACATATATTAATGCAGCTCTTTTAAAGTATTTTCCATGCATGATTGCATTGACTGTGACGTGGTGTGTATATGAATCAATGCCTGTAGTATCGATGTGTAAATTTTTATTGCTGAATTAAATGTTTTAGGTAAAATCAAAAGCAAACATGAAATCCCATGAATTACTGTCAAAATAAAGTTATGAGTTTTGAAACAGAGATATTTTGAAAGCTATAGTCTTCGTTATTTTGTTCATTATATATGTTTAAGTTTTTGAAAAATCGTGATTTCTACAATAATTGATTCTTTTTGTGAAGTTTCATTGATTTGCCTTGAGATGTCCATTTATGGAATATATATTAGGTATTTAGGCCATTAGCAACAAATCAGGAGATGAGCCGTTTTAAGGTAAAATGACAGCGACACATTTTCTTAAGGCTTTGAGATTCGAGAAAATCCGTCTTACTTACTGTAGCAATGGAAGGTTAAGCTTTAGGTTATGAGTGTTTTTAATGCATATAGAATTTAGCTGATGTCCCATTTCACTTATATTTTCATTACATTTAAGTTATTATAGACATGGTCTACATAACCCTGGACAACATTTTACACTTAAAATCACAAGAAAACATGCTTGCCAAATTTTATGATCAAACAATTTGGTATATTTTGTTGGCCTAACATTTATTATGCCCTGGGATGAAAAACACACCCACATTTCAAATTGCAATTCAGTCTCCTTCTTCTTCTCTTTCTTTCTTTACTTCTTTATTTGTTTTCCTTAACTAATGATCATCTATTGAAATGGACGTCAAGCCACTAAAGAAATTATCTTGAAAGAGATTCTTTTTTATTAGATTTTGGGTTATTTCAGTCCCCTTAACTAGAATATGATTTCTAAAGGCAACATATTTCAAATTTACATTGTGGATTTCAAAGTTAATTAAAAATTTAAGTTCAAAGGATTGCTGTAATGAGGACTTCTGAGAGTGAGTCCTCTCTATAACATTGTGAAGATGTCGTATTCATTTGAAGGATGTGTTTTCACTCTGTTTTGCACAATATGTGCCTCTATGACTGAAATTTCATTTATTTTTTGTGACAATTTGGTTTTATTGTTTTTTTGACTGTCAAGCTCACTGCCTCTGAAAAATCTATTACAGCTAGAAACAAGAACATGAAAAATGAACAGCAGCAAAGTAGAAGGAAAGGAGAATTCTAAAATGTTACTATAAAATACTACATCAAAAAATTTTAATCATCTTTTGATCACAGTTTCTCTTTTCAACCTGTGCTAAATGCATGTGTTAGACTGTTTGATAATATTTAGGAAAATACATAGGGGCATGATGCATATAAACATATAAGATAGGTCCCCTTAGTGGTTTATAGAAGGCGAGTGATACCCATGACCAATAACTGTTTATATGTTCTATCCATGTATAAGGATTTTTAAAAATGTGTCTGTTAAAGCTATGTATATTAGCTGGGTGGTGGTGGCACACACCTTTAATGCCAGCACTTGGGAGGTAGAGGCAGGTGGATCTCTGTGAGTTTGAGGCCAGCCTGGTCTTCAGAGTGAGTTCCAGGACAGGCTTCAAATATGAATTAAGTACCTGTTTAATATGTAGCTTGCAAATATGTACAGGGGCAACATCTCCATTGCCTTTCTCACCTCTTCACTCTATTTCCGTTTCACATGATCACCGCTATGCCATATTGTATTTCTCCAGTTATAATAAATATGACCATAACCCCCATTATGTTTGTCCTGTTAATTGGCATTGCAAGGCAGGCAGTGGTGGCACATGCCGTTAATCGCAGCACTTCGGGAGGCAGCGACAGGCAGGTCTCTATGAGTTTGAGGCCAGCCTTGGTCTACAAAGCAAGTTCCAGGAAAGGCTCCTCAATTACAGAGAAACCTTGTCTTGAAAAACAAAAAGAACCAAACAAAAATTTGGCACTATTATTTTTAAATTTTGGCGACTATTCTTGAAAAGAAAGTCGTAAGTGTGCATAAATTACTAAGCTGCAAATTAGCTTTTTTTAATAAGAAAGAAATTAGTACAAATTACAGAATTACACATTATAGATCAACATAATTTTCATTATGAAAATAAAGAAAATAACTCACTCTTTAATTTTTCAGGAACCACCTTTATACCCCTTTTCCCATCTTGCTATCTTTATTCTCTTTGATCATCTCATCAAAGGACAGCAAATTTATAACGTTTTCTCTGTGTTTCATATCATCTGTGCTATCAGCTGACTTCCTTTGGCTTCTGGATGACTCTTGTCATGTGACAATATAGCAAATCTTTAAGCTTATCACTGACTTTGGTAACATCGCTATCAAGTTTCTGTCACACACTCCTTTGTGTCATATGCCTGGCCTTTTCTCCTTTGCACATTGAAGCCAGAAGCATCTTTTCACACTTATTTGTATTGTTTTTAACGCTGTCTCACTAATTAGCTCTTCAGAACCCCGATGACATCCCTTAGCTTCTTCACGCTCTCTTGTTCTTTTTAAATAAACCTTTAAAATTGCATGAGATAAAATTCTTCTGACTGGTTGTCTTGAGCTGCTTTCTACAAATGTGCCTAAATGTTGTGCCTTGATAAAGCCTTCCAGGAAAGTGTGTGTGTGTGTGTGTGTGTGTGTGTGTGTGTGTGTGCGCGCGCGAAACCATTGCAGAGCTTATGAAAGTGATGCTTTCCCATGGCTTGAGAAAGTGAATAGCAAGTATTATCTATCAAAGTGGAGATACTTCAAAGAGTACAGACTGGAGTGTTGGAGAGATGACTCACTTACTACAACACTTGCTTCTCTTCAAGAGAATCCTTGTTGGACTCCCAGCTCTCATATGGCGGCTCATAACAGTGTGCAAATGGCAGCTCCAGGGTATCCAACACCCTCTCCTGATGCATGGGCACCAAGCAAGCACATGGTACACACACAAACCTTCAAACAAAATACCCATATCAATAAAGAAAGAAAGAAAAAAACCATAAAATCTTTTAAAAAGGAGGGAGCGGAAACCCCGTCTTCCCCTTCAGTTCCTAGGCAGATATACTTTATAAAAATAATTTGTTGAGAATATCAAAGAAAAAACTACTATAGCCCTGAAAGTTTAGGTAATTTTTCCAAGTGTGGATAAAATCATATTTTTAATGCACAGTTTATTTCCAGTTCCCTTCTTCATTAACAATGTATTTATCAAGAACCATGCAGAAGGATTTGCATAGGTCATTTGCTATCTTCAGAACAAGAATTATGATTCTTTTTCTGTCATGCTCTACTTTTATATTAAGTTCTGTTAATTTTAAGACATTCTGTATGGTTTTTTCAGTTTAGTGATAAAGGATTGTATCCTTTATCCTAGGTAAATGGATGCTGGCTAGGGATTAAGACTGTGTTTCAGTCTTTATCTCAAATAACCTGGCTCAATGGTTTAATCTTTATAAACTGCTGTTCCTTGCACTCTAAAATAGCACAGAAGAAGAGAGAAGGCTTAATTGGTAAAGTGTTTACATAATAAGTCCAAAAACATGATTCAAAATCCTCAGAACACAGGTAAATGTTGCACTAGTGGTAATCTGTAGTTCATTGCTCTATTGCAAGGTGTGATGCTGAGACAGGAGGATCATAGGGAGCTTGTGAGGTCAGCTAACCTAGAGGAATGTCCTGGCACAAAAAGTTCCCACCTCAAATGCTCACACATGCACATAAATGAATATCCACCAAACACACAAATGAAATAAAATGAGACACATTATACATACATTACCCACAAATTTTACATACATTATGGAATCGAGTGATATAAAGGATCATAGTACACAAGCAATGTTAACAACCCCACAGTTACTAATTTTTCTTTGTTAAATAGACATTTTGAAATAAGAGGTTGAATGTCTGAATCCTCTTTTACCTGTTTCATCAGGATGATATCTTTTCATTATAGCAAACACCAATGAGCAGAACAATGGCCAGATTGGTTAAGATTAACCCATCGTTGTGGTGCTGCCTGTGTTGTGTAGGATGCAACTCTTGTCCTCTTCCCACTGCAGACCAGTAGTATTTCATGCCTCTGGTAAGACAAAACAGTCTCCAGACATTGCCAAATATCTTCTGTGAAATAAAAAAGCTCTCTTCTAAGAAAGATCCCAGCACTCTGGAGAAAGAGGCAAGCAAGCAGTTCTATGGGAGTTCAAGACTAGCCTGATCACCAGACTGAGTAGCAAGACAGTCAGGGCTACATAGTGAAACCTGTCTCAAAAAAAACTGTACAGTTAAAGACATTAATTGCTGAGTCTTAAAAGTAGACAGAAGTTAGAACATAAATATGTGTGGCATTTGTTCTTTTGTCAGGAAGCATACAGATTTTTGTGAACATTACACTCTGGAAGTGAGAGCCTTGTTGCTGAGGCAAGAGTCCTAATCAGAATTTACTTTCTGTTTTATTGTTTACTTATTTTTTACAGGGATATTTTGTTAATATATTTTTTCTGGATTCTGATTACAGATTTTAATAGTTTAGTAAAATTAAATTGATGGTTAAAAAGTTATCTTACAATCTTCACATTTCCCTATTTTGATTCACATCATCTATTTCCAAGCAAATATTAATTCTGTGGCAACTAGTCTATTTTAAGTGTTTTTAAAGGTTTCAACTTGATTTTTATTAAAATATCTATTTTTTCTCACTTGCCTTGTGTAATATTAGAATCCAAGTTTCATAAAATAACTTTCCCAGAAAAAAAAGATAATAAGAAGTAAAATATATTAAACAGAAAAAATCTAAGAATATATATCAATCAACAAAGAATATTTTAGAGTTATTTGCTCATCTTACCAAATGAAACTTAGTTTTAACACTTATGCAGAATTTTATTCATTTTACAATCATTATTTATTTAGAGATGACTGTCATTCAGTTGCCTTCATACTTCCTATGTAGCTGAGTCAATCTTTGGTCTTCTCCTCTTGTTTCTATTTTCTAAGTCTTCAATTATATAGGTGAATCTCATCCTTGTTATGTTACTTCCATGATAATTTTTATCAAAATGTGTTTTCCACACCTTGGTAACACATTGTTAATAAAAAGTCATTCTTCTTTTCCTTTTTTACCCCATTGCATGTATACTCTTGTTAATACCTTGTATAAAGTCTCTATGCATTTAAAGAACAGACGCATATGCAGGGTTTTAATGGTGTACTCCTGATTAAAATCAGGTTTAATGATCCTTATGTTTGAAGGATGATTGCCAAGTTTATTTTTTTTCCTGTAGAATATTATAGGGTGGAATGAAAATTTGTGAGAAAAAGAAGAGAAACGAGATTGAAATTATAGAGTGATCTCAACCTAAATTGAGCTTTTCTTTGGCATGGATTTCATTCATAAATCACAAATGGAGACCTATAGCAAAACTTCAATATCTATCCAGCTGAAAGTGGCATTCAGTGTTTTATATAAAGCAAGGCATTGTGGGTAGTAGTGAACACATTTTCTTTTAGTACATTATTAAGTCATTATGTATCAGTCACAATCACCAATGGGGCAGTTACTCTTAATTTTAGTATTCTTCTCCGTAGCAACTGCAGAACAGAAATGCCCTTATCTGTTCAGTTGAGTGAACAATTCTTTCTCATCACACATAGCTTTTGAGAGTTATTTGCTCTTCAAAACTATGGAAGAAAATAATAGAGTATTCAGTTTATGATTTCTTATCACAACATTTAAAAATATGTTAGAGTATAAAATAATGATCTACTTAAGAAATGTAGTATTATCAGTGACTTCACTCTAGCCTAATTTAGGACAGTTACCTTAAAATATGTTGATCTATTTTATATAAATGTTATGTGTTTCATTAATTTCATTTATATTCACATAAAAGGAGATGGATGGCATTACATATACTATACTTCATGACAAAAGTATGTAAGTCTGGGTAACCACACATTTTTACAACATCCCCACATTAAATGACGAGGGAAATTTAACTCTTTTGATTGTCCTTTTTAGTGCATTTATATTCAATTTCAGAATACATTTGTTTAATGACTCCCAAGGAAGAATTTAGTTCTGGAGAAGTATCAGATCTCTTCTGCCTCCATGTGACCCTAGCAACATTTTAGTGGAGTAAGTTAGGAAAGCGAGTATATGTATCTTTGTCTTACAACTTTGACTTTCTCCAGCTAACCACAGCCCTGGGAAACTCTCTGTATTCCCTGGCGTTTCTGGAAAATCTTCCATGTGCACTGCCTTAATTTTCTCAAGTTTGTACATGATCATCTCTAGGGGCGCCCCGCTGGTCTTAAGTTGTAATCGTTTTTGTCATACGGGAAGAACATAGAAAAACAACCATCACACATATTCTATTTCTGCTACATTGGAAGTGACAGGTAGTGTGTTATGGAGATCCTGTGACATTAGAGGGCATTGCCTTGAGCATGGCAATGACAACTTGGAACCTCATTTCCTTCTACTTCATTCTACAAAGTATTTGTAGCAATTGAACTATTTTTTGTTCTTTATTCTTTTTTTAGTTTTGCTTCCTTTTCTTTGGAAGGTACACATTTGGAATTGTGTCACTGAGCAATTCATTGCAAAATTAGATTAACTTCTCTTAATAAGAATAATAAGATAATAAATTAGCTTCTGTTGATGAGAAATGACATGTGTGGTAAACATAATTATTTTAGAGAAAATTTGCATAGAAGAGTTAGCTGTCCATTAATAATTTAAGAGAATTAGAAAAAAAAAGTTATAACTTAGGAGTAAATTGGAGAATAAGAGAATAGAGGAGTTACAACATAAATATTATTTAACAAAAAGGAAATTTAAATTATTCTAATTTATTAATAATCTCATTCTGATTTTATATTTTTAATAAACATTTTAAAGCAATAATGTCAGGCTCTTACTCTGTTTTAATGTTTCATTTACAAGCCAAATAGTTTTCAAATTTATTCATGTGTGTGTGCATGTGTGTGTGTGTGTATGTGTGCATAAGAATAAGTGCATATGTGTGCATGAATTCAGATACTACCTAAGGCCAGATTTCCTGGAACTGAAGTTCCAAGTTACAGACAAGTCAGTGGGAGTCACTCGTAAAAGTCCTGGGAACCAAACTCAGGTCCTCTGAAAAAAATATAGCTCTCTCAACCCTATCTTACCCCCACCCCACAATATTTTTGCTCCTGATTTATTTTGATACTATTCAGGTATTTTTGCTTTTGTTCATGTGTTTGTGTGTGTGCATGCACCTATGTGTATGCATATACATATGCAAATATCTTCTATCTCTATCTTTATTATTTATGAAATGATCCCTTACTAGACCTGAATCTCTCTGCTTTTGTCCTACTGACTGATCAGAAACCCAGGGCATCTATCTCTCCACTGCCCCAGTGCTGAGATGACAGATCCTTGCTGTCGTCTATACTTTTTCTGTCGGTGATGAGATAAAAACAAAGTTATATGCTTGTGTAGCACATTACTAAGTGAGCCCTCTCCCAGGCCACCTCATCTGTTTCTTTTGAAGGTCTTAGGCTGGTTTGTCTTCTCAGTTCAATTCTTCACAGCACTTCGTTCCTGCCAGTATCCAGGATGAGCAGGAGATGAGTGGCATTAAGCTCATTAAGGTTTCAACTCTCACACGAAATCACTAAGGATTTACTCATAGTTGTGTGATACTCTTTGCCTTGGATAGCTGTAGCAAGACTTAGCCATCCTGGTCAGTCGGTGGCTGAAGACAAGCCCACCATGGTGCTGGGTATGAGCACAGATTTGAGAAATTCCAGTGGTGTTGGCTTGATGGATTAAACACAGCAACAAGAGTCCCACAAACGAACAAAACGCCAATTTGAAAATATAGATATGAAAGAAAATGAACACCCTGGTTTAATGGTTTATGATTCCAAACTCTGACCATGAAGTAGCTCAGGCAGAAAGCCCATCTTCGTAGAGAAGGAAAGGCACATTTGGAGAAGAGAGAGAAGGTCATCAGCCCTAGTGTCAGACCTTTGAGAATACAGGACTAAAGACTACAGAAGTAACTGCCCTAAAATTATGGAACAGCCTATGCTTAAGATTTATATTTGTGTATTGTATTTATATTTGTGTATTGTATTTATACCAGACATGCTAAGAGAAGGTGGGAAGGGGATAAACTCTTTGGGAAATAATTGAATACTAAAAAATATAAATATATATAGAATTTACAACTACTATACACTGTTCTACTTATCTTGCACATATTAGCAGATTTACTTGTCAAATGGCTCTATGTTTTTGGCTACATAGTATTACTACACATTTCCAGATAAAGAAATAGCAATATAGAGTCAAAAAAAGAAGAACTTAGTCCAAAATATATGTCCCTGTGAATGATGATACATGAAGGAAGACCAGTCACTTTTCAGTATGACTCAGGGAAATTGCTAACATCTGGTACTTGGTTGGTACTAGTAACTAGTTTTTACAGTTAAGTTTATGCCTGGGGGGTCTATCTAGTTCATGATGTTTTGTAAAAGTTGAATTCAGTTTCTCTTCTGTTACTTACTTTGCACACTTACTTACATTACAAAAATTCCCAAACTTAGGCAAGATAGAATAAGGCCAACTGCATATATGCTTTCAAAAGCTATTTCGTAGTGAGTGTTTATAAGACCCTATCATTTCCAGTGATTATATTTTATGTGTCTATATCTACTTCTAGATTGTAGGGAATCTTAGAGAAAGATAGTGCCTAAATTTTGTTTGTGAGTGTGTGTTTACATATGTGTTTCCTATTCCATTCAACAAGTCTTTGGAAAAAAAATTGTTACATACTGCGTGGGGTAAGAAGGTTAAGTTCTTATGTAGATCGAGATGTTTATTGCAGTAGGAAACCAATTTTATTAGGCCTTAAGACATATAAAAGGGAGTTCAGTTTTGAGTGAAATCAAAACTGTGAAGGCAATGATAAGGCAAGTAAATGAAATGCTCGCATGTACAGGCGTTTTGCTAGAAGAAGAAAATATAGTACTCTCTGACCCAAATGAAGCAAAATGCTAGACCACTTCATGAAACTTTTGTTTAGAAACAAGTGATACATAACTTTTAAAAATTTTGTGTCTATGATAGAGGGCAGACTGAGTTATTTTTGGACATGGGCTTCTTTGGACAATTATTGCTTTCCCCTTCATGATAGGATTTAGTTTTGATTATATTAATTTATACCATACATAAAGAAAACAGGGACAAAAAATAGAAATTCATGAACTTCAGATTTTCAATTTGAAAATTACCTCTTGAGGAATGCAGGTTTTTTTTCCTTTCCTTTTCTTTTTCTTTCTTTTTTTTCTTTTTAAACAGAAAAAGCAGCAAAAAACCTCAAAAAAAAAAGACAGAAAGAAAGAAAGAAAAGAAGCTCTCTCCCTTTTCGTTTTCTTATAACTTAAAAAAAAATCACGAACATAGTGTTTTTAAATTTAGGCTTTAAAATTTTCCTCATGCTGAGATCTTGTTTGCCAAGTTTTAGTTTGGAGCAAATTTTTATAACTGAAAAGAAAAATCTGAAAATAGAATATTTTAAATGGAAATTCTCACACACTCTGGGTGTGAGCCACAAATGTTGCCAGGATTTGAGAATGAAGGTGACTTTTCATTATTTTGGGGGACAGCCATGGCAGAACTGAGTTTAGCCTTATGCTAGTTTTGTTAAAATGGTTTAACATGCTAAGATTTATCACTCACTGTGTGATCATGCTTTGTCAGAGAGATAAGATTTTCATATTCAAGGATGTATTTGTGCTCTATCAAACATGTTTTGAGAGTATGCTAGACTCATTTCTTTTGTATTAACTTAGGATTTAGCTGATGGTCTGGTTTTAGATTTTCTCTGGAAACCAGATTTCTTGTAGTTGAATTGAGCATAGTGAGACATCTTTGGAAGCCTGAAAGAGTTCCCTTACTGCTTTGCTTCTGTGGCTTTCATCATGTGACCCCAAAGGTCAGCCATCCTTTGGGGAAACCCAGATATGTCAGATGGCTGTCAGGTCCCAGTGGGCCTTTGTCATTTCTCATCTCTGTGTGGGGATTTTTGGTTACTGGAATCAAAAGTCACACTTTCAAAACTGATAACTTTTTGTGACTCTTACTCCATGTCAGTGTCAAGACCAGAGGAGAAAAAGTGGGAAATAATTGAAGTTTGGGAACAATGAACGAGGTGCAATGCTAGGAAAAGAGGGAATAGGTCCACACCTAGTGTGGACCATTGCCACATCCATATGATTCAAAATAAAAAAAAAAGAAAGAAAAGAAAATGAACAAAAGGAAAATAAAAGGCACTAATTTTCGTAAATTCCATTTTCTTAGGTTGTCTTCTGAGAAATACATTTTCAAGAAACAACATATTTACTTTCACCAAAATCTCACCGAACAATTGAGTAATGTAGAAAATCTGTAGGCATCTGCCGAATTTTATTTTATTTTAAACATAATTCACATTAAAGGAGACAAAGTCCTTGTTTTTCCTGGAACCTCTGTGTTCTTTCTTCTACTAGAAAGACAGTAAGTCCCGACTTGGCAGAGGGTAGATAGACTTTTTAAACTCTCGACGTGTGTCTTCTCGGCTGAAAAAAAAAATAAAAAACCCTAGAAATGAGGGCAAACAGTTTGATGAAAGAAGACAACAAGGAGAAAAATACATAAAGCAGATGAGTGAAAGGCCAATAACTATTCCATGAGGCAGGTGCATAAATTAGTCGTAGGATATTGCTTAACTACACCGGGGAAACTCTGCACATTCACTTCCTCAATTGCAAGGGGCTTGCTAATGTCTGCGTCTGGAACTAATTCTGATAACCTTGACATTCAGTATGGAGATAAAGGATAGACAGCTCTTTTAAAACGCTCTGCTCTCTGGCAAGGGGAATTATCCAATATTGACAAGTAAAGTAACGTGACATCTGTGTTGAATTCCAAATTGACTTGGTGAGCTGCGTAAAAGAAACTGAAAAGAGGGGGCTTTATTTTCAAGATGGGAAATGCATTGGGCAGAGCCGAGGTCAGCGCTGATGTCTGACGCCTCGCAAAACGCTTTCGTTCTCAATGAAAATCTCTTTCAGTAAGAAAAATTGGCAGTCGAGGAGCCGTGTTGTTGGGAGAAGTTTAGCAATGTTTTTCTCTTTCTTTTCTTTTGCGGGGTGGGTGGGGGTCTTAAGGAGACGATTACTCAGAGAACTGAGTTGAGTTATTAGCAACTTTAATATTTATAAATTCAGGAGGAGCCCAATAGTACTTTTTGAAGTAATGCTTGAATTATAGCGGGTGACCTGAGCTTCGGCATGTGCAATGAATCAAGCCAGTGTCTGCAACCGCAGTTTAAAGATCTCTGAAAAAGTTCTTCGTTGGCCCTAGAAAATGTGTGATAAGCGGTGAGTCCCTGGCAGGTCAGTTCAGGCATATGCGTGTAGCATTCTTTATGGACAATCAGGAGCTTTCAATCATTTCCTTATTCTTCTCTGTAACTTTCTTGCAATGGATCAGCCTCACCTAGACTTTTCCTGTGAAAATTTTAGTTCTTCAGTTCCATTGTCCCCCCGATAAAAATGATGGCTCCTTTTGCCAGCGGAAAAGCAAAATGGACGATAGTTCCGTTGATTCTCTCTCGATTTAGATGTGAAAGCAGATGCCAAAACTGAGATTTATGATATGGGGGTAAGAAGGGATGGATGCTGGAGATTGCTGCTCAGTCTACTTTGGATCTGGGGGATTTTTTTTTTTTTTTTGAGGGAAAAAAGGATCGAAGACAAAAAGGAAAAATCTGATGGAGCAAACTGAATAAACCGCCGTTAATAATTCGTTTTACTTTTAGACTACAACCTGCCGTGGTTTCAGATGGGAAAAGAGGTTCATGCAAATTATTGGTGTGCTGGTGTCAGTGGGAGAGGTGAGAGAGGTTGGATGGCAGAACGTGACTCCCGGAACTCTGGGCCCCCAGTGCCCAAGATCAAGCAGGAGCAGGCAGGACTGGGGCATCTCAGAAAAAGCAAGAGGGCCTTTCAGGCGGATTGGAGAATCCCTAAGCCTCTAGCAAGGACTGGAAATTGAATCAGAGGTGAGGCGAAGAAACCCCGTGCTTGACCGCATGTTGTTCAGACGTAGCCAGGTTCCTTTCTCGAATTTTATAGCTTACTATTTTGTCAAGCATCGGCTTCTTTCAGACTTACTTGTTTCTCTTTAAAAATGTTAAGAAAAAGCCGGGCGGTGGTGGCGCATGTCTTTAATCCCAGCACTCGGGAGGCAGAGGCAGGCGGATCTTTGTGAGTTCGAGACCAGCCTGGTCTACAAGAGCTAGTTTCAGCGCAGGCTCCAAAGCCACAGAGAAACCCTGTCTCGAAAAACAAACAAAAAAAAAAAAAAAAAGAAAGAAAGAAAGAAAGAAAGAAATTTGAAGGATCTTGTCAGTCAATTGTAGGTGGCAGAAAGTTTAGCAACAGTAACAAAAGCTGAACTGAGTTACTGAGGTGTAACATTTGGCTTCAGCTGCCCTGTTTTCCAGGCTCCAAGTCAGATTTACTGCTAGGTCCTGCATTGAGTCTGCTACTCTTTCCCTCACTCGCCAGCAAGTTACTGATGATGTGTATTTACGTCTCTATATCCTCTGCCCCCAGTGTTCTGCCTAAGACCTCACAGCCACTCCAGAAATGAGAAACAAATAAATAAATGAAATCATAGCCTGCTAGACATAAGCCTTCTCCTGGGAACAGGTCCTGTTCTACTAAAGAAACTCTGTGTCTGTTTAAAGAGGTGGGGAAAAAAAAGATGTTCAGATTTAGGAAAAACACTCTGTAAGTTGACACACCAATGTAGGAATAAAAGGATTCGATAATATTTGTTGCTAGTCCTTTATATGCCGACTTGTTCAAATAATAGTTGGGAAGAATTTTAAGGCATCTATGGTGAATATGTGATCAGCTAATACTTTTCTTGAGTTCAGACAAAGGGGACACCCATATCTACAGAAATAAAAATTCAAATTTCAGAACATTTAGAAACGGTCAGTGTCTAGGCTTCAACTGAAGGATATATTACAGCCCATACATACCTCCTAGAGACGTTTATAAAGATTTGGAGAATGTCTGAATCCATAGTAATGAAAAAAAAAAAGTTCTAAAACACTCTGGATTCAGAAAGTCTAGCAAAGCTCCAAGGCAAGCCTTCCAGCTTCTGTTCTTAGGCCGTTCGACAAGATGTAGAAGGAAGTGCTCCCAGATTTAATGGCCGTTACCTGATGGAAAACAGACATCCTTTGGGTTGTCCTTAAGCATACTGAACGGGTCTAAATGAAATTAGAAGAATTCACCGAGGCCAAGATGGTTGAAGAGAACAAATGGGCAGAAAGCAGGAGCTTGCCACGTTAGGAACACACGTGTTTTCAAAGTTGCCCTGTAGGAAATCTGTATCATGAAGGGTCATACAGGGTCAAACTCAGTATTTATGGGCAGTGTGGAGAATGTTTATGTCAGGTAGGTCTAAACTGAATGGCAGAATCCTGTAAGCTTGGCAGTCTTGAGAATTCTGCCATGTTTAATCTGCAAGATGATTTTTTTCACTTAGAAGCAGGCCCACGCGATCTGCATCGGATCTCTTTTGCTCATCATATGTGGTGCTTCGGGTTTGCCATCAAATTGAAAAACTATTGGCATCTTGTTCTCAGCAAATCAGGTTTACTTCTTCTCAACCACCCAGTGATGTGTTTGGGATGTACACTTCCAGGCAAAATTCGTTTCAACTAAATAAATGTGTTCAGGTTGACATGAATGAAGAGAAAAATTGCATGTCTTGTTTTACATTTCACAGAAAGCAAATTGTTGGTGCCTCATTCAGAGGATGGAGCACACAAATAGTACGATAAGAGCACGCTTGTGTAAAGCTAGACAGATAACCTCTTCGCCACACACCCTCGTGAGATGACCGTGCAGTTTAGAGATGTAAGCCGGTCATTAGGATTTGCAGCCCATGCAGAAGCTTCACCCCTCGGGCCAGACCTATAGCCATTGTAAGCAAATGATTTATTTGTTGTAATAAATGTTACTTCTCAATCTGTTTACTTGTTCAATGCGTTCAGTCCCAAAAGAAAAGGTCTATCTCCAATTACGACAGGCATGTATTATCTGTCAACTTTATATGGTACTGTAAAAGTCATCGAGCTGACAGTAATATTAGCAGGATGTTTTATAGATCTTGCGCTGTGTGGAGCTTTGTATGGGCGAGGAGTCTATGGGTCTGTGGGGCTCTGGGGTCCAGGATAAGGTTGCGTGTCGAAGAGTCGTTGCTGTGCTTCTTGGTAAATGAACATCTGGCTCGCATATTGATTCCATGTGTGAAAATGAGATCAGCCCATATAATGACCAGAATCAATCAGGCTGCAGCCGAGGAGTAATGTACACTGGTCCTGATTTGTTAGACAACCAGAATTGGCAGCACCTTGCATAATTTGGCACCAATTGACAAAGATTAGGCTGTTTGGGGGCCCTGGATGGTTATTAATTTGACCCCCCCCTTAAATATTTTGCAGAGTAAAATCAGCTGTAACTTATTTGTCCCAGCCGCCTTCCTCTCATAGTAGCGCTAATTGTTTTAGACACACAAGTGAGCTTGCGGCCTGTTCCCTTTGCACAGGAAGACATGGATTCTTTGATCCCTACAATATTCTTTAGCTCAACCTTGGAGCTATTTACTGAGATTTCTTTGCAGACAGACAGTAGGACAGCTCTTTGTGGGGAGGAATGAATCCAAGCTCTATGGCTTTCAGATGAAGTTACTGCTACTTACAGCAAGGGAGATAAAAAATGAACCATCCTTGTTTTTCATCAGGAAAGATGTTTTTTTTTTGCATATATTTTTGAAAACTGAAAATACATTAGACGTTTGACCTGATGATCTTTTCATACGTTACACTCATGAGGTCAGAGCTAGAACTTAGGAAAGGACCCCATTCCATTTCACATTAGCAAGCTGCACAGGTTGGATAAAAACCTCTGAGATTTACGCCCATGTGTATTGTAAACATTTTGTGACTAAGTCTCATTAGGAATTTGCAGATCCAAATGCCTGCCTGGTCTCTAGGAGCAGAAGGCACTGAGGCAGAGCACAAGCCCCGGCTGGAAAGCGGCGTTAAACACCCACCAGATATTGTTGCCACTAGCCTTAGAGACAGAGACTCACTTCCTATGAATTTCTATTATATTTGGGTTAGTATCTCCAGCAATAGTTAAACTCTCCCATCAAATGGCACGCATAAGACAGGTTTCTCTAAAAAGTTTTATGTATATTGCACGTATGTTGGAATAGTAGAAATACCAGGGCAGTTCCACAGACAGGGTTTTAGTTGGGGTTAAGATGGAATTCCCATTAAGATTCTTTGATTTCTCGTTAGCTCTAATATAGGAAAACAACATATTGGAAAAAATAATTAATAAATCAACCCCAGAAATGATTCTCAATTCCTAATTATGATAATGACTATTTTCTACTCTCCTCAGAATGGGACTTGTTGGGCCTCTTACGGCCCATGCGTAAGAAGCCATTCTCATTTTCTCTCATATTTGTTTTTCATTTTACGTATTTGCCCTACATATTTATAAATAATCATTAAAATATATTCCCTTAAAAACAAAACGCTTAGGCTTTCCTGATTTTTGCCCTTGATCACCGCGCTCATTAATGTCACTTATGGCAGTGGCTCCTTAGTGTTTTTGTCTATATTTTAGGAGTAACTTTGGGGAAGCTTTGGACTATGTGAGTATTAATGATTCATTAAAAAGAGAAACTGCTCTCACTGCTGAATGGAGCAAGACTACGTGACTCCTAAAGAAGCCACAGTTAATGAATTGGATCTCTTCTGCCCCGGGATGCACCTTAAAGTTGTGGATGGGGACGGACGGATTTCTCAGCAGCTGCCATGCTGGGGAGCTTCTGCTTTTCCCTTAGACAACTTCCTGAGTGGAGAAACACAACTTCGGAAGGGAAGCAGTTTTTCCTTGAGTAAACGGACATTTCAAATTTTTATTTGAGAAGTTTTTAAGCCTAAATAAGTGTTCCTTCCGAAAGTCTTAATTTTTTTTTCCAATCCTAGATTGTCCCCCAAAGGCTTAACTTTGGTAAACAAAGGGTCATGAGGTTTTTGTCAGATTCTTCACAGGATTAATTTCCAGGAATTTTGACTAATGACCTTGGAACCAAATACATACCCCTCATAGGTATGCAGATTGTTTATTTGAAAAACGTAAAGGTTTGGAGGAATGTTACAGGAACCGCTACAATATTAATAGGAATGGAGTTTTTTAAATTCACACCACGAAATGATACCATCACACATATAATAGAAAGGACACGCTCAAGGTGTCACATGGTCGATGTGCTAGGAAAATGGCAGTGTGTGGTTGCCTCACACATTAAAACAATTTCAGCACACATGGGTTTTCCTGTCCTTTATGACTAGCCCCAGGTATGAATTCTTGCATATTAAAAATATTACCGCCATGATTTTAAATTGAGGCCAAGTTGTGTTTCTGGAATGTGTGATAATTCACCATCCTGTCTACACTGTAAGTGAAACCATGTTACCAGCAAAGGTACTTAAACATGGATTTGGTTATATTTTAAACATGGTGTGGACAGCTTTATATTTCACAGGACAGTTCTTTGTCCTTTTGTATATTGGTTAATTTGGAATAATTCTCTCATTTAAGTCATCCGTATAGGCTAATTGATAATGACAGTAACATTCGGGGCATGCTTCGGATGGCTGTCTTCTGTTTCCCTTTTATTTACACAAGAGTATTTGTTTGGTATGGTGAAACATAGTTTTGTCAAAATGACAGATGCCGGGACTCTCTGCCTGCATGGGAAGACATAGATCCTGTGGCGCACAAAAAGGCCAACCCAAACGCCACTGTGGTGTATTAGCATAAAACATTTCCCTCTGGTGGGCCTGCTGGTACGGGTTGTCATAGAACTCAATAAAGTTCTCATTTTTACTTCACCTTTTTATCATTTCAGATGCAATTTTTATGTGTTTCAACCATCTACTTGCTGGATAAAGCTCTCCTGTAGGAGGCCTTATATTTTCAATAGTGACATCTTCAGAATTTTTAGAATAAATGAACCAAATATTTCCATGGAAAATGACTCAGTGCTATCAGTTTTCCTCACAATAATATGTCACGCACCATGTCGCAAAAAGTATTTTCTGTCTCTTCTAACATTTTATATTTTAAACAAAAATGGTAGGAAAGGACCATGTTTTGGATGTGTACTTTCAGTTGTATGAACTGTGATCTTAATAAAACCACTCAGTAAAATTATTTATGTTTTTATATCAGAGAGTGGAAATACCGAAATAAGTTTGACAGTATATTTTAGGAAGGAGGAATCCCTGCTTTTGACTTGATTCATTCTATGTATCATTTCATGTACAGTACAAAAGAAAAGCCGAAATAGTTTTATTATGATCCCCTATCCCCCAAGCAGTGCAGCATTTTGACCGTGTGATATCTGCTTTGCATCCTTCATGTCTTTGGATACCTGATCCTCCTAATCTCTTCTCCCTTTGAAAATGAAGCAAGAAAAATGTACACGTATGTCTATATATAGCCTCGGTAAGATATAACACAGTTTTACAATTGAATCTATAGCATCGCAGAGTTGAGTTTACAATAGTCCATGACCAAATGGAAGTCACCAGAAAGTGAGACGCGTGTGGCAAATGGAAGAAGAGGGCAAGGTAAGAAGCCAGACTATAAATAAGATGGATAAGGAACATGTCCTTTGCCAATGAACAATCTAAAGCATTACATTCGAGGACTCTGAACAGCTCTTGGAAAATCATATTGTATAGAGATGTGTACACACTCACGATAATACCAAATAAAGAAAAGCATGCTTTTCGATGCTGTATTAAATCAGTTGGACAAATTACCGTATTGCTATATTATGAAAGGAATGTTGAGATTTTGCTGTCAACCCATAATTAATGCCAGAATTGATCAAGCTGATGACAAAATGCATGTTATGTGTAAGGTTGTATTCTTTTCTTCTCTTTCAAATTTTTTTTAACATTTGTTATTTGTGTACATTAAATATATTTTGTCTAGAACTGAAGAAGGCTGAAAAATATCTGACAAAGCCATTTAGTTTCTAAATTAAGTACTTTTGTTATATAGTTTAAATTTCAAGATACACTATTTAATTTGCTTGATTTCAGAGTGTTTGTTCCTTGTTCATTTGCCAGATGTAGAAAATGAATCCAGAAAGTCTTACTGATCACTAAGGTTTAATTCTTTTTCATTTGACGGAGGTGATTTCAGTTTATTTGATGGTGATGTTTGACAGTAACACTAACAATTGCTGAATTGCCTAGTAAATCATCCTCATTTGTCCAGTATCTCCAGCTTTTACTCTTACAAAATTTAACAGAGACGAGTAGGTGAGTTTTATTCCTTTATTCTGTGGAAATGAAGTCATATCATTTCTGGACATTAATATTGAAGTTTTATTATGAAATCATTTGTCGAAACATCTTCATTACGATTACTAATGAGCACTTCACCTATTAACATGCTAAATGAATTAAATGATACATTGTCATAAATCTGTGCACACATATACAGGAGTGCGTAGACGTCTCAAACATGAAGCGTTGGCCCACCCTTTCTGACAGTTTCCTGCCTCTTGAGTATTTCCACTTCTTTTTTGACCTTCGTAGCAGTAACACAGGACATGTTTCATGTGCACCTAGTATGTGTCAGGTAGATACTGTTTTTAAACCCAGGTTTTGGGGGGCGGTTTTGTGTATACCATGCAAGCTTGGTTTGTATCTTCAGGTGTTTTGGCACCCAAGTCTCATAAATGTCCACATTTTTTTTTTAATTTCTGCTTCCTTCTTCATGTCCCCTGTCTGTTTTCGGGTCCTGCATCAAAGAGATAAGAGGAGGGGAGTTGGTAATTGGAGATAATTAGCCTTTTATTTCTCCCGTTTTTGAAGTTCAAGCTTATTAGTGCCCTGGTTTCCAAGGATTTATTATCTGTTTTGAGCTGTTAGATTCTATTCTTTGTGGGCTTGCTTCATTTTTTGATCCTCATGCATAAGAAAACAAAAGCTAACTCAGAAAATACCATGACTTAACTGATTTGGCACTAGTCCCATGGCTGTATTTTGTTCTGTCAAGAAAAATCTTCGGGTAAAATCTGCTGTGTATCATAAGGAAGTAGTTTTTGTCCTCTAGGTGATTTCATTTCTATCTTACTTTTAAGCCCCATGGAAGGACCTGCCTACTGCAGAGTTAAGTATATGATAACTCTTGCAATGCCAAGAAAATAGACTTGACCACCAAAGTTTTTTATTAAGTTTTTGGAAATTTCCAGCATAGATACGAAATCAGATGTGCATTTTAGGGAGAATCTTCTTAGTGAGAAGATCTCTATTTACTGCTGCCTATCGGACTATAGAAAAACTATAATGCTTTCAAAGATGGAGAGGTTTAAGAAAGGGCATTTTTAATGATTCTCTGCTTTAAAGCTGGTTATAGGACTCAGATCAATTAAATGGTTTTTCTAATGAAACATCAAATTTTACTCTTTTTGATCCACAATTCGGTTCCATCTGCAGATGACGTTGTTACTCTAGGAAGACATTTTCTGTTGCTGAAACGATTTGGAATTATTAGTTTTTTAGTCATTGGTGGGACATCAGGCATGGGTAAGATTTTCTACCGCTCACAGCTCTCAATACAGCATGGGGATTTCTAGGCTTTGGTTGTTAAACTATATAGCTTATTATTTGCATACTTTCCTACAAGTATTATACATTTTTATCACCACCATTTTTTTATCATCTCTCACCCTATTCAACTCCTTACCATTTCTTTGTACCTGGAGAACAGTGCCCGCTCATCTATATGTTTGGGAGTGAACAAATAAATGGTTGTTATTAAATCAAAGAAACCTGTGGAGTGAACCAGGGGAAACTCTACGGAAGATGTGATTTAGGATTTCCATCCCTGGAGAGTGCTCCAGTGACTTTGATGAGAACCAGGAGAGAGGAGAGGGTAGTGACTAGCCAAGGCAGAAAAAGCAAGTCACTGGTTGCATTTTGCTAACTCTGAGGGCTCAGCCCCCGAATCCAAATACAAGGCTGCGTGAGAATTCACAGTAAAAGAAATCACTCCTTAACAAGATGTGCTCACACTTGGGTGATGTGTATTTTTGGAATCTGGCTTGACATGTGAAATTTCTTTATTGTCAAGAATATCCACCGTGCTGTATCTGTCTTCTAAATTTTAACATGGTTAATTTCAACTCAGGAGAATGACTGATGAACCTTACTATAATTTTGTTCGTATCAAATTATAAACTGGAAATGATTTAAAAACAACCACTTCTGTAATATTATTATATAGTGTGCATATAAATTGAACATTATAGGAGTATAGTCTAATCATATGGTTTTATTTTTTATTTTATTTTATTTTTGGTTTTTCGAGACAGGGTTTCTCTGTGGCTTTGGAGCCTGCGCTGGAACTAGCTCTTGTAGACCAGGCTGGTCTCGAACTCACAAAGATCCGCCTGCCTCTGCCTCCCGATTGCTGGGATTAAAGGCATGTGCCACCACCGCCCGGCTATCATATGGTTTTATAATCATTAGAAATTATTGAAATCTGTGAATGTTCTGCATGAAGATTTTTTTTCTTATGGAATTCGGTGAGGTGTACCTTAGCATGTGGAACAGGGAGGTGACTGCTTTTTCAGTAATGGAAGTAGGCAACTAAGAAGAACTAAATGAGATAAATACTACAAACACTGTTTAATGCTAACATGTCAATGATGTATATATTAAATTAATAAACCCAACATTTTTCTATTTGTTGTCTTCTTAACCACTATCTCAATTAACTTAACATTATATCTTCCTCAGTACATACACACACATACACATGAACACACACACATGCACACAAACACATGCACACACAGAATAGTTACATCGTTTAGATGAAAAAGTATTAAATAATTGCTCTTTATCTGCTATCCTTTTTTTTTATTTAAATGCACTTGCAGGCCAAAGCAGATTTCTTCTGCCCTTGAGAAATGTTGTAGAAACAAATATATTGAAAATTTTAATTACATTTTAAGAACTGTCAAGCTTGATATTTGTGTCTAAAACTAATGTCCTTCTGATGATAGAATTTTCATCAGAAAGTAAAAATTGAAGAAAGGTTAAGTTTCCACTCACAGCAAAGATACCACATGGTCTTGTTTTTGGATGACTTAAAACAACCAAGAATTGGTTCACTTTTCTAGCAAAGCTCAAATCCCTTATGTGTACAATTGGATTTATCATCAGCTAAAAAATTATATTCCCTCACACATTTTTACTGCATAAATCTAAACTTTCTAAAGCAGTAGAATTATTATAGTGGATACATTTTGCTATATTTGAACTTAATTATCCTTTATAGCTTATCAATGCATTTACTGTCTTGAGTTTGTAAACTCTCTACAAGTTCATTGTTTTGGACCCTACCTGGTCCTTATATCAAAGTATCCCTTCTTTGAAGCATTTGTTTTCTCTTCTATGAAAGAAATATGGGGATGATAACTGTGGACTTGTATGTTGGAGATAGGATTATCATTAAGTTAGAAAAATATTTTTACATTTCTGAGATTCGCTTCTTCTGAATTTAAACAATTGGGTTTTTCTAAAATTTTCAAAAGCCTTAATTCAAGGCATAAATAACTTCAAAGTGTGAATGAACATTTACAGAGTAGAATCAGATGATGTCCACAGCACCTCACAGGTACCTTAAGTCCAACTACAGTAGAGAGCGTTAGTTAAATCATGTCTGTTTTCTTTCAGACATGAAAACAGAGCTGTTTTCTTTCCACGGCTAAAAGGGTATCAGGTGAATCACCTTGTCATCTGTGTGGACATTTCAACAGAAGACATGTTACAGAGTTCCTCTATTGTGTTCAGCAAACATGACTTCCTTTCCTTTATGTAACATGAGCCTTTTGTTTCAAAGGAATCATTTTTGGTATTTAGAACCTTGATGACTTCTCTTACACTGTATCCTGCTTTGCTGACTTGTCTGCTTACTGGCTTCACAATAATCAAAATTTTTACGGTGTGAAATGATTCTTCAGTCTTCATACTCAAAGAAGTTTTCTAAAATTTTTTTTAATTGATAATTACCTAAGTGTTGAAGCCAGTGTGCCATTTAATTGCTTTTATAACTTTATTGAATGGTGTCTACTGTTTTTGGAAGTCTACATGATATTTAGCATACATTTTAATCCTCTTGATATCTAAGTAATATGTATGTCTGTCTAAGTTTTCTAAATGATATATCCATTGTACTTTGATTTTGCGTGTCTAATTTGCTACACTGCTCAATAGTAGAAATTGGAAAAAGTAGAATCCAATTACGGATGTTCAATGGGGTTATTCCTACAGTAGAATAGTATCCTGAGAACAAATGCAGCACTAAAACACTGAACCAATTCTTTTCTCAAACAATAGTTTTGAAATGACCAAAGTAGCCTCTTATAATACACGTTTGGCACATGTTTTCAACATAGTAAACTATCCAGAATAGAGCAATACTGTTGGTAGTTCTTAAACATTGTTTTGCACATATCTCAGTTCAGCTTAGATTCAGGGAACAGCATTCTACTCTTATATGGTTAACAAATTGGTTTATTTTGGCATACCATTGTTCTCTTTGAATAACTGATCCCTGCTCTTATGAGGATCGTGTTTCGATGAAGTCTTTTTGCCTGTCTATGCTCCAACATCCTTTTATGCTGCACGAACCCTGACATGCAACACATAGCATTTACTCCACTCTCTAGATTTAGTGCTGTCTCATGGACAAAGCATACAGATCCTGTTCCCTAAAGGATTTTGTATAGTGTTACAGAACCTCCAGCCTTGTAGTTCCTTGATGACTTTAAGATTCTCCCTAGTCCTTAATTGTACCTAATAAGTCACTATTTTCGTATTTAAAGAATAATTTTTTAGGAAAATTATCACCATCAATACCAACACCTGCAATAGGTGCTGTGTACAAAGGCTCATTGGTGGATCAACATCTAATTTGGTACATTTCTGTTTTATATATTGCCATCAATTGAGCTGGGCTTGATCTATTCTTCTTTCAACCCGAATCATATGAGACAGAAAATAGGCTGTCATTTCCTGTGATTCCCTAATAAAACTGACAGAATTGTCCCCTTGTCTTCAGAAATTGTCTCTATCGTATTTGTGTGACAGTGCACCTGTTTTTCAGAATATGAATCTGAAGTCACTTTGATCCATTTCCAAACTTAATATAGGCCCCAAATATGAAAGGAAGGAATGAAAATTTTCTATAATACATGTGAGTGTCAAACTATGAACTATGTGTTTCTGGAATTATGTCACAAAGAGAAAACTGTAGATGACATTTGATGTCAATATCTTTTAGCTTCATTGTCTAATATTATATAACTATTATCTTTCCCTTGTTTGTACATATGAAATGTGACTGCAAAAAAATGTTTTCAGATTGAAAAATAATGGTTCATAGCAGAAAACTTTGGATAGAAAGTATTTATAATAGTAATTTACTCATAAAATTTATATTTTTATTATAAGGTAGCGAATAGACACAATGATCAGAGGCATACTGGCAGAGTTGACAGGCTCCCTTTTTGATGATATCTAATTTAAGACATATTGTGTTCAATCCAATTCACATTTTCAGCTTTCCATGATGGTGGTTAACCCAGTAGGAATCCTTTGTGAATTTAACTGCTCCTCTGTTCCATTCATGTTTCCCCACAAACCTTTTATTTTGCAAAAAGTCTGATATTGTAGAAACTTTTCTTATCCAGTTGTAGAAATGGGGGCAAGAGGTTTTCAGCAGCTGGAAAGATAAACTGATCTTGCTTCAAATGAGTGATCACACCCTACTATAAGGAATTGTTTTCATTCTTCTTGTGGAAAACATTCCAATTTCAGGCTTTCTAGGACTTGGAAAGAAGATCCCTATTCAACTAGTGGCTAATGTAGATATTTTCCTTTCCATTTCATTTTCTGCCATAATTTGGCTTTCATTTTGTGACGTAAGATCTCTTAGCCTGTAGTAAAGTTTTACCATTTAAGTCAACAGTCACATGTTTCCTTGGGAGCCATTGAGCAACAGAGTAAAACAATGCTTACTATTTCTTAAAAAGTTGGGTTAGATAGTCATGGTAATACATAGTTGCATCATGTAGTCCTAGCAACCAAAATTATAACATGAATTTAAGGAGGAGGAAGAGATATCCTCCTCTTTATTCCAACTGATGCTATGATTCTTTTAACTTTCAAGATTTTGCTCCTCCTCTGCTTCCATGTATTTTTCATTATTGTGATAAATATGGAAGAGATACAATGCCAGAGAGAATGATGGGAACTCAAATTTCCACCCATCGAAGAGCATTGCTTAAAAATTTAAGTCATATTATCTTTGAGCCAGGTAGAATTCAGGGCAAAAAGCAGAGGCTCAGATCTGTTGTTAAACCATCCCAAGACCAGTCAGGAAGAAGTTCTACTCCAAGAGGGTTAAAAAGGTTTTTCTTCTTTCTTTATGATTATTCATGGTTTTTCCTTTCAAGCAAAAACATCCCAGTCTTTCACCCGACAAAAAACAGTATTGAGCACTGTCAGCTGATTCTTCAAACTTCATTGGGCTTTGGGAAAGATTGCTTTTCTCTGTAATTAGAATGATTTAAGCCATTATAGTTGCTCAAGAGGTTAAACCTTGACCCTTGAGGTGAAACACTAATTTCAATGCTAACCCATTTCTATTATTCTGTAATGGGAGGGAAAATGCAGTGCGGGCACTTGAAACTTTCATTGCTGGAGTACACCCGAAGAGCTAGCAAGGACCGAACCCAAATCAATTCAACTTGGAAGGTTTGCTAGAAATCAATTTTGTTTCCTGTGCCTTTTGGGCTCTAACCCTTATGGCATGAGCAACTTGCTTTTGTTCTTTTTGCTGCTACATCCCCCCTCCACTTGCTTTTTAACAAACTCTTTAAGAGCCTGGCAAGTTGGAGCAGGTTTCAGCATTAATAGTGGGCAGGTAGTATAATACTATTTCTAATGAATGTCTGTTTTCTATTCTTTGCTGTGCTTTCTTTGGAATGAGGCCCACGAAACAAAGTATTAAGAAAACACACTGCTGCCCTGGAATGTGTGTATTAGCTGCAGATTATTTCCTATTAGCAGATTAGCTGCAAGGCTATTGGCTCAGAAAGGTCTTTGAGAGTATTTTGTTTTGTAACTGATTCAAGCCTTGGGAGAGAATTGCCACCATGATTGGAAAGAAGAATTAGCTACTGTTGCCATGGACACTGGAGTTCACAGTCCATTGTTAAATCTAGAGCTTCAGCTTGAGATGCCCCAGCATGAGCTCAAGCTTTGTTAATGAAATGACCGAAAATACTTTTTCAGGCTCTAACAGAATCTTGTGAAAGATATGTGAGATACATTTTTTGCTACAGATCTTTGAGATTTCCAGCCAAATACAGAGATCTTCTTCCATAGCTTTTCATGAAAATAAATGTAGATATCTATTTTAAAAAAAAATCTGTTTGAAAGTTTATCTTTTAACATATATTTCTTTCTTTTTTTATTGTTAAAAGAAAAATTTACATTTACTCTCCTTGTCCCAGGCCCTCCTGCTCCCCCAATACCCCACCTCCCTCCCCTGCTTCCTTAATAGGGGGCAGGATACCCTGCCCTGTGGGAAGCCCAAGGCCCTCCCCCCTCCATCCCGGTCTTAGAAGGTGTGCATCCATATAGAATAAGTTCCCAAAAAGCCAATACATGCAGAAGAGATAGGTCCCTGTGCCATTACCATTGGCTTCTCAGTCAGTCACATTCAGAGAGTCCGGTTTGGTCATATGCTCATTCAGTCTGGTCCAGCTGAATTTGATGAGCGACCAATAGATCAGGCACACTGTCTCATATATTTATTTCTTACTTTAAAATATTTTGTTTAAATAGAAAATGAGAGATTCAAATCACAGCCTTCTAGGATCCTGCCATTGTGCTTTCCAACAGTATATATTCATGATGGTGTCATACATTTGCTTCACCTTTCTGAAATTTAGAAATTGACAGATGATACCTTTTAAGAGTAGTCTGTATGTCATGTGACCTAAACAGACTCATGGCTTTAAAACTGGAAGGCATTTATACTGGTTGAAGGCTAGCGTAGTCACAGAATTGAAAATGGGTGAAGTTGAACTGGAAATTGACCAATGCTGTCACCAATGGGCTTCTGCTCACTGTCCAATCTACAGACACTTTAAACCAAGCACAGCATACTGAACTTCACTGAGAACTTGGTCTTCACCAGGCTTCTTCCTCAGTCCCTTAAATTTCCTATTCACTAAAACATTTTGTTCTGTTTCCCTGTTGACAATACTGTACTGTTCCTTTGCTTTAGAGGGAGAACTGGATCAAATCATATTTGCGTCTCTAATTGGTTGTATCACTTTGGGTCACTTATTGGTTTCTATAACTTGTATTAGCTTCAGTTTTCTTATAGATAAACTACCCAACTTGTGTAATGGTTTATGTGAATTCATTAAACAATGAACACCACACTCATACCCCCACCTACCCCCACACACAGAGATTCACAGTACTTGGCACACCATATTGCACTTCTAATATTTAGACATTTTCAGTGACTCACTATTTCTAGTTTTATATGTAGCTATTTTAACATTGCAACCTTATTACTGTAAAATTTTCTGCCTCTCTAGCTAGGTCATGAGAATGCATCCAGTTGTTGCTCTAGAAAAATGCAAACCTATTCCTACAAAATCCCATTTTTTGACTAATTTTCCCTCTCTGAATTCTCAAAGGTTAATTTGCTTCTTTTCAGCTCAAGGAAAACATTATATATAAAAACAGCCCTCTAGGAAGGATTTTCTGAATAATTCAAGCTTTGTCTCACCAATAAGTTCCTTTTTCATCTCAAAATGGTTATAAACTATTATACTATTTTGTCTATAAATGTATATTTACTCAGTGACTGAGGATGTAGCATTTTTGGTAAAGTGCCTGGTATACAAACATAACGGGCTTAATTCAATCCCCAGAAGCCACAAACAAAGTCAGGTACACACTTGTAATCCCAGCACTGGAGGTCAAAGACAGACTGATTCCTAGAGCTTGCTCTGAACCAACACAGCCTAACCTCCAATCCTTTCCAGAGAGAGCTAGTCCCAATAATCAAGGTGATGATACTTGAAAAATGACACCCAAGGTTGAACTCTTGCCTACACGCACACACACACACACACACACACACACAGATAGACACACACACACAGACAGATAGACACACACAACACCACAACACATACACACACAGACACACACAGAGACAGATAGACACACACAACACCACAACACACACACACAGACACACACACACACAGATAGACACACACACACAGACAGATAGACACACACAACACCACAACACACACACACACAGACACACACAGAGACAGATAGACACACACAATACCACACCACACACAGACACACACAACACACACACACACACACACACACACTTGCATTCCTGTATGTATAATCCTTGTACCAACACCCAAGCACAAATACACAAAGGAAAAACTCAACATACACTAGAGGTTTGCTTCCATTTGGTATGATATTGAAAGACTTTTAACTTTCCAATATTGCCACGGTGTCCTGCATATACTTCACTTATAAGAGAATAAAATAATTACAACCCAAGTATTTCTATATTACCTACATTTTACTTATACCAGGCTATACAAAATAACAGTTACATATACTTATAGCAGATAAACTTGAAATAAGTTTGGTTATTGTCTCTTTTTGATATTATTACAATAGAAATTATCTAACAGCACTGTCGTGCTGTGTACTCACCCGCTGGGAAGGAGACACATGGGATCAGGCTTCTCATAATCTCTTTGTGTTAGTATTATGTTGGGAAGCCGGTCATACTCAGGCCAGGATGACAGAACAAGCAAGCCAATTGTACTTAAAGAGGACATGAATAACGATGTGTTATCCTTATAACTTTTATATATGGATGCTTTTTTTCTTGGAATCTTGACAGTTACATCTCATATTTAAAAGGGCTTGAGGAGATGGCTTAGTTCATAAAGTGCTTGGCATGCAAGCATGAAGACTTGGGTTCAGGCCCCAGCACCCACATAAAATGCTGGGCTTAGTAGCCAGTACCTGTAATCCCAGTGTCCAGAGACAGACATTGGTAAAGATGAGGAATCACTGACCAAATCGTCTTGCTGAATTAGTGAGTTTCACATATTAAAAATTAAAATAAAGAGCAATAACTTTAGAACATCCAATATCCAGCTCTTGTTTCTACACACAAACATGCACAAATATGTGAATACACACACACACACCAATTAATCTCATAAAAATAAATATGAATGGCTCTCTAATGGTATTATCATCTACTTTCTAAAAGAGAAAATTCAAAGAGCTCATGAAACACAGTGATAAGAACAAGGATGCCCAGGAGCAGATGTGTATTTTCTGTGGGAAGACTATTTGCCACGCATTTGAGATTCAGGCTGTTTCTCTCCTATCTGATATCTACCAACTTGAGGAGACTGTTGTCTCTGTAAGCTGGATCCTGAGCAAAGGAGTAAAGAATTTTCTGGAAAAAATAAAACATTTCAGAATGACAATTTCAGACTATTAAAAAAATATGGAAGACCACAATTGTACTTAAGAAGCGATAGGCATCCTGTATTTATTAAAAAGAGCAGAACTGCTACTTTTCAGGGAAGAACAAAGATCTAACCTGGTCTCTGTCTGGGGAAAGAGTTCCCTAGTCAATGTGCAGTTAAAGGAAAGATTCACGAGAATATAACCATAACTTCCAGTTCCCTGAGGTTTATGATGTGTTGCTGGACACTGGCATTATTTAGGCATATCAGCTTTTGTGTGTTGACAGCAGAAATAACGGACAAATGAGATGAAAAGCAACAAATAAGAACCTGATTGATTCTGAAGGATACAGCATAGAAGGGATAAGGATATATCTTAGAAGATATAAGTGGTCCTTGGATATAAGGACCACTGTTCTAACTCTATAACTGCTTCTACTAGATTTATAAATGTATTTGACAGAATCCTAAATTGTTGAAATATTATTCACCAGGTCTATGATGATGTTTTACTTTACATGCATGAAAAGCTCCATGAATATGTGTATATGTAGTAGGTCTGTATGGGTTATAGCTTGAAGATAATATTTCACGCAGATCGTGACATAATTGGCTATTTTCGATTCCTTTAGTAATGATGATGTTTTAAATTACCTTTAAGGAAAATTTGAGATAGAAATAATCACTTCATATTCTTATTATGGAGATTTCATATTGAGTGAGACATTTTAGAATTACCCCCATAAAACTGCTCTTACCTCAGTAAATACTTATCTTGATAAGATTACAAGTTTGCTTAATAAAACCATTGTGTTCCTTACACTAATTGCCAGTAAGCACATGAGTGCAGAATAAAATAATAATGAATCGCTCTACACACTTATTTGATTTTATTTTATTTCTTCCTTTCTTCTTTCTTTAATTATGTCTTGTGTATTCATTTGTTTGAGACGGGGTTTTTCCATGTAGCCCTGGCTGTCCTGTAGCTCTCTGTGTAGACCAGGCTGGCCTAGAATTTACAGAAATCTGCCTGCCCCTGCCTCGCCAGTGCTGACATTAAAGGCATTTGCTACTACACTAGGCTCTCTACTTTTACTGTTGTTTGTTTTGTGTGCAGCATGACCCAGAGTGATGTAAATGGCCCAATATCATCTGTTGTACAGTGTAAGAATTTCCACACTGAAAGCTTTTAGTTGAATCAAGAAATATGTATTCAGATATTACCAGAGACATGGCAGAATAGTAATATAGTTTTCTTTCTTTGAAATGCCTTATGAAAATGATCCAAATGTGCTGTAGAAACTCGTAATTGTGAAACTCCTTTTTAATATTTTTGAGAGCGTAGTTACATCATTTTCCCCTTCCCACTTTATCCCCCCCCCCCCGAGAACTTTTCTTGTTCTCACTGAAACTCATGACCACTTTTCTTTGTTATGTGCGTGTACATGATTTTGAACATGCTTGGGTGTGTGTGTGCATGTGTGCACATGATCTTTCAGAAAGAAAAACTCGTATTAATAGGATCTCTATCCGTTAACATGCATTTCTGATAGCATTCACTATTCTGTCCTCTAAATGTCACAGGCGCATTTTTTCCATCTTGTCTCAAGTCACTTTTGCTTTGAAATAGGGATATAATGTCTCCTCTGAGTATCATAATTCAACATCTTTTGGTACAAATAAATGGAAACAAAATGTACAGTCTTTAATTAATGTTTAAAAACCTCAAGTGTTTATTAGTAAACCAAGAAATATGTGATTGCTAAACAGAATTCTGTCAGACAATGGGATGTTATAAAACGATTTAATTGGAAAGGACTGACTACTTTACAAAGAATTGTGTTCCTTTTCCATAAAACAGGGCTTAAGGGGGATAAAAAAAAACTTTTCTTGAAAGCTTGCTGCTTTTTAAGTCTTCAATTTAAGCAGACTTTTAGTTTGGGTTTTGTATAATGTGTGTAATTGGGCAATGCGGCTACAGAAAAATTAAATAGGAAAATATGTTTCCACATGTGGTGATGAAAGATGCTAACGTTTTCACAGTATCCTATTTATCACATCTGTTTCTGATTGAAAATGTATATACCTACCGTGTAATTCACTTAAGACCAGGTGTGTATCCATGCTTAGAGAGGAGTAGGAGCAAGGGTAGGGTGTGGAGGGTGGGGAGGCCCCACTCAGTCCTGAAGATGCTTTTTAGGAGGCAAAGTTTCATTCTGGTAAGATGGAAGTATAAATTCAACAAACCACTCTTCCAGAGTGCAGAATTTTGTCACTGTAATAATATGCACGTAGTTTTGACTTGCTGCAATCAATCTGTATTTTTTATGAGGACACAAAAAGCATTTGTATGTGTCATCTATCCCTATTAAAATACTCTTCATGTACGTAATTCTTAATTATTATCAGTGTGCTTTATCCTTATGAATCCATTTTTTTTCTACCTGTCAATGTGGATCTCAAAGACATCCTGAGTGAGAAGAAAAATGTAGTTTGTAAAAGAACTTTCTGATTTTTACCTACTATGACTGGTTTTCTATAATTGACTAATAATTTGCTGTTATCGTTTGATCACCACCCTCCAAAGGCAGTAAAACAACAGCATTAAAGAGCAAAGCTAAGAAAACTGTTTTATCAGGCTCCTCTGTTTAAATGGCTCAGAGTTAGCTTAGATTTGGAGAGGGACCCTGATACTGGAGTTGGAGAGATTAATTGCAGCCAAGTGTTCATGTTTTGTTATCACTAAGTTTACTACAGTCGATCTTTTTCAGGAGTATGTGGATGGGGTTCTCTCAATTGGATACATAACACCTCTTCTGTAAATACTAAACCATGACACTATTGTTGACATAATATAAATTTCTAATAAAATTATTAGAAAATATGCCAATTGAAAGTTATCCTATTAACTATCTGAGTAACGGGTATAGACTGAGGTTTATGTTGCTTTAATTCTTGGATTGTAATAAATCAGAGTTTGAAGTCTCTTTGTGAATAGTAAGGATATCACAGAAACTGATACTGTAATACAAGTCTTCCTTAATATTATAACCATGTATAGAATTTGAAGATTTTCTTAGAAGCTGTTTATGGCAAAGAACTAAGGTATTAGATATTTATCTTTCTTATACATGTATGTGGGTGATTTTAAAAAGGTGTATGTGAATGGATCATTGAAGCTGAAACCAGCTTTCTTCAGTATATATGTTTTATCTAGATTATGTATTATCAATAATTGAGAATGTAGGAGGGAAAGTAGCTATACAGAATTACGAAGAATTAGTAATAGCAATATCTTATGGTTGTCCTGTAATTACTGTATGCTGTCTCCTATTCTAATCACTGTTTGTGGTACCTGTTTCTAAGAGGCCTGTGAAGTCGACACTATACCTAAGCAATGTTTATGTGTATGAACATATGTATATTTCTTACTGTTAACCTTCATATGAAAGAGTTAAGGCTTCTAATTTCTTTCTGTGTGTAGAATTACTCTCTCTCTCTCATGTGTGTGTACATACATGTAAGTATTGGTGCTAAGTGCACTAGGAGGAAGCTATTTATTCCTGTGCTCTATTTTCCAATTACCTATTTCTTTGAATGGTGTTTTCTTTTCTTCACTCTCTCTTACACAAAACACCCACCATCATCCACAATGCAGTGATGTGGGATTCCCATCTCTATGCTGCGAATACCATTGGTTAATAAAGAAACTGCCTTGGCCTGATAGGATAGAACAGAACTAGGTGGGGAAAACTAAACTGAATGCTGGGAGAAAGGAGGCAGAGTCAGGGAGAAGCCAAGTAGCCTCACTGGAGACAGACACTGGAAACTTTACCCCGTAAGCCACAGCCACATGGCGATACACAGATTACTAGAAATGGGTTAAATTAATAAGAGCTAGTCAATAAGAAGCTAGAACTAATGGACCAACCAGTGATTTAAATAATATAGTTTCTATGTGATTATTTTGAGTCTAAACTGCCAGGTGGCTGGGAAATAAACAAGCAGCCCCTCCTTACCACAATGCAAGACTGTATGTATACAGATACAGATATATAAATATGTAGATGTCTTGTCCTTTTTTCTTTACCCACATTTTTCACAAATGACCTTTCTTGCTTATCAATTTCTAAGTGCTAGGTTACAGGAGACTTGGAGACAAGTAACCTAGACTTATTGTTTTCTGAACTTAATTAATTTTATTACTTGTTTTTCTTTTTTTCTTTCCTCATAAGGATCTCTCCTAAGGCATGGATTTTGTCTTACACATTTATACCTCCCATTATTGGTATTTCTATTGTCCGAAGTACTGCCTGATATATACATGGTGCCCAAGAAACTCTAGCTACACACTCCACTCCCTCAAAATACGGAAATGAACATACATGTTTGATAAGAAAGTTAGTTTTATTTAACTTTCCTTCAAACATGTCATGTCCTAGTCCTTCTTCACAATTCCTGCTCCGCCAAATTCCCGTGCCTTCTCGCCTAATTTATTACAGCCAGGCTACTGCCTGCCTTTCTTTTCTATGCATCCCAGAGACCTGATAAGCTTGCCAATGCAAACCATGTCCTAGTTCAAAGGATCTAATGATTCACTGAGTTTTCACTGAGCTGTTTCCTATTTGTGTGTCTGGCTCATAGCTCCATCATAAAACATAGTGGAATTTTGGCAAAGTTCATTTCTGTTTCCCATGAACAGGTGCTCTGTTCTACTGAGATATTATACTGGTGATATACAGTACATATAGTGAGTAAATATGTACTAAACAAATTCAAAACTTGAACAGATTAAGAACTAAAAATGCATGTTTTCTACTTCTGTGGAAGAAGCCAATATAAATTCAACTGTGTAAAAATATTTTACATACATACACACTACATACTTTTTTCTTGATCTTTGTAATTCAGGAAAGAAGGATAAAGTATAACTGGAACTCAGTGTCTCCCTAACCAGACACAGGTGTCATTCAAGGCTGTGGTTCTTATCTGAGGTCAGAGACCTTTTCCAATCTTAACCACTTGCTGGCAGACTTCATTTCTTTAGAGCTGGAGAGTTAAAGTTCTGTTTCCTTTCCAGCTGGCATCTCCTTGGACATCTTCTTCACCACATGCTTCCAAAGATGCCTCTTCAAGATGAGAGGTAGCAAACTGATGACGTGCTTGGCGCGCTGGAGCCCCAGCACTCCTGGTTTCCCATCAGGCTAACTCTAGTCTCCCTTTTAAAGTCACCTGAATCGGTACCGAGTTTCACCTGCAGAATCCCTTCGCAGGAGCTTCTGGATTAGTATTAGTGAATAAATCAGGGGACGTGCACATGGTATAGAGTCCATAAAATTCTGCATGTTGTCTCAAGATACAGTCCGCCATGAGGCATTGAAATTTCATATGTACAAAAGCAAAGCAAATGCAGGTCAAGTGTGTCCCGGGTCACGTGATTTTTTTTTCCCCAGCCAGACTGCAGAGGAATGCTGTTTTCTTCCCTTGAATTTGTATTTCCTCAAAGAGATCTTTGAATGTATCAGTTCGTTCTTTTTTTTTTTTGAGATTTTTTTAACATGTCTACCAATGAGATAAAATTGGAAAATTAATTTAGCATCTTTCCTCAAGCATCAAATTTTGAAGATCACATTGCAGGCTCTCACACTAGTTAGTGTCATTTCCAGGAAAAAGTTAGTTGAAGATGTTAGTTGAAGCTGAGCTTGTGTTGATCAGGGCCCTTCTAGAATGCAATCCTGAGCAGGCTAGGGCACAGGGAAAGGAGGCTCTAAAAGACTGAGTGGACACACCACGAAGCTCAGCTGTCTTTTCTCTGCCTCCTATGGGGAACAGGATTTAAGGAGTCTTTGTTTTGTTTTTGTTTTTGTTTTTCCAAGACAGGGTTTCTCTGTGTAGCTTTGGAGCCTGTCCTGGAACTCACCATGTAGACCATGCTGGCCTCTTCCTCTCGGGTGCTGTGATTAAATACGTGTGCCACCACCACCAGGCAATTTAAGGAGTGTTTAGCAGCACCAAGTTGTAGACATTTTTTTTCTTTCCCAGGAACATTATATGTGACTTGTCTCCTCATAGATTTGTTTCATAACCTAAATATAGATATCTTTGAAATACTGACTAATCCATCCAATATTGAATATTAGATATTTAAGATAAACACAGGCAGTCATCTTATGATTATGTTTTTACCAGTATTTTCTCTGATACTTTTAGCTCAGGCTTAACCTAATTAACTAATTATCTCCATTTAAGGTGAGATTCGAGCTCTGACAATGAAGGTAGCTTGGCTAAAATCACACAAGTAGTATATCGCAGTCAGTACTCAAGTTCCTGTACTGTTGTAAACACTCACCCTAAGGAGAAGGCAAGCTTACAAGTTTTAAAAAACTGTAAGCAAGCCAGAAGTACTGATCCGTATAAGTTATGAATTCCATCCATATAATATAGTAAGGAAATCATACTACAAGCAGTTACCAGTAGCTTCTAGATAGACATACATAGTATTTACAAGGGATAACAATAATGCAAACTGAATTTTCGCCATTTAGCAAACTCCTGACATAAATATACCTGCCTATGAAATCGCATCTCACCTTCAATGACAAATATTTCCTAACCAGAGTTAAACTAAAAGGGTACAAACAAAACGTTAGATCCTTTGTCTAGGGCATTCTCAGACCAATACTAGTAGCTAGCTGGTTGCCGTGTCTCTCTTGCTTAATCCCACTCAGCAGCTACGGAGTTTATTCTGTGCTAAGATCTGGGTCAGGAATTATGAATGTAATATTGAATAAAGCATAGAGTGATCCTATTGAGGGCAAGACCTACTTACACAGAATACCAATGTGAAGGGGTTTGCTGGGACACTTACATGCACATGCGAATTGCCACTGCTCATTACAGAAGACAGTAGGGTATATAGGCAGTATCGATCACATGGGAATAATTACATTAATCTTTCTGGATTTTCTCGTGGCTTTCTGCGCATTTTGGTTTTCGTTAAGGTGGAGTCCTTTGATCGGAAATGCCCACAGGCCTTGCATTCTGGCTATTGAAGTTGTGTTCTTGTATCCTTTGCTGATGTAGCCACGTTGATGGTCAAGTGCAGCAATTTTCATATTCTCCCTAGATTTGATCTTTGATGAAAGGAACCAAAAAGAATTCAAAGGAGTTACCTTGCCGTAGGGACTTCCTTCTTCTATTAAATTGATGGATCCTGGCTTTGTTGGGGTTTTGGGAACACTAAAAGGCCCATGTTGATTGAGTTTTGACTTGAAAGTGTAGGGGAGGGTCTGTTCCCTCATAGTGTGGTGATATTTGTAAGAGTAGGTGGAGCCATTGCTAGGGATTTTAGTGCAAGTATTTCAGCTCTTACAGATTTAATCATGATAGCAACTGAAGCCTGGAAAACTCCTGTACAGTACAATGATTAACTCTCATATTTTTAGGGTAAGCTTTTGCAAAACCAAAATTTATCTTATATGCCCTATTGTAGGTCATTGTAACATTTTTTCATATATTTGTTAAATTTCTTCATATATATGTTTCCAAACTATGACAGATTAGGTCTTCAAGTCTCTGTTTCTCTGTCTGTCTGTCCCTCCCTCCTCACTGTATCTATGTTCCTAGCCCCATGTTGCTGTGTTGCTGCTTTATATGCTTCCTGTGCATCTGGAAAATTCCCAAAGACCACTTTTTAATTTCTGTATTAGTCATAGTGTCTTGTGCAGTACCTTCTTGGGTATAGGTCTCAGTAGAACTTTTTAAATCAAAACCCAGGTCAGATGTTGGCTATTTGAATTATACTGAAACATTTTAGAAAAATCCAGGCAAAAAAAATAAAAAATAAACCACTTTCTCAGCAAATACAGTTCCCTTGGATTTCACTGTGTTCCTGAAAGCAGTTCTAAACTTAGTGGATCTCTGTTCCACAAATAGTTATCTTTGTTTATGATGAGCTGGCAGGAGCTTCTTCAAAGAGTGAAAAGATGGGCTCAGGTTTGGGAGTGAAGAGGTTCTCGTGACAGTTTTGATGGCCTAGTTTTGTGATGATCTGGTACAGTTAGATGAGGCTCTCTAGTGTTGGAATTATGAAACAGTATCATTTTGCTTCCAGCATATTCTAGCTTTTCAGATTTTTTTAAGGATCAGTATTGAAATTGTCGCAGAAAAATAGTGAAGTTGATTAAGATCAAAGGACTCCTGAGCATCACAAAAGCTTTGAGGCAAATTGAAGTTTAAATGCCATATGTTGGAGACACAGCACTTGGCAAGGTCACACTTCATGTCTCAGTTTCATTGATTCTTGATGGCAACCAGTCTTTTTGAAAAGCTATTTATAAACCTAATATTTCTGATCTGAAAGTGAGCAAGCGGTTCAAATCTATCCACATATATTAGTTGCCAAACAACTGCTTTTTCTAACTTTATATCATTTGATAGTTTTAAAAGGTGCCAGCCCTTTTTTGAGGGAGGGGAAATCAAATAACCAACACAAAAAAGAATTCTAATCGAATAATTTTTCTGCTTATTCACAAAAAGGTCAGTAGCATTTGAGTGTATTTTAGCATGAAATATAGTCTAGTAAATTATATACCTAAATGTTTGTAATAGACTTTAATTAATGTTAGTAATTCTGGAATTATTTTAGTGTCTGACATGCACATAAACCTAGTTCATTTTAAATCAATTTCTTGGCATGAAAATGTATATAACAGGGAGTTTTGTTAACTAATTATTCAACATTACAAATTCAAAAGTTTCATCCCAAGAAAGTATGATCACTTATAGACGTCTTTTCATTTAAAGCTTGTGATGGATAGAATTTAAAATACAGGTATTTATATGTAGCAAATGTTCCCTAGTGTTAGGAGTGTGATCTTTCCAGCTTGCCTCTTCCATGGACAAGTTATTTGAAATACATGAAAGGACAGAGTGTTTTTCCACTTGATGGAATCTTTCAGCTAGATTTGTGATCTATGGTAGCATTAAATAGATTAAGATAATTAAATAAATCAATAATCTGTGAATATTTAAACCAATGTCTTCCAGGTTTTTGTTTTTTTAATCACCATTCCTATAGGGGCCATATGTTTCCGCACATCTTGTGAAGGTGACTCTTTTTCTTTTTATAATTTTATATGTATGTGTGTTTATCTATGTGTATGTTTTTGTACCATTTGCATACTTGCTGCCTGTGAAGGGAAGAAAAGAGTCTTAGATTGCTGAGAACTGTAGCTGCAAAAGGTCATGCTTTGCCATGAGACTGTGTGAAATCAAACCCAGATGCTATGGAAGAAGAGTCAGGGCTTTCCACCACAGAGCCACCCCTCCATCCCTGTTCTTTCTTATTGGCCTGATCCAGCCTCATGCCATTGTCGATAGATTAGCATTTTCCATATAAACTATGAGGATGCACACCAAGATGGTCACTTTAATGTCAACTCCTTTGCAAAACAGAAGCTTTGTCACTAGTCATGACTGCAGCACTTCCTTCATCTTGGCCCTATGCTAAGTGGTGTATAGAAAATTGTTCGAACTCTGTCTTTTAAAAGCCATAGTTAAGGTGGAGACTAAAGCAAAGTGCTAAATGGATTTAGGATTGGTGTTCAATTGTCTGTCTGCTTTCTGTAATCACCTTTATTCTGGGCAGAAGAAAATCCCAGGATGTCTTTATATTGCATCATGCTTAAAACTAATTCCATAGAGCTGAGCATAAACATGCAAAGCATGCAACTGTGAATATTGCTTTTTCACTCTTCCCAGCCATATCCAGTCTGCTCTACACTGATGAGTGTTAAATCTGTCATACAGACTGTAAAGACATTAGTCTCTGGGCATGTACCATCGTATCTCGGGCTTTCTTATGCTTTGAGCAAATGGTAAAGCTTTGCTTTGGAGAGAGTCTTCCAAACACATTTGGGGTGGCTGCCATGTTGTCCTTGCACATTTTCTGGCTAAGAGCTAGGGGTGAGAGCACACGCTGATCATGTCTGAGGCCCTCGGTTAGACAACGGATCTGCAAGTCACAGTAAACAAACATGAGGCAAGATTAAAAAGCAAGTGTGTTTCTTGGTGTTCTCTTTATATGAAAGGTCTTTTTTTTTTTGCTTCCTGTTTAGTCGTCCAAACATATACATATATACATATATGTATAAAAAGATGTCCGAGCTGTCCCTGACTTGTGATACCATTAAATGTAGATGATTTGCATATAATCTGAGGAGCATTTCATTATAAGAATTTTTTAAATTGTAAAAGTGATAAACGTAGATCTTTTTTATTAGGTTGAACAGAGCTACAGGCTTGACTGGAGCTTTCGTTAGTCTATGTGTTTTCTCTATTGATGAACATTAGGCTTCAGTGTTAAATCACAGATAAATGTCATATCTTCTGGGGTCCATCTATCTATATCTATCTGTCTGTCTATCTGTCTGTCTATCTATCTATCTATCTATCTATCTATCTATCTATCTCTATTTATTATCAGTGTACAGAGCCCTGAAGCTTCCACCAACCACAGCTTCAATATTATTTATTGTCTAGGATATTTCCTACTCAGAAGGACCTTTAACTCACTTGAGTTACATTTACAAGTATGTGCTGTGCCCCCTAAACAAACTAATATAAGGTATATTAACTGAGGATCTACATGTAATTACTCCACAGTCTTTGTTGGCTTCAGTGATCTCATAATATCTGTTGAATGGCTAGATGTTCATTAGTTAGTGATAAATATATAGGATGTGGGAAGTATTAGAATTGATTTTAAATGTTTTTAGGTAGCTTGGAAACAATACAAACCAGGCCGGAAGATCACGCCTTATTTGTTCACATATAGCTTCAATGATTGTTGAAGTTGAGTTCTAGGACATTTATAAAGTAGAATCTTCAAATTTATACTCTGTTCTTATATTGAAAATCTAATATAAGCATCTGATAATCAAACAATATAAAATATTAGTGATATTTACCATCTATATGATTTAATTTGTGGTTGTTTGAGAAATGTAAAGACTAGCAATATGACACAAAACAGTAAGCCAGTAGTATTTAAAAAAATTAAATATTGGGATGAGAATTCAGTTACTACAGTGCTTTCTATGCCAGTGGGAAGAGATGAGTTTAATTCTCAGAACATATGTCTAAGGAAAAATGCAAAGAAAGAAACCAAGAAAGATAGAAATATATGATGATATATGCTATGCTCTCAATCCTAGCACTGGAAGGGACAGACAGACAGAAACTTGGTACTCACTGGCCAGCCAGCTTGGCTCACAAGAGACCCCATCACAATGAACATTAGAAAGTATATGATGAACTACGAAGCACATGGTTCTCTCACTTCCAAACATACATACGCATGCATGTTCAAATTCTTTCTTGGCATAGTTTTCTGGATATGTCCAGTAATTTATTTAATAGAAATAGGTAACATGTGGATGTTCATATTTTCCTTCTGCAATGCAAAGGAAGTAGTCAGGGAGGAAGATTAGGAGAAACAGAAACTTGATAACATTAACTAAATGAACAATTATGAAGTGGGTGAGTAACATCACATGATAAGTACTCCGTAGGAATTTGTTTTTATTGATTGGAGCTGATGTTAAAGAAAGAAAGGGGATGGATGTAGGTGAGTAAGGATATACAGATATAAAGAAAAGTCATGCTCAGTTGATATTTATCACTGGGTAACTGGGGAAGGAGTTGACAGTGCATATGTGGTCTCAAAATATAGCTTGCACCCAGGATCATGCATTTATTACAATGGTGAAGAATCAACGTGTCTACCACAGTGAGCTGGGTTGAAGATGGATATTTGTCTGAGAATCTCTACTTCAGTGTTCTATTCTTTCCTGATGAAGTAGTCACATAAACTAGCTGGGAGACGCCTTCAAAATCTCCCTCCTGAAAGAAAGGTATAGACAGATGAGTGACAGATGAGCATGAAACCACTTGTGAGCCTCTGTAAGATGAAACCAGTTTCTCGTTCCTAGTGCAGAGCTCGCTGTGCAAACACCACTTGCATGTTTATAGTCTTAGAATAAAGTTTTCCCTCTTTAACATCTCGATTTTATGCTCAGAAAATAGTCTTTACTCCTCTCCCACCTCTCTATGATATGTTTGCTTAATAAAGGCTCGTTAGTCCAAGTTGTAGCTCGGTTGCCTTAATAACTTTGATCATTGTAGTTTCCAAACTAGATGTGATAAAGAACATTCTCTTTTTCAAAGTCTTAGTTCTTTTTCAGTCCATTGGAGTGATTTTTTCAGTCCTTTATGGATACCAGGATAGCAGTAACCATGTGTTGTCACTGTATTTCTTCTGTAAGGGAAAGTGTAAACGTTAATACAGGATATGATATTTTTTGTGATGTCTCTAGTTATCATGTTTTTGATAAAATTAACACATGAAGTAATTATTATATGCTATATGTTTATTGATTAGGCAACATATGAGCCTAAAGCTGCACTGAATGCCTTTTAAACTTTATTCTAAGTCTATAAGTTTAATCTTGTTAAAGCCTTTGAATGGAAATCAGGAGCTTTATTATGTCAGCGCTGGAGATGTTTTTTCATGATTGTGTTGGTCCTTGGGAAACCCTCGCATTTATAAAAATTGATAATTTTTTTTGCAAATATTGAGGACCTAAAATTGCAAAGTCGGAATAAACTGCGAACTGCTTGCTGGCTCGGCAGAAACTAAATTTCAGCCTGGCTCTCCCTTCCACTTTCAATTAGGATTGCTTGTTTGCGACAATACAGATTTTGGTCCAAATCAGATGCTGTAAGGCAAAAGAGGAGCCACAGACAAGCTACAATGCTGAATAGAAGGTTGATTCATTGGCCAGTCCTCAGAGCCTGTCATGCTTCCTCTTGAAGCCGATCCTGACCTAATATTTTTGTGTTTTAATAAGTAGTGCAAATTTGAGTTCAATATTGGCAACTATTGTTTTCCAGTACCTTGTGAATCCAATTCAACATTGAACAGGCTCTTTCTTTGTCTTTAAATAAGTAGAAATGCGTATTCTGAGCATCCCTTTGTGATTAACATTGCTTTATAGTTTCAAGTCTGGGGCTTTGTTCTGTCATTTATTTTGTTCTCTGTTGATTATATCCTTCAAGTTTATTTATGTAGGTGATCTAGTTTGTATCGAGGAGGGCAACTGAGAAAAGAAGGTGAAGCCTGTAGAACCTCTCATTTAGAAGCGAAATACTGAATAATTCTCAGTCAAGGTTTCTCAAATGAAGCATTAATGTGCTTTTATTATGTTATTCACAGTATGACATTGTAATCATTGAGACAGCAGTGCTCAAATATGCTAACAATTGAATATAACTTTTACTTCTCTGTTTAATAATCTTCCTGTATTATCAAACTAGAAATAGTAAAATCTAGAATGCTGTTAGCTGTTTGAGAAAATGGATATCTGCTGTGTTGCATATATCAAGGTGCCTAAGCTGCCCTCCCTACAGTCTTAATGAGGTCTGACAAGTCTCTGCATTTTGTACAGTTATGATAGTTTCCAACAAGAATTTGGAAACAAATTTGGCAACAAATAGCTGTAAAAGCAAAGAAATGTAGGTTTCACATGGAAGGAAAATTTGAAAGAGTTTGTGTGCAATTTACTATTAGAAATTTACATAATAATGTAATTCAAATGTTTCATCAAAATCATCTTCCATCTAATTTAGAAGTTAAGTGTGTTACTGCTAATTTCATAACCAGTGTACAATTTTGATTTATGACAGAATTTCATAAAACACTGCCTTTTGTTATGATTTCATTTTTATACCATTTGTGCATTGATCTAAACATGAGTTTTTGCCTTATGTTTTGTTCTTACGTACTTGGAGCTTAAGAAGTCTTGCTATATAAGTTATTTCATTTTACCTTCTATATTTTAGCTTAGGTAGAAAACAAGTTAATTATATGCATCAATTTCTTTAGGAAAGGTCATTTAAAATTGTCTTGGTTGCTTTCTTATTGACTAGAGAAGTTTGTGCCATTGTGGCTTGCTACTTTTTTTTAACAATAATAAAACAAAGTATTTATTTCTTTCACTGAGGATGTATCTAAGTAGTAGAGTGCTATCTAGCATGCGAAAGGCCATGGGTTCAAATGCAAGCACTATGCTCACAGACAGAATTGTTTAAAATACTCCCACTCTTTTATAGTTCCGCTTCTTCTATCTATCTATCTATCTATCTATCTATCTATCTATCTATCTATCTATCTATCTATCTATCATCTATCTATCATCTATCTATCTATCCATACCATATCTATCTATCTATCTATCTATCTATCCATCCACACCAGAGTTTGGTCTAGTTTTTTTTCAATGTGTTATAGCATTTTAATTACAAAGTGATTAGAATAAATTTAAGCTTCTTAATGTATTTATAAGTTTATTTTTTTACATCATAGCTTTCAATTGATTCCCTTTCTTTTCTCTCTTCTTTCTTTCTTCCTATAGTCTTTTTTTTTGGACAAGGGAAGTACAAGGTTGCTTTTCATTATATAAGACTACAAAAGTTTAAATAATTTTAGAATGAATAAAATATTTTGTAATTTAATGAATAAAATATTTGGTAATTTAGAGCCCAGCATGGATCATAGATAGGTATTACAGAAAATCCTACAATTTGCAGCCATCTACATGAATAACAAAACATTAAAATTATTTAATGTTATCTATTTCAAGGGAAAACTCCTTTGTTTCTGTGTATAATACCACAAAGGGAAATATTGTCTGCATTCTGGGGGCTCAGTTGTGTTTAGAAGCGGGGGGGTAATAGATCTAGAGTTGTCTTCTGTGTTTGGATTTCCCACTCACACCATGCATGATTTTGAGACTTCCATGGCAGAAAATGTTGTCTTGTTTCTCTCCGAGTTGAGGAATGAACTGATGCCTGAGGCCACATAGTCAGGATGCTCAATTTATTTGGGGCCATGTCCTAAATATTGATGCAGCTTACATGAATCACAGTTAGTGTATATCGCCCCTTTGTGCTGAAAATATCATTTTTTATGGTTGTTGCTGTACAGCTAGGATAATAGGAATCAAAGTCATAAAGTAGTAATTAATATCCTTTGGATGTGAGCTATTTTATTGGGTACATGCTAATTAAAGATTATATATGTCAGTGATTGAAATAAGCATAAACCATTTGGCTTGGTCAACATGAATGAAAGGTCAGCTATCATCCTGTATGCTTTAATTAAGGTTGCCTTCTGGTCCCCCCCAACACACACACACACTGCCTTTTATTGCTGCTTTTTTGAGCATTCTAGAAAGCACAGAAGCAAAGAATCTCACTAACTGGAAGTAAGTGACATAGGAAGCATAAACTCTTCCATCAGAGGGCACGTTAGAGACGTACTAAAAAAAAAAATGACCTGTCTCCTGATGAAGTTGTCTCGTGTCCACATAAATGTTCTAGTGTCTTCTGATTCACTAGCTGAGCTTGGCAAACCCTTTAGGAAATATTGTCGTTGCACCAAGAGGAAGTCCTTATGTCTATCATTGCTCCCCATGAAAGATGTGCAGTCTAGATATACGTGTTATAGGATACAGGGTAGGGTGAAGGATACAGGGTATGGTGAAGACTAACTTCATCTCGAATACTGCTTAATATACAGAACAAGTATTCCAGACAATGGGAAACAAACTTCTCCAGTTCCAGAGTAATATAACCTAACATGGTTTCCTGCCCATCATATTGCAAATGAGGTGAATCAATCATTAACATAATTTGGCAGCTACCTGTCAACTTTTGATTACAATTTATTTTTATTTTTCTTAAATAATACATACTTAACTTGTAATTAATAGAAAGCTTCTCCCATTTTTGCAAACAGTGTTAAAATACTGATCTTTAATTGGCTATTTTTCATAAAATTATGTTAATGGTATGAAACAAAGTGACTTAGTTCCTCAAACCAAAATACTGTCTGATAGTAACACACAAGTACTTGTTCTGTCTATATTAAACATGTAATATTGATTATGTATTTTAAATGTAAAATTTAAGATAATATTTTAACTGTAGTTAGGCAATAATTATTAAATTGTATGCCAGTCTATTAACTATATTTTAAAATGTAAAAGCATGTATTAAAGTGTTTAAATAAATAGAATACAACTTTATGTATACAGAATTCTATTTTGTCAAATTTTATAGGGTATCCACTGTTCCATGGAATCATTTCAATGCTATATTTTATAGTTCTCATTTGCATGCATTAGTTAAAGACTGGAAAGGACATTGAGCTTAAACTGAGTGTAGTTTAAGATCCATGATGCACAGAACATTCTGTTCTAAGATCACAAATGCCTCTGATCATATTCACCCACACTCTTCCCCCAGCTCTTCCAGGATCACCCTTCCCAACTTTTGTGACATCCCAACTTCCGGTTTTCTTTTAATAACTTAGTTCAGTTTGTGCTGCCCATATACTCATGACTGTGAGGCCATCCACTGGAGCAAGGCAGCCCTACCAGTGGGCTCATACTTAGAGAAAACTGAGTATTCCTTCTCCGGAAGCAATCAACTGTCGGCAGCTCCTCGGCTAGGGGTGAGGGCTTGTGAGCCCTCCTCTCTTTATGCTAGAATGTTGACTGCCTGGATCTTTTGCAGGTCTTGCATGGGCAACCCCAGCTGTCATGTCCAGATGAAATTCTCCAAAAGAAAAAACTTAAAAGGCGAATATTACATTCAAGTAAAAAGAATAGAAATGCTAAATAATACTGCTAGAAAATTAAAAAGAAATGAATACCAATAAAAAGTACCTAGAACGTTCTGGAAATGAATATGCCTGCTTTTAGAGTATTCCAGAGAGTCAAGAGGCAATCTTTTGAAGTCTGTCTTTGTCTTCTCTCAGAGACAGTTGATCTGTCAAAGACCAGCCATGCAATGTATATGGTTTGCCTGGGAACCGTCTGGCTTCAGCTTTTTGAGAGCAGCTGAGAGCCTGATACTTCCTAAGCCTTTTCAAAGCATTAAGCTACAACTCCAGCAATACAGAGTGTTTTGTGTTTCCATTACTTTAGGAGAAAATAAAAATGAGGGGCAACCATGGATGACCTTTGGATAATAAATGAAATGACAATATGATTATAACTATATTCATTTAGTAAATATGGATACAACCATAAAATAGGAAAATATTTACTCTCATTTAGCCAGTTCACCCCCAAATACTGCTTTCTTCCAACCAGTTGATGACAGTCTAGCTAATGTTCCATCTTCACAAGAATTTGTTTGCGCTTCACTATCAATTATGTTGCAGATCAAGGAGCTTCTTACACACCCGTGAAGCAGAACTTTGGTCTCTTTAACGTTGTTTTAATCATGTAAATTGTGAGTTTTGTTTGGTTCAGTGTGTGTGTGTGTGTGTGTGTGTGTGTGTGTGTGTGTGTGTGTGTTAACTGAAGTCTGATAACTTTTAAATAAGTAATAGATTGTGTCCCTGTAATTATGAGTACTGTGGTTTCTTGTGTCTTCCGTGCACATATTTGAATCTTAGGTGGGAAAAACCATCCACACCAGAGTAATAGGTACTTTCCTTTTGCTTCTAAATACAATGATCTGGTAGGGTAAACTCCTCTACCCAACTCTAGCTTTTGTACTCTTGGGGTTATAAACTTGTTCTAAGACCCCTGTATTTTCCTCAGTTTAGGGTTTAATTGTCTGTAGGAGACTGTGTCTAGCTCAGAAACAGTCACCACATCTTAAGAAGGGACTTGCCCCTGAGAGTTTGGAAACTGCCCAGTTTTCCAGCAGTCCTTTGTTTATTTTCATCCTTACTTCCTTTAATTCTGGGAGTTATTTTTTTTATGAATGTTCATGTGGGATCCCATTCATTTGTTCATATATTCAAAGGGAATTGTTTTTATTCCCGAAGCATTTCTCCTCCCCCTAAAATCCTGGATTAGATTAAGCAAATGCCCCATTTATATAAATAAACTTTTTTTTAATTAAGCAAAGTCGGTAACTATGTCAAAAGCAATAAAATGGATGATTTGTCAGAAATAAACTGCAGAGCGTCTGATCCTTTGAACATAATTGGAAGTTTAGTATTCAGAAACATGAATAGAAATACAGTGTGTCTGTGCAGGGCTCTTGATGAGTCACAGTTATAATAATGACTGTGCTATTATTATTTTGGAAATTTAAATTCCACAACAAAAACCATGGCTTCCCTTGTGTATCATTTTTGACCAGTGAATACCAGACAACAAGGACTAGTGCGCTTCGTTGAGAATTTCCATAGACTTAAAAGCTCCAGAATATGCCACCTGTGGAGAACAGGGTTTCAAATATCCTCTGCTTTTGCATGCATCACTGTGGTCCCCAAGGTTAGACCTTCTTGCTTGCAAAGGAACCTCAGTTATGCTCTGCCTGGAGAGGAAATGGTGGTGGCCAATGCTCAGCACTTGCATAATAGACAGTTTTTTTTTTTTTTGCATTGCTGGAAGTTGGGGGAGGATGAGGTATTTACATGAGGTGAGAACAGTAAGAAATGTTATGTCTGAGGTTAATTCCTTGTCCTTATAAAAGTTACTTATTATTATATGTAGAAATAATGTAAAACTATATAGAAGTGGGGCTGGAGAGATGGCTCAGAGGTTAAGAGAACTGACTGCTGTTCCGGAGGTCCTGAGTTCAATTCCCAGCAACCCCATGGTGGCTCACACCCATCTATAATGAGATCTGGTACCCAGAGCACTACATGCATAATAAATAAATTTTAAAAAGATTTAAAAAATATGTAAAAGTAACTATAATATAAAATACAGGGAATAATATTAACAGATACTCTTCCTCTCCGTGACTTCATAGCTTTCCAGCTACCATGGCCCGCTTTATTCTCCTTTCATCTGCCAGCGTTATTTCCAGTGTGGGGCTTCCTGTAGCCTAATCTCTTAATCTCTGCTGTGGCTTTAAGACACTCAGCTATAGGAGAGCCTATTGGGAAGAAAATAGTGCCATAGACAAGTTCATAATAATCTGATTGTATTTGGGGTAAAAGACAAATAGGAGATATGGACATCTAAACAACAACAACAAACAAATTCCCTTCTTTTAAGTCCTTCTCCATTAACCAGTTTAAACCAGTTCAGGGTCCTGAACCAGTCTTGTCCAGGAGCGGGCTCTTTCTTGACGCTGCTCCTTCTCATTTTGCTTTCTGTGGGCCAGAGGAATTTTTCATAAGGAAAAGGGTCAAAGGATACTTCTTGTCTAGTTGTGGTAATCATGTGACTTTGTATTAATTTTTTTTCATCTTTGTACCTTTCCCAACTTTTTAGTCAATGAGTTCTTGATGTTTTCTTTCTATGAATGACTTTGGTTCAGAAATTCAAGCCTGTTAGGGGAACACCTTTCAAAATATCTTTAAAATATTTAAACCTGGCTTCCAATACAGGTCTATGAGAGATCTCACTAACCATTAGAGGGTAAGATTACAATAAGTAAATGATTTTATGCAATTCTGAGGGGAGGTCTATTAAAATGGCATAATTTCAGAACAGTTCCCTGGAGAATGGTTTATGGCAAAACCAAGCAATGTAACATAATGCTAATCACACTACCATTACAAAAGGAAATTAAAGTTGGAAGAATCTGTCAAAATATTATGAAAGTTGATGAATTCAAGTTTATTGCTTTATTTTTAGAATTTGCAAAGAAATGCCTCAGGGTATTTGTAGAATGGGAGTGGGATGAAAAGAGCTGTAACTGCCAAAATGTCTGTGTGCGCATTCAGCTCTCCGGCCCCTCTGCGTTCGCATGCTGCCAATCCTTATGCTGCCTGCTTTAGAAGGAGCTGTTCTAGGTACAAGGCCCTGGGTTTTGAGGATGTGGATGATGGTAAATATTTTCTGAGGACAGAGGCTCTCTGTATAGTTCTTTATGCTGAAGCTCAATAGGATTTCATTTGAAGCCTTCCTTCATATTGTGCAAGAGTTTGCTTAAGGAGTCAGAAGTATTTCAGACAGCCTATATGTTTAAAGAAAGACAAGCCATCGCCTGCACTGGATTTGATAACAGTTTCTCTTTAGAACGGGCTATATGAAAACTTTATAATATATATTGATTCATGTCTTTTCCTTAACCAGCCTGTGGACATTATTTTTTTTTAATGTATTAAAATTGATGCTATTATCCGGTCAACCTGAGCCTTCTTTTTTGCTGTGCTTGGTGTTGAGCTCAGGGCATCGCACATCCTTAGCTCTACCCCTTGGGCTATGCTATAAGGCCTCAAGTAGAAATTCTCTTAGAAATCTATGTTCCCCTGCCCATATTGACTACTAAAGGCATATTAATAATTTATTATATCCTAAATATTGAGAAGATAATGTGTAGTTTATGGTTTATGAGTTCCGTATTGAATTTGCATTCATAACAGAGGCCCTCCTACGGAAGCAATACCTGCCTGTGTTTCTGTAGGAATCCAAGGTCACAAGCAATGACTCTTCACTCTTGGTGCAATATGGTTCTCTAACGTTAGTGGTTTTATAATACACTTTTTTAAGTTTTAAGCTTCACTATAGGTATCAGAGTCATAATAGATATGCAATATCTATTATGCAATATCATATATATATATAAAATATGCAATGTCATATATATATATTCCTGCTGTTTTATAATGAGACTATAGCAGATATAAAAATTTGTAATTTAAGATTAAGTGGGTTCTCATCTTGAGTAGATTTTTCTTAATTATAGCCTAAAGCTTCCACGCCATATTCAGTTCAACGAGTGAAATAAAATATTATATCCCTGCACAAAATTGCAGCATATCTTATAATTGAGCAAACCATTTCATTCTTAGGTACCCAGGCCTGATAGTGCCTACAGAAGTTTAAGTATCTTTTCTGATAGTGTACTTAAGAGAACATTGGATAGATATATAAGATGGAGGGGTCACATGACTCACCCAGTAAAATACTTGTCACACAAGCATAAGAACGTCAGCTTGAACCCCAGGACCCAAGTAAAACCATCAAGCATGGTAGTTCATTCTTGTAATCTAAGGCTGGGAAGGTGACAATAGGAAGATCCTTGGCTCACTGGCTGTCATAATTGGTAAACTCCCTGCCAGTGAGAGACACTTTATCAAAAGATGGGGGAGATGGTGGTGCTGAGGATGACACCTGAAGTTTTCCCCTGGGTTCCACACTCAAGAGAACACATGGGAACGTGCACCCAGACACAAACACTAGCATGTATAAGTCCACATACATGCAAATTAAAAGAAGGATCAAAGGTGTACATATGAGAAAGCGAAGAGACTAATGGTCTACACAAACCTCAACTTTGAGATTTGCAAATATTTAAAACTCAGATCCCTGTTCTCTTTCCCAAGCACTTAATGACTACTCTGCACTAGCTAACATGTTTCTTTTAATGGCTTCTGTTGGCTAAACCAGAGATTTCCAGATGTATTCTGACGCTTTATATTAAAAATGTTTTAATATTGTGCTTAAGCACACGTTTTTAATTCTAGAACTATGCTGAATTGATTTTCAAAGGCATTTAGAATTTTTCTTTAAACCCTGGAAAAAATGCCTTTTGAAATACTATCCTGATTTACCAACAAAACATTGCAATTATAACATGATACATTGTAAAAAAAAAATTAAATTTCCATTTGTGCTTCCATATTCCTTGGTGGTTAAGTTTTTAAAATCTCGACTCTAAAGCGAAATTGAAAAGTTATTATAAAAAAGAACACTGTTGTTACAAAGCCTAGGGTGGGAGAGAATAATTACACATAGCTTTTTGATAAACAGTCTAAATTGTGCTTCAAAGGACAGGCGTGGCTTTAATAATCTGAAACATTTGCATTTTCAGATTAAACTTCACTTGATTGCATTGTACTTGATATGTATACTTAAATCTATATGTTGAACGTTATACTTTGATAGAGCACATCTTGTTTGACTTTGCTCCTATGATCTGACAAGCTTCATTATATAATAAACTAGTTTAAATAAATCTTACAGACATAAAAGTGTTCTTGACAGTAAGAAAAAGAAAAATAAAGTACACCCATGATATATCGGTTAGATGTTCCAGAGAGAGTCAGAGGTTTTTTTCATTCAAATCTTTGAACATGTGTTTTCAATAAAGCTGTAAGGCATTTTCCAGTAAGCAGTGTTGTATTACAGAGACGAGCGAAGGAAAACAAAGGGAAAACATGTTTCAACATTTCATTCGCTATCGTCACGTAGTGTTGCACAGCTCTGGAAGTAAATGTGACATGGGTGATACGAATTTTTCAAACCTAACTTTTTTATATCACATAAGATGCCTAAAATCCCGTGCCTACGTGAGAGGAGCCGAGAGCAAGAATCACTCAGTCAAGTTTGAAACGGGCTCGCAAACGCTTGAGAGTCATTATATTGCAAGTGTGATATGAATCAATTACTGACACTTTCAGATTTTTCTAATGAACTCTACCAAGAGACAATCAGTGATAATCTGGTTAGAGAATACTTGACTGAAGGGCCTAGAGTTTTGTCAAGTTATAAGTAATAAATAATGTCATCACTAATGGCCAGGATGAACAAAATTATTGCTCATCAGGAAGCAAGAAGTCCACCTGTAAACGGTGAAACCCACAAACTACTAGATTTCCCTGTTACATTAACCAGAAAGTAATGCATTTCCAAAATCAGACGAACGCTAAAAATCGCATACGTGTATCAGGAACCTACTTGGTTATCTTCCTTTTCACGCTAATAGTTGCTGGCACCAACTTCATAGAGGGAGGTGGCAAAGCCTTGAGCCTGTGCAGGCGATATCAGCAAGGGAAGTATTATGAGGGAGCAAGAGACACTGAGCACTGATCAATAAACTTGCAATTTCAGGGAGATAAGTGTAGCTTATTTTAGTGCTACATTTGTTCTCTGTTTCGTAGACATATTAGGCTTGGAATGAAAATGGAAACGTGCACTTTATAAGCTACTGTAAACACAGCTTTTCCCCTAAGAGAAAGAACTTTCATGTAAGGGCACCTCCAACTGAATATTCAGTCTGGGAGCACTGTCGATAGAATTCATTTATTAAATACTTTTGGAAAATTGAGAACCGGAGATCTGTGAAACACTTTAGCAGTTAGTCCTTTGAAAGGGTTTTTCATGCTGATGTGCTGGAGATGGACATTGGATTTCATGCACGGAGTGTGGTCAGCAGCTGGCCAAACTCCCTCACATCCCTCTATGAGTTCCCCAGATCTGACCTCTAAGGTTAGAAATATTTACGTGAGTTCTGTCACTGTTGTGTCTAGGAATTTAGGCAGAGAATTCATGACACTGTGTTTCACTCGGTGCTACTCCTAAGAGAGTTAGAAACTTCTGAAAAGAAGAAACATTTCATGCCTTCTTTTTCGAATTCATCACAGTAAATTCAGGGCTTATGTTCCATGCACGCACGGGGAATGGTGGCCATTAAATACGTCGCAACCTAACACTGGTCTGTCAAGTCTTCAGTGATCCATCCCTTACCTTAATACAGCATGTCTGTGCAGCCATTTGGAAGTGCTGGTATCTTGAACATATGTATATTCAGCTGCTACCTCAGCATCCTCAAAGATTTGTTATGAGAATAATCTTATTTCCCCTCACAAACATAGTGCCGAAAAGGCAACTCTCACTTCCCTTAGTAATTTGGTAAGAAAGTTTTAAAAACTGAGAAAACTAAAGATATCTGATGAAGGATTCCATATTTGGAATAATTTTAATGCAGCTATGAGTGCAGTCTTTTATGTGACCCTTGGCAATCCTTTTGAAAGTTATTAGGTGCTCACGAAGGCATCAAATGCATGAATCAAGTCCGAAAACCAGATTGCGTGAGTTCCTCATTTAGCGCTTCAGGTAGCTGCTGGTAACAGCGTCTGTAACCAGAACTTGCAGCTTTTTCCTCTTTTCTTAGAAGTGTGCCTGTGCCTGAACAATTATTAGAGGGGATGGGGCCGGCCTCTTATAAAAATCTGCCGTGAGCCTTGACTTTTGTAAACACTAGCATTGGTTAAGAACACCTTATTGCAAGATACTCTTCCAGGTAACTTCACGAAATGAATCTACTCTAGATGCACAAGTCTGAAATAGATAAGATTTGCCTAATTCTCATTTGTAAGTGAGAAGACTTGACTTATGGGTGGGTGTCAGCTAATGGCCTGAGGTCCCAAAACATTGAACCCCATTTAGAAACAATTGCTTTAGACCTGTCCATTAGTCGATTGGAATAAAGTCATTTAAATGAGTGAGTCCTGGTGCAAATGATTTGTCTCCTTCAGTAATCAGTAAGTAGTCTGAAAAGATCTCTCCCTCCTGTCTGGGTACAGAAGTAACTTGGGAAATGTAACTTTGTTGGGAGTTACTAGATATTCCCATGACGTTGATGAGACTCTGAGCATGTGATCATATTTCCTCAAATAACTTCATTATGAAATTCACTTTCTTATTGCCCTAACATTTTGTTCTTTTGGTGAAACAAGTATACACATGAAGGTTAGGATTATAGCTGCTTATTGAAAATGAGAAAGGGCAACGATATTAGAGACAGGTCAAAAGGGAACTTATAATCTAGTTCGTTTGTCTATTTTTATTCATGTTTGTTTTAGCTTGAAATTATTTCTATTACTTTATGTTCAAGACAGTTCCCAAGTTAGTTGACTTAGAGGACATAAAACACGTATCTTTATGTGTTTATCTATCGGCAATAAGTAAGCATTTTCTGACCTTCAAAATCATAAGTTCCAGGCTATAGAATGGGCGGGTGGTTTTAATTGTAGGCTGAAACAGCTGTGTTATGCGATTTCCTCCTTCGCTTGAGGTCTGAAGAAAGCAGCGAGACTGAGATTGTCTGAAACATGCAAGAATTAACTGAGGCGAGTGACGGCATAAAAAGACAGTTGGTTCAGGTGCTCACCAGTTCCCCCAAACCTTCCTGGGATGCCTACCTTGGGAAGGAAACGTTGTTGTTGCTGAGGGCACATTCGTGAAAAACACAGTTTCACAAGGGACACCTAGCCGTTAGAGGAAATATATTGTGGTAAACAAATAATTGTAATATGGATGACTGATTTCCTGAAGTATATCTAATGGGCTACCATATTTTCTATTTATCTCTCATTTGTTTGTCTTTCTACATCCTTAGTTATCTGTATGTCTGTGTTATGTTTAGCCCCTTTCCATCTATATATCTACGTATCTGCTATCTATCCTTTGTACATGTAAAGCATTTGTTTATGTATGTAAAACTCTGTTTTATAGAGTTCTCAATAAATACTACACTAAACTTAATTATTCAGACCCACAACTCCAGGCTTCTTTGTATTTAAACACAAGAAGATTTTACCAAGATTCCATTTTCATAATCATAATGCTTATGTGTCTGAGACTGTGAAACCTTCTATGAAACTTTTAAGGAAAACTACTGATCTCTGTACTATTGTCGTAACAAGTAAATTTTTGCACATTTCTATAACTTTTGATCCCATTTCAATTATCTTCCATGGTGTTATAGGGCATCACCTTTAGATGAACACGTTCATGTCTCTTACACATATGCGAAAACACAAGCCTTAGGATACAGCGGATGGTGTAAAAGTAATTGGCTATGGTTTAAATTAGTGGATCTTACAAGGATTGTTGTCAAGGAAAGGTTAATTTTCCTTGCTGCTCTTAGCTTTTCCTTTGAATAAAAGCAAGTTGGGGGGGTTGCAATATTGAGTATTGTGGTCTTGGTTAAAAGTTGATATGCTTGTAAGTCTGAACTCTAATGGGAAAAGAGAAAGATTTCGAAGTTACTAAGTCATATGAGGGACTGATTTGATGATCCTCATGCACAAGTGATAATGCTATAATCTCACAAAAAATTCTAAAACAACCATCTATGTAATAGTAAATGATTAGTGTTATGTTAAATATATGAAAACATAATTAAAATACTCATGTATTACTAAGAGGTATTTTAAACACTGGAGTTGTATATGAAATCTCCATGTGTTGTGTATGTGTCCATGTGTGTGTCTGTGTGTTTGTGAATGTCAGTGTGCACACATGTTTTGAGACTCATTCTCACTATGTATCCCTGCCTAGTCTGGACTTCTCTATAGACCATGCTATCCTCGATCTTGCAGCCATTTTTCTCCGTATCTGTCCTAAGGGCTAGGATTGCAGGCATGTCCCACCACTTTTGTGTTAAGTAGCAAGAAACTTTAAGTTAGTTTACAGATAAAAGCTGTAATCTGAAATATGCGCTTCTCATTGAGGGGTGAGTGTGTGTGTATATGCATGCACATGTATGGGTGGTATTATGTATTGAATAAACTATAAATGAAAATTATATTTTACATAAGGAAAATATTTTATCCCATCATAAATTTAACTACATTTAACTGAATACCAGCACTTTTAACTGGTCGGCATTTTATTTACTAATCAACTATTTATTGACTGGCAATATCCAATTTGACAATATTGAGGATATTTGAGACATATCAATAAATAATATCTTAAAGTCCTCCATGTTCAGTAGTTTTATGTTAGTTTAATATCAAACCAGAAAAATCCAATAATCAATGTGAGACAAATATTTTCCTCAACAAGAAATCCTTAATGTTAATGAAATTCATTTTCAAACAAGTATATTATTTTTGCAATACATATATCCTATTAAAATATATCTGTATGTGATTGGTCACTCTTTTAGTAATTTTTCATGGAATCTACTATACCACATAGATGTGACTATATTAATTTCTAAGACTCAGTGTGGCAAAGGCCCAAACCTTAGAGGCTTGTGGCTAGTTTTTGCAGCCTGAATTTGAATAAAAAATGGTCAAGGTAACACATGTGATTTCATAGGATAACTACAATAAAATTTGTGAGAATTCTACACAACTAAACGCCCATGTACAATTGACTTAGGCCCTGGAACTTTCACTTGAAACTCTCTAAGTAGGTGCTCAAATTGTCTTTAGGAACCAGAGCTATATTGCCCAACTTTCTCTCCTACCTCTATGCCTCCAGGACTTAGTATTAAGGTAAGAATTCTTTCAACCTGCAATGTTCTTCTGTATTTCAAGCCAGGTTAAAAATTTAGGTTATCAGGGAGCAACTTCCAAATGCCATGGTTCAGAACTTTAGAAGCCAGCTGTAACTATCAGTGGTGTAGAAAATGTGGTCTACAGGTATGAGTTGGTTTATTGTAAAAAAAAGTCTGAAGTCATGTGAGCAAGAGATATTTTAAAACTGTGCGTAAATACTGATTTGGGCCAAAAAAAAATCTTGTAGAGACTTGAAAGATATTTTTTTTAAAAAAAAAAAATCAATGTCAAGAAATTACTAGTGTTTCTCTGGAAGAAATGTTGTAGGACTCTTTCTTGGAGCTAAAGTTTGAGGCTAGAAAATACAGAACTAAATATTGAAGGCCCTGTTTGCAAGACTTTGAGTTTTCCTTTCCCTTTCATCATAATGTTTAAAAAGAAGAAAGTTCAGAGCGGACAAATCCTACTCAAAGAAGTTGATGTGAGTTTTTTATACAAACAAATCACGATGTGATCATTTAATGTTGAATTTGATGTAGCCCTTTCTCTGAAACTTTAGTGTTTAATTCTTGATTCTCCTCTGTATAATCTGTAAGAAAACATAATATCATAAAATATATTTCCAAGTAAACTTTTTGTGATATCTGTATATACTCATGGTCTTCAGCTTTTATTGACATAATTAGAAATACCTTTGAGTGCAATGTATGGGTCTGTGTATATTCACACTGTATTTTAACCATTGGTACCATTTTTTTAAAAAAAATAGATTTGGATTTTACATCTAAATCCAAACATGCCTATGTGTATATATCTTTATACAGTCCTTTAAATCTGTCTTTGAACTCTTCATCATTTTGATAGTCTGGTACAGTACTCTAAAATTTTACATTCTAGGATATAGGAAGGAATTTTAGTGTAAAGGCAATGCTAATAACTCAAAAGATCTAAGAAGTTTTAGGGACATAATCTTTTTAGCCATTTATTTACTATGAATTACAAGTTAGTCCAGACCACACATAGTAGACTAATGCTTTTGAGTGTAACATTGATTGTATGTTTAAATGCAAAAAATATATAAATACACATTTGTAAGTTATGATTTATAAAAACTGACTTAATATTTAATGTTTTGATCTGTAATAATATATTTCCAAATATTTTGAAAGATTATTTTTTGTAAGTTTTCAGTCTTTATAAATGATTTCAAATTTTATGCAGAGTGATAAGTATCGGCCATAGTTAACAACGCTCAGCCTTATGTGTTAAGCTCATTCTTGTTTGTATGTTTCTTTTATATATGTGTCTGAGTGTGTATGCCACGTAATGTGGGAGCCCTTGGAGGCCTGAAGTGGGTATTAGATCTTTTGGAGATATTAGTGAGCTGCCAGAGAAGGATGCTTAAACCAAACTCCTGTTCACTCAAAGAATAGAAAGCACCTGTAACTGCTGAGCCCCCTCCCTCCAGCCCAAGCTTGCTTTTTAATACAGAGTCTCACTGTTTTATCCAAGCTGTCTTTTTACCTCATCCTTCTGATGCTGCATCTGGAGTGATGGGATTCACAGCCGTGTTTCACCATGTCAGGTCGATGTGCTGTTCTTTTAAACTAACTTCACTACAGTTTTATCTGACAGTTAGGCTTATTTTTGTTTTTAAAAATATTCAAATTTTAATGGTTGGAAGAATCACTCTTTTCCCTTCTGCGTATCTGGATAGATTCAGCCTCTCTTTTCTTTCTTTTGTTAGTTTGTTTTAGCTTTGTTGTGTTGTTCTCATACATTGCATCCAAAGTTTTCCCTACCTCTTCTTTTCTCAGTCCCAACCACAAGCTCTCCTAACCTCCATATCCAGTCCTCCTGTGTCTCCCTTTGGGGGAAAAAATAAAGAAAAGAAAAAAAAAACAGAGCAGGCCTCTTCCGGATATCAACAAAACATGCCATTACAAGTTACAATAATACTAAGCCATAAACCCTTGTATTAAGGCTGAAGGAGGCACCAAAGTTTGAGGAAATGGGTTCCAAGTGCAGGCAAAAGAGTCAGAGACATCCTCCATTCCCACTGGTAGAGTCAGAGACATCCTCCGCTCCCACTGGTAAGAGTCAGAGACATCCTCCATTCCCACTGGTAGAGTCAGAGACATCCTCCACTCCTACTGGTAGAGTCAGAGACATCCTCCATTCCCACTGGTAGAGTCAGAGACATCCTCCGTTCCCACTGGTAAGAGTCACAAAAGAACACCAAGCTACCGAATCTTGAGGTCTGTGCAGCGGACTTAGATCAGACCTACACAGAGTTGCTTAGTCTCTGTGGTCCTCTATGTGCCCTGCTCAGTCGGATTCTGTGGGCTATGTTCTTGTTCTCCTGGTGTTCTTGACCCCTCCATCTCCGACAATACTTCCTCCCCCTCTTCTGTGAGATTCCCCTTGCTCTGTCTTGTGTTTCTCAGCCTGTAATTGTGTAGCTCATTATTGAGAGTCCTGTAAGAAGACCTTAGAGCTATCAATATCATGGACTAATACAAAGATTTTGGAAAAGGCTCATAACCAAAATTTTTTTTAAAAAAATTAAAATTAAAAAGGTGCTTATTTTAGGTAGTAAATGTAGAAACAAAGAATAGATGTTAAGTTTTTGGTCATAAAATGCACAATTGTTTTTGAGGGATTAGTGTCAAAATTTGTGAAGCATTCCAGAGAGCATTCTCTTGGATCCAAATAAGCAAGCTGGGACAAGTATGCCCAGCTTTATGTTCTTGATGAAACCCAGGCAGAGATAGAACCTGAAATTATCCTTGTCCACTAAGCAACTGGAGGGAGGGGCCCACAGCTTTCAGTGGTCTGCCATGCTGGTCCCAGTCTGGTTGTCCCAGATCAGTTTGCTATGATGGATGCTGTACTAGATGTGTTGTGGGCTCTAGGAATAATCCGTTACTCCTCTTCTTAGTCACATCTGAGTTTTCTCTAATAATGTTGTTATAATTCAATTGGAAACAACACCAATACTCATCGGCTTCATAGCTGTTGAAACGGATGGGATCAGCAGCAAGAAACATAGACCGCCACAGTGGTGCATGACCGACTCCCACCAACTCTCCTCTAGGCCGGCTTGTTCATTAATTGATGCCATCATTTCAAGTTATTAGCGACAGCAAATAGATTTGTGGTAGCGAAGAACATTACACCAATGGCACCTCCTTCTCGTTAGATCTCCTGAAAGAGAGATTCAGATCCAAATGTACCGCCCGCCATTTACAAAGCGGTTTCTTTGAGCGAAGCAGCAGTGCTTCTATTTCAGGAACACACTCTAAAACAATCTGAGCAAGCAGCCTCCCGTTGAGTCATTCTTTTATCTACCAGATATCTGTATCCCGAGGGAAGCTCAGCCTCGTCTGGCTCTTCGGTTTCCTCACACACACACACAGTCACTGTAGATCAGGATTGAAGAGGAACCTCAGAGTCACATGAATTCATATCCTGCCAAATTCCCCTTCCGTTGAGCCCCTCCTTTCAGCCGACTCATCGCTTCTGCCTAGTCATCCTCCAGGACTTTCCTGAGGGACTGTGCCTCCTTGCTTCTTCAATTCACAGTCCACACTTAACTACGGCTTCACACGCCCAACACACAAACACAATGTCTAGCTCACACTCTGTGGATGTTGACCTTGTTTTCAGAATACATAGCAAGGCTGGCAAAATGACTCAGCGGGAAATGTGCTTACTGGGGAGCAGGACAACTTGAGTGTAACCCCTGGGATCCATTGTGATGGAGGGCGGGAGGACATGCCCTCAAGTTGTTCTGACCCTCACGGTGGCATGTGTGAACGTTCACAAATACACACGAAATAAAGAAATAAAATGTCATAAATTGATTTAAATCAGCAGCAGCTCTCCGCTATGACTTGCTTTATCTTGTTAAAGTGAGGGTTTGATCATGAATAAATAATAAATCCAACTTCTTGTCCCAGATGAAAATATCTATCACACTTCTCCATGTTTGTTTGTTTATATCTTCTGAATATGTCACAGAAGTAGAATTATAAGGTATATTTCTGGGTGCAGATTCAGATGGTAATTGAGGAAGGGAAACCATAGTCAGAATAGAGTATATTGATGTCAATTTTAGGAAAAAGAAATAAGAATTTACAAATAACTTATGTCATTTTATATCATGGTTTCCAGGTTTTTCCATGTTGTATCATGCATTAGAAGTCTCTTCCCCTTTAAAAGATGAATAATAGTTTATTATATGCATGCAATAATTTGCTCATCCATTCATCCATGGATAGACAAACAGGCCTATTATTTATATAATCAGCCTTTCCTAAAATCAATCCTCCTTCTGGAATATATTTTTTTTATTACTTTTGCAAGTCTCAGGACAGTAGTGTTTCTATGGATTTTGTATTCTCTACATCATTTCAATTATTGATTTATTTTTTTCATACTAGAACATAGCCAAGATATTTTGACCAATTTGTTGTCTGTTCAGTTTCTATCTCATCTGAAAGGTAATAGACTCTTGATGAATGCACTGTTTTTCTTTACCCAGAAATATCTAATCTAAACTATCACGAAATAAGACAAAATTCTAAATCTTAAAGGGGGAAAGACCTAGAAAACATTGTAATAAAATATAAAGTCATCAAGGATCAATTATATTTTCCAAGGTTCTCTATAGGGTGCCAGATTTTTAACCTTGAAAAGTTGTAATTAGTCATATATTTGCCATGCATTATAATCTGTAGAAGAATACAATTTCCTCTTTCAGAGAAATGCCGTATGGCATAGGCAAAAGAAAAAAAGAGAAAAAAAGAAAGAAAAAAAAAGTATGACTTTAGAGAAAACAGAAAGATTCATGTTTACATATGGTTGGTCTAATACTAGGTGTATTACCTGGAATTTCTACCTTATATCAAAACCTGGGAAGTTAGTTTATATCCCCTATTTAAGTTTGTAAATAAGTCATTGATGTTGGTCAGCAAATCTTCTAAACGATACTACTTCCGTGAGTACAGTGGAGTACTGAGACATCTCTCACCAGACAGTTGTAAACCCCAGAGAGTCATCTGATGCTTTAACAAACAGTTTTGTTGGTATTGATAATTTGGAATGTGTAGAAATGAAACAGACAAACTGAGAATTGGCATACAGTCATAGATCCTAGCTTCTGTTATTGCGACACAGACTACACTCAGCACTTCCAAAAAAGCATGAATAAGCTCTTGCCATTAAAGGCAATTTCCCAAGCAATCGAGATAAAAGGCCTTCCCAGGTGACAGCAGACATTCTGTTTGGAACTAAGGCCCAGTATAGACAGTGCTGTTCCCCGAGACCTCACACAGTTATTTTACTCTGTTCAGCCTTTCGAGTCCATTGAAGTTGTTTCTAGTAGTAGGCAATAATGACCTATTTGTAGTGCAACAGCACACCAGTGGATATTTTTCTTTGTTAGACAAAACAAAAAAGAAAATTGTGCTTATAACCTTTAAAAATATAGGTACCTTAGCAAAATCAAAGAAGAGTTTTATGCATATTAAATGACTCATGTATATCTATACATACACAAACACACACACACTATAATAAGGAGGGCACCTTAACCTCCAAAATTAATTATTGAGTTCTTTGGAAGCACTACAAAAAATGGAGATGGGGGTCATGTTTAATTTTCATAAGATGTTAAAGTTTTTATAAAGAAAATCAGGACTGGTGACCTGGGTTTGATCCCTGGTACCTACGTGTTAGAAAAAGAAAAATGACACCTGAAAGCTGTCCTCTGGCCTTCATGCGTGAGCCAAGAGATGTGTACCCTCGCACTCCTACTTGAATCTAATAAGTCAAAAATAATAAATAAAATGTAATAAAACAATTTCAAAGAAAAATAGAACCCACAGAGCATGTGAAAAACCTAAGTCTCACATAGACCACATCACTTTCATCTCCACAAGCCGTCCTCTTAGCAATATAAAGAATGTGTATATTAGGATAAACTTGAAATTATGTACTCTTATGATGGATAAATAAAAGCTTTGAATGGTATTGTGTAGATTTGTATTTTGTATACTGTGCTAAAGTATGAAATACTAGATCTTTTAATATCCTTTGATACACTGGAACACTTCTTTGAAAGGATCTTCCAAGACAGGAGAGGCTGCACATGCCTTTAATTCTTTGGTCTATACAGTGAACTCCAGGACAGCCAGAGTTACAGAATGAGACCATGCTTGTTTATCTGTCTGTCGAACTCCTCTCTCTCTCTCTCTGTCTCTCTGTCTCTCTCTCTCTCTTTCTTTCTTCTCCAGTCCCAATAATTCTGAAAATTTAAGGAAGATTATATGAAATTTAACAATAGAATTAACAGAAGTATTTCATAAGACTTTCAAATCATTCCGTCAAAATCAATGGTGATGATACTGTTATTGACTCTGCCATTGATATTATTCAAGTATCACTGTGTTTTGCTCTGTGGAGAATATGAAATAATAAAGCATATCATCACTGTAGCAGCTAGAATCCTGATTTAAAAAAAAAACTGGTGGTTCAAATTCTCTCGACAAGTTAAATATGTCCAAACAACTTACACACAAGAGAGCTGGTTCTACATGAAAGCCCCAAACTTGAAAATCTTGAAAGAAAACCGCAGCATCATAAAAACACAGTGGTACAATTGGAGTAATTTAAAACATTCCTGGGAAATTATTTGAATCTTCTAAGACCAGCCAATTTGAATGCCTGTATCCAGGGTGATATTCAAAATATTGAGTAGCCAGCATGGCAGATGCTGGCAAGCCCGAGCAAGACATGGTGTGCAATGCACCTATGGCCTACACAAGAGTTCACATGTTGTTGCTAAGTTCTTGGGCGTGGAGAGTTTTAAGAGTTGGTAAGCAAGCTGAGTCTAGGTGTAAATGTTGTAATCCCAGAATTTAGAAATCCGAGGCCGTAAAAATCCAATTTGGGGCCAGCTTAGGCTGCACAATTCAAGGTAAGCAAGACTCTGCCTCAAAAGAAAATAAAGAACTCTATGTGTAAACGACCAAAATTTAAAGTTTCCAATGAAATTGTCTTAGAACAATTACTCGCGGAGTAAAAACAAGTATTTATGTTGGGGGAGAAAAAAAACAAAGAAAAGAATGTGATATTAATAAATTTAAGTATGGAAATCCCAAAAAGCGATTGTCTATTTCAGCCTAAATCTTGTGGAAGAGCAAGTAAATAAATTCTCTTGTATGTAAAGTTTCTCAACCAAAGATATCAAATTTCTCAACTTAATGCATGCTAAATAAATGATTCTTGTTATCATAGTTTATTTTCTTATCAGATTCTCACAAAAGAAAGCCTTTTTTTCATTTTTGGCCAAATTAAAACAAGCTTTTATTAAAATATTAAATACTGACCGAAATGGAACTTGGTCAGGACCATCACCCGGAAACCTTCCAGGTGAATAGCCCTGAGGCATGTGTTGGCAGAGTTTATGCTGACATGCCCATAGGCCACCGTACATTCCCATGAGGCCTTGTTGTTTCCCAAGAACTACAACTCCCAGAACCCCAGGAAGTTGCCTGGTCCTTGGGCAGTTGGGGTTTACAGGTTAGCCTAGGGTCTCACCTTCCCGCAGGGAAGTTGTATCCTCAGTCAAATCTTTGGCTCTCTGATGGATACTGGCCTCTTTACAGTTTGGGTCCTTTAGGAATTCTCATGGTTTGTCACTCCCATTGCAGATCATACATGGCCTTTGGCAGGTGTTTTCATTTGAATGTGTCCCTAAATGTAGCTCTCCCAGGATGGTAAACTAAGAGTGTGACTGACATGTTAATAAGCTTTCATTTTTTAATCTAAGTCTTAGGATGAATTACCTAAAGGCGGTGTAGAACAGGTGCATGGAGCTGTCTGCACTTGTGCGGGAACACACATACTCTCACATACAAATGCAGAACCAGACATTTAGCGAAAGTTAAAGTAAGCTCAGAACTGTGGAGAGTGCGTGCGTGCGTGCATGAGTGTGCATGCTTGTGTGTGCACGTGCGTGCGTGTGCGCGTGTGCTCGTGCGTGCGTGTGTCTGTGTGTGTGCGCATGCGTGTGTGCGTGCATGCGTGCCTGCGTGCGTGCGTGCGTGTGTGTGCGTGCGTGTGTGTGTGTGTGTGTGCATGCACGTGCGTGCGTGTGTTGCCGGTTACCACTGGACTGATGAGACATATCCAATTTTAGATTTCGGACCTAGATGCCAGATAAAATCCAAACCTGACTGCTTCTAGGTTTGACTTTGTTTTATGTTATACTAGGCTTGTTAAGTTAAAATCAGTTTCCATACCAATCTGTCAAAGAGGGTTCTTAAGGGCGACTCGAGGGTTTGTATGTCAGGCTCTTAAGATGATTTAGGTAAAAGAGATATTAGTTTCCTCAATTTTAACTAAAATGATAAATTCTCAGGTTATGTAGGAAGCAGCACTAATGTCATCTCATTTATATAAGTGCTAGTTAGGTGACTGCTTGATTTTACAGGCATCTGATTTCATCTGAGCATTCCATGCTTGTGGCATTTGGAATTTTCCTTATACTTCGTTCTGTCTTAACAAAGCTTGCTCCACACCACACAAAAAGAGCAGTTTAAACGTTATCACATCAAAGGGAGAGATGCCATGGTCTGTAAACTGTCTTAGATCTTTTCTGAATAAATCAATTATGGTACAGGATTAATTTGACATATCATTTTTTTTCCCTAAAAGAGACATTCCCTCCCCCATTTCCTCTTCAGAAATGTAAATATGTAATATATAATATATATTTTTCTGTTTGGTGAAAAGATACCGGTAAAATGATAACATCTGGCTGGAGTAAAGAGCTGCCAGCTAAGGAATGGTTTCCTCTCTGCGGCTCTAACCAGCCCCTGATGCTGTGCAGATGTGCAGCCAGGCCTGACTGTAAAAGTTATAAACATTGTCATAACATTGTTCGACTTCTCTAGTATTTCCTGTCTTCTGCTTAGCACTTTATTACTAAGTCTGGCCAGCTGCCAACTGAAATGCAGGGAGTTAGGGCCTCTGGCTTGAAATTTAAAACAAGACCAGAATTCATTGGGTTTAATTTGATATGCGAACTCTGATAACTCACACTTGTTAAAATAAAGCTGCTTACCATTCAAGTTAGATTTACACAGCTTTGAGAGAACACGGGAGAAGCAGGGGAAAACACATTTTTCAGAACTTTCTGGTTGGCTTTGAGCACGGAGTTTTCGGGATGGGGTGGGGGAGGGGGGAGGATTCTGAGTGGAGCAGCTGATTCTGAAGCTGGACAGCTTACAGCAAACTTGTGTTCATTTCCTGTATTAGATGCAGTTCCCTGGGCAGAGAATGGGCCTTTCTTTCAACACTTGTGAGCACGTTCTTTCTCTTGGCTCATTTTCAGATTAGGAAGGCCACAGGAGGCTCGTGGCCTATACATCATAACAAAATGGTGAGGTGAAAGCAAGCGAAGGCTACGCCAGCAGGCCGTGGTCTGCAGAGGGTGTCCTGTGCCCTGGTTGAACAGATCATCCTTGAAGCGCCAGTATGAAGACATGTTAACCCAATTTTTCCTGTAATGTATGCATGATTGATTGGCAATTTTTGGACCACAGGCTGTGGTTAGGATTACATCAATCAGGAAGCAGTAACTCTTGAGGGACTTCCCTTAAATGATCTAGTGTTTATTGGTGAAAGTGGTTACAGTTTGTGCTGTCCGTCTCTTTCATGTGTTCCTCCGTTCCTCTCCTCTTCGAGATGGGGTACATGCACGAGGCTGATTTTTTCTTCCTTTTATCCCACCCACTCATTTAAAACACAAGATGGCAGGAGTCGTACAATGGGCATTGTCTAACTGACAAAGCCATAAATAAATATTGAATGAGTGAGAAATGAGGAGTGCATGAGTCTGCATTTGTGGGAATCAACTTTGATTTGATGTTATAGAAAGAAACTACTTATTGTGATTAATAGCATGTCACGCATTTATCTGTGGAGCATTGTTCACGTAAATAGAGCACTGTGCGTGCAGCGTGTCTATTAACATCATATGTACATTTCTCGGTTTGAGGAAGTACATGGAATCAAACTAAGAGCCTTGCTTGTGCCAAAGAAATGTTCAACTACCGAGCTTCAGCCTTGCATCCAAAACAACACAGAGATGCTAACCTTCCATGTGTAATTATATTATATTACACCCCATATCTCGTACAAATAAAAACGATGATGTGGGAATAAGCTAGGGGTGAATTTACTGAACACCAGGACTTATTAATTCTGTATTCGGTCTCACTTTTGCACACATTTGCAGCTAACAGGAAACCTTTCGTCTGTCGTGCCCTCTCGGAATTCTGGTGGCTGTCTTTGTTAGGCTATGGGTTTTCCTTACGGTCACGATTGTACATAACCGCTGTGTTCCCCTAAAGGATGTGTTATGGATCTATGAAAGTTTTGTAAGGTGTGAACACTAAAAAGCCGTCCCAAGGCTCTGCTGTTAATTTGTTTTTATTGAAGGAAAAGGCAAGAATGGGGCACATGTGTGCTCAGCATCTCTCACCGCCGTTTCCGCATGTGTGTGCCGTGTTCAGAGATGCTTGGGTGACATGGAAGTTACAGTTCCTAGGTCAGGAGACGAGAGAGGCTCTGGCCACAGATCTTCCCAGGTCACAAGACTCTGAAGTTGTAACATGACTGAAAAGTACGTGTGCTGCTTTCAGTTCAGTATTAGGACGTGTCAGAACAAGGCAAAAAGAGCCACGGTATTCATGCCTTTTGTCTCAGTGTCCCTCACGAAGACATCGGCACGTCATCGTATTATCTAGTTTTTGGAACTGGAATGTAAGGCATCTGAGAGTTAAATACCGTGAAGAATGACAAGCATCTTCAAAGCCTTCACAGAAGATGGTCAGGCAAGGTCTCTGCCATTCTGAGCAGCTTCTGTGGACACAGAGGGTGCTGAGCACTGAGCGTTCATTTAATATTATCCAGTTGGGGATATCTTTTCTAGATCCACATCACCAACAGAACAGATGTTTCTCAGGCTCCGTAGGTGGGAGTGAGAATAGATTTCAAAAATGGAGTCAGTACATTTAGTCAGGCTTCCGTAAGGCATTTTAAAGTCTTCAGAAGTCTCCATCACACAGAGTTAGCTTCTGAGAAGAGGCTATGCCTGAGGAAGCCACGCTGTTTCCCTCTAATCCACCTGTTTGCTTTTTCATGCTAGTAACGTCCGTGCTTGCTTCCCCTACTATATTCCTGTGTGTATTTTGTGCTTTATATGTTTGTCTGTGGTGTTACTGTTTTCTTCAAGACATTTATTAATTTGGCATCTCAGAGGGAAAACAATACGGATTGTCTAGAGTTACATGCGACACTCAACTATTTCCTGTTATGTGCGGATGCCACTGGTCAGTAATCCCCCATCCACCCCTCCCACCCCACGCCAAAGAAAAAAAAAAGAAGTCTAATAGGAATTCACGCCTTTATTGGACTGTTGCGCTTATTCAGTTAGTTACTGTTTAAACAGGTGAACCACTACCACAGAAAAACCTCACCTTAGTTCTCTATTTGTCATCTCTGGCTGAGTGTTTCAAGAGGAAAAAACGTAACAAAGGATGTAGAAAAGAAATCAAGACACCCTGGTGTGGAGCCAGCAGACCTCTAGCAAGTTAGCGGATTAGTCAGAAAGCAGCTCTGCCCTCTCAGAGTCAACAGAACTCAGACCTTGCCGACACGCTGAAGCCGCTGGATTTGTTTGCAATGAGAGATTTGTTGTGGATTTTTAACAAGGCTCCTGTGTGTGTGCCGTGCTTAGTAAATATTGGCCTGCAGGGTATTTTTCAGTCACGCTGAATGGACTGTTAGTTTCCCCAAACTCCAAAGTGCAGAAAATCCATTTCCCTGATTCAGTGGCCACTGGGGTTGCATCATAGGCACCTTGTACAAGAACAAAAGCAAAATCTCGTCAAAGTTGCTTCAGAGACCTGGTAAAGTGATCAGAAGAATTAATGATATGAATACCTGCCATTATGTAAACCAGAGAGCCTAAAAGGGGGGGGGAGTCCGTGGAATTAGCTAATCATTAAATTACTAGACTAAACAAAAACATTTTCGATTTCTTTAAAAATCAAACAATCATGTGATAATCATGACTTGAATAATCAAATGATTGTGCTTTCCAATATAATCAATTCAGTCTGTCTTTTAAGTTTTCTTCAATTTATTATTGCAAAGTGATTATGGAAGTAGAGCATTTATGATTGGCCTCTCTGATATAAGAATTTCAGTTTTGTCCCCCAGATACTTATTTTCTTTGTTTATAGAGTCCACAGTGTATTTTCTGTAACAAATGACTGGGAAGTCATAGTTGTGTTGATAACTTGAAAACAACTCGAAAGCAGTTGAGTATTTGTTAGTATTTAAAACTCACTTTTAGGGGTGATCAATGTTGCCCTTAGATCTGGCCTAAGAGATGGACTTTAAGGACACTTTTTTTTTTTAACAATGTTGAGGGTACATTCATTGTAGAGCTGGGGTGTTAACTTAATTATCACTGCTGTATGGTAAAGCAACCCACAAAAATAGCACCTAACATGATTAGCATCCTGGGGAATGTCTGACTCGTACAAGCATCACTTGAAATGCATGACACAACCCAAAGCTGCGGCAAGGTGGCTGCAAAGAAGCAGCATTTCAACGACACCACCTGTCTGAGCACTGACGACTTGGGCCTACACCGTCCAGCAATAGCTTGAAGAAGGCAGAGGAGCAGGGTTGGGGGGATTCTTTCCCCATATGTTGTCCATTTGGCTGTCAGCGCTGGTGACAGAGAAGGGAAGGAGTTCTGAGTGACTGCTAGTCTGTCTTTAAGTATGGTAATGGGGCTAATTAGGAGAGAAGAGAGCTGAACTTCATTGGTGAGGGCAATTATCCCCATAGCTGTGGGGCCACGCTGTCTTTCTTGGATCCCTCTTCCCTCATTTCGTCATTTCTCAAGCATCACGGAAAATAATGAGACCTTCTAACATAACACGAGTGACGTGGTTGGTAGCCGGCGATATAGGACACTAATGGAATTCCTTTTACCTGCCTTCTCTTCGGAATCTCCCTACACAAAGGTCTGGCATATGGCTGTGGTGGTGTTTACTGGTATTGTTCAGTCCACATGAATGAAAATTAACTGTGCTTTATTGCGATGAGCCCATATATCTTCTTTGGTAAATGAGCAGCTTTTTTGCGTGGTTCTTTCATGTTAGGCATCATGGCAAGGCAGTAATTTAGCATACTTGAAAGGAAAAGACATCAGAGGCCCTGCAAGGCAAGCATGAAATGCATTCTCTTTTATGTGATTTAGGAAGTTGAGACATTTTAGTCTCTGTTTTCAAAGGTTTAGTACATTTAACTTTGACAACAATTATGAAAGTAAACAGTGGGACTCAGATCTCTGCCCATTGATTTCATAGTAGGTGACACTGAACACAAGTTTCTTTGGGGAGGGGGTATTTAATCAGGAGAGTGAACAGTAAACTAACATATGTTTGTTTTATAGTCTGAATTACTCTTGAGTGGCGCTGACATTTCTTCTGATGTGTGTAGAGCCCGACATATAGGAACAGCAAACTTTCTGAAGAGCCATTTTATGTTTCCCCCTAACAATATAGAAACATTTAATATTAAAATAAAAGTTAAAATAGGCTAGCTTACGTCAGCAAGGACCTCCATGTGGGTCGAATTAGCCAATGTTTGTGTTCACCATTATACCTGGGCATAAAGTTTTACTGCTTCTTACATATTTTATTATAATTTTAATTTCATCTGTCCCATACTCAGAAGTTTATTATGAGTTTAGGTTGGTGTTTAGAGGTATAAATGATATTAATACAAAGCTAAAATAAGCCTAGCCGAGCATACTTTGCGGAAATTCTGAGTGGCTAAGTACTGTTCCTACAAATGAAGTCTATGCATTCAACTCTCTCCAGTAGCTAACGAGCAAACATTTGCTGCGTTATATTTCGGTGGCAGAACTAAGATTCCTGGAAACGAATGTGGGCAAAGATGCTGCTGGTTGGTTTGGTAAAGAACGAGCGGCTGAACCTGGAAAGTCTCAGTCGAGCTGAAACCAAGCGGATCGAAGCGCTTTTCGGGCCTCACCTGTCTGAGCAGCTCTTGTCAGAAATGAAGCTACCTGTATCTCAAAAGCCATGGCTCAGATTTGGTTTTTGATGGGGCAAGATAAAAACCACATTTGAAGAAAAGTATTCCCGATGTTTCTAATGAGGATAGTGCATGAATCACTTGTCGAGAAACACCACTGTGGATCAAGAAATATGCCAAGCTAAGTATCCGATGCTGGGTATTGACGTTATGTGGGAAAAAAAACAAACTTTAGGCTTTAAAAGAAGGCTTACTTGAGAACAAAAGTAAAAATGAAACCTTTGCCTTGAACAGAAGAAGGCCATAAGAGCAAAAGGGAATTGTGAGCCTCGGAAGCTAGATACAATCAGGCTGAACGGTGTAAAATTAAACTACAGTTAACCATAACTCCCAATGTATAATCCTTGGCTACAATATTCTTAGTGGTTCGCGATTGCCTTCAATAAACTTTCTGGTCAAGCATTTCGGGATTCCAGAACAGCCATGGCTAGAGGCTGGAGAAGGTAACTCTAAAGCGAGGGTAAGGCCAGTATCAGGACCGGAAATGACGCGTGATCAGGGAGTACACCATGAGCAGGGACTCCAGCTATCTTTCACAGGAAGAAAGTAAACAGATTTTCAATAGTCCCCATTGAGACAGCCTCTGCCTCAGGCCCAGGAATCTCTCCTGTTTGTTTTGAAACAGGAACCAATCTTGTTACAACTGGACAAGGGCCTGCAGGTGGAAGCAGGTGATTGGAAACAGCTGGGCCAGGTGAAAATGGGAACTGTGTAGGGGTAACATGGTGCTGTGGTTGCTGTTCCTTTTTTTTTTTTTTTTAACCTGGTAGGAAAGGGAATCTTTCCCTGTGGCAGAAGCAGAGTAATAAATATCCAGGGGTAACCTGTATATAACTCATTCCGTTTTAGTGGAAGGAGGTTTCTGGAGTATCCTGAAAACAATCCATGAGAGCAGTCTGAACATTACTGTGCAATACATCCTTACATTCTTTTTTTTTTCAATGATTCATTTTTATTTTATGTACATTGGTATCTGTACTACATGTGTGTCTGTATGAGGGTATCAGACCCTGTGGAACTGAAGTTACAGACAGTTGTTAGCTGCCATGTGAGTGCTGGGAATTGAACCTGGGTCCTCTGAGAGAGGAGCCAGTGCTCTTAACCACTGAGCCATCTCTCCAGCCCACATCCTTACGTTCTTAATGGCCTGGATGAAGAGATGTTCTTCCGAGTCCAAACGAACTGTAGATGTTATAGCATTTGTTTTGCAAGCCAGAAGGGTGTGTTTCACTGGACTTCTATCCACATTCAAAATGTAAACGTTTTTTAAATATGTTGGAAATAAGAAGAAGAAAATGCTTTTGCAGGGAAATGGTTGAATTTGCATGTTAGGGACCATCATGATGAACATAGCCCACTTCTATTTATATATTTATCCTTTACAAATAGAGCCACCTATGAAATTTGTGACTAATAGCAACATATTTTATGTTAAAGTCCTATAATATGAGATGTATAAATGTTAGCTTTATTTATGGTGATATTACAGCAATGGATACTCTTCAGTATTCTCTTCTAGTTATGTAATATTTCATTAGAATCTTCCCTCTAGCTTCCCATTAAACAATGTTTGGAAGAAAGTTACCTTCAGGTTTAATGTAAGTGTCCCTTTCTTAAGTTTAAATTTGATCCACAAACAATATTTTGATGAACAACTTAATGTCATAGTTTTCTGTTTGCTGGAGTTTGAAATCTCATAATGTAACACACACCCATTCTTTTCTCCTTGCTTTTGCTTGTTTCTTTCATTTTTTTTTTAGAGGATAAATTCAGTGGCTTTTAGTTTCAACATCGCTGGGCCAATTTAAAGAGGTCTAGACACCAAGATAATTGATTACCCTAAGGAAGAATCAATTAGAATTATGGAATAGAGTCTTTCTGGAGCGTTGGAGGAAAGGCAGAAGCAGGAAGAGAAACTAAGGTGTTTATTTAGCTGTCAGGGTGAGTATGAGCCTTGTGGTAGCGACAGGCAGTTTACCCAGGGCAGGCTGTGGGACAGTCCTGTCTGGAAACAAAATGTAGAGCTTCACAGAGTCCGGAATCATGAGCTGGCTTCGCAAGGTGGCACTGGGCTCTGAAGAATATAGTGTGCTTCAAAGGTTTTCCTGGGCTCTGAAGGTTATACTCATGTCTGAAGGTTGCAAAGTCTCCAGTCATGAGGAGGAAAGTAGGACATGAGCTGGGGCTGCACAGGAACTGCTAGAGAAACTAGCCATCCAGTGTGAGAAGTTAAGGGGATGGGAGATGGGACTGCCAGAAGACTCTAGATTGGAAGAACACTCTGGCCATCAAAAGATGCTGGCTTTGTCCACTGAATTGTAAAACGATGAAAACTATGGACAAGAAAATGATGTAAGATTGTCTGCATACCTTCAACCTAGAAATGGCTCCGTGGAATAGGATGCAAAGACCCAGGTGCAGAAGCCAATCCTGAGGAAATCAAAACACTGATCCTAATAACACTGAAGGCCTACGTGACTGACTGGAAGTGGTAGGGAAGTCCTTTAAGTGGGTGCCAGATCTAAATCCCTGAGGCCACAGAGAATGAGCAAAGAAACCAGTTGTGGATAAAAGATGATTTTCTTTAACCAGTGGTTTTCTTCTGAGACGACGAAGCCTCTGTCAATTGAATACTTTAGTAGTGCCGGTTTGAAAGCATTTTAGGAAGTGAAAAAAAAATGTAAAACATGTTTTCAGGTTTTTGTAAAGTCACAGTTTGGCTAAGGATAGGGCTGTGATCACAAACAGGTTGAAAGGGATAAACTGTGAAAAAGGTAAAAACTACCGAAAAAGATAAACTCCACCACCACCGATATCCGGCGGAACAAGAATGTGCAGAAAGGACAGCATTACCCTCATATGTGAAATAGAATTTTTTTTTAATTTCCTTAAGCTGGCCCTGTGTTAAGGATGGGACAGTCTTCAATAGTGTCTTTGTATTCTTCATTCTGTGTTCAGCAAGTTTACACAACACATGCTCCAAACAATGCCCCATGTTGGATACTAGGCATTGTGAGAAGAAATCATTTTTGTCATCAAAGATTAGAAAAACTGGCCCCTTTTGTGAATTCAGCAAATAGCTCCATGTGAGTTCAGCACTGGAGAATGAAGGAACTCGTTAAGAATTAGAATCTTCAGGACAAACTGGACACAAAGAATGGGAGCTTTACACAGCTGAAGGAAAGAAGAAAAGGAAGCTGAACATATTGTGAACTTGCGTTGAAAAAGTGAGCAGCTGAGAAATATTTATTTACGAATCTTTTGCACACAGGAATTCTTCCAGATTGCTATCTGCATGGTGGTATCAGGCAGCGGGGGCAGGTTGAGAGTGGTTGAGTTTGAGCCTGAGGTCTGAAATAGGAACTCCAATAACTGGCATCTATCGACGACCTCGCATGATCCAAACACTAACATAATTCCTGTGCTCCTCACACCAGCCTTGAGGGAACAACCATCTTCTGTGCTTTCAGATGAAACGGTGGCATGGGGGACAACTGAGGCCACTTACCAAAGTTTAGTTAGATAAAGAATTAGCTTCGGTAGCAGGGATGTAACCCAGGACGATCGGGTCCAGTAGCTCAAGGCCACCACAGCTGTGAGACAGAGAAGGCCTGCGGTAGTTAGTATCAAAGGAATTAAAAATCTTGGTGACACAATTAAGTGCTCGTGGGAGCCAAGCAGGTTGCGTAAATCTGGAGGGTAAGATGTCTGTGAGGAAGCAAACACTTCTCCTGAAAGTGACAAACAGCCTCACATAGAAAAGGAGCCTGGCAGTACTGGATGGTACAGCTAACACCAGGAGAAAAAAAACAAAAACAAAAACCATGGGTTTTTAAATGAGATTGCCCCGTTCTCCAGTGATGATAAGTCGTTCTCTGTTTTGCTACATTGCACATAGCACAACTTCCATACAATCACACACAGGGATATAAGCAAACACACACGTGCACACGAAGCCTGATGCTTAGCTTCTGCCTTGTGTTCACTAACAGGGAAATACGTTTTACTAAAGAAGAACATTATCTCTCTATATTTTATATTTATACTGCTCAGCTCTAATATTTTCTTCTACCATGGACAAAATTAGAAAATGTAAAGTGTAGTACAAATCACTATATAGTTTCAAATTTTCTCCTTAATTTTTAAGTAAAAATAAAGTTAGATATGTTTTTTTTTTTCTGTCTGAGAATCAACAGGGGGAATCGTTGTTTCGGCCAACGGTGTGTCATAGAGTCTGAAGCTGACTGTTTATGTAATACCAATGAGGCTGAATGTGACATCTGAAGTCAGCCTCCGTGGGTTTCCAAATAGCACATGCCCCGCATCCTGCAGACTAAATAATAAGCTTCACTGCTGTCATTTCTGCCCAGAAAAGTTAAAATATTAGTGCAATTGTGGCTCCATTCGTTAGCTCGGCGAACCTCAGTATTTGCAAAGAAGTTTCAGGATAATAAAAAGCTATAAAGTTGGACTGGTGCTCAAAGGGAAAAATAACATGAGAAGCTTGTGGATAAAAGCCATGGGGTACCATCTGCCTAACAAGCATGTGCACACATGCACACATACGTACAAACACATACACACACATAGGGGGCGAGGAGTACTGTTTGGGAGGCCTATGATAGAATAAAGCCAGGCTCAAAAAAAAAAACAAAACCTGGATAATAAGGCCATTTTTCATTATTTTCCCAGGGGATTTAAAAATAGTTACCTCATAAAATAAATAGTTTAAATTTCCACATTACTTTTTGCCTGTAATCTGTGCCTCCGTTGCAAATAAATGCATGGAGATTTTTGTGCTCCCAATTTCAGTGCTATGACAGCATCCTATACAATCCTGGAGTTGATGGAGGAAAAGTAAGCAAGTCTGAAGAGCAGTCTAAAGGTCTCAGATTTTTTTGTTGTTGTTCTTTGCTCAGTTAGATGCTGTTCTGCACAGCTGTGTCTTCCCAGGGCTCAGCAAACCTAGGAACACACGTTTTGTAGGAATGGTTCCTCTCAGCAAAGCCTGAACCCACACGGCTTTGGGGTTGAGTACAAACAAGAGCAGTTAGGGTGTTAAGGAGCGATGATAAGCTTTGATGAAACTAAATGCTCATGTGCAAACGTAAGAGATCATTTATTGTCCTCATTTAAGGGCCAAGTGAATGAACTCAGCTCGCTGGCTAATAAACAGAAAGAGTCCACCTTGCTGAAGGGCTAATTACAACTCTGAATGTTCAGTGCATTCACAGCTTAAAACATCCGAGGGAGCCTGCCTCTTGAAGGCCATGTGAAGTTAGAGAGCCAGCCCTAATTAAAACAAATCTTGGATAAACCACTTCATGGAGATAGAAGTTTGATGGTTCGCTATATCAAAAATTGTTAGCAGATGGTTCTTCTGAGGCCTTAATAGTTCAAAGATCATGAGGGTTTTCTTTTTTCTTTTCTTTTCTAACAAAGCAAAAATATTCTAATTGAAGTTGTCAGCAGGAGTGAGAGTAATATGCCTGTATTTGATTAAATAATAGTTTATTTAACATTCAGTGTGAAGCAGAATTGGCCAAGAGAAGTCAGAAAACATTTTCTCCAAAAGACTGAAAAAGAGAAACACAACAAGCTGGCAGAGCCATCTCACAGACTCCTGGCACTTTGGTTTGATAATGTCAGCTTCTATCTTACAGTCCATTTTTTTCATTTATCTTCTTGTATAGACAAGAAAGACTAGGCACTTTTCTTCTTTAATTTATATTATATTTACCTAAAAAGGAAGGGGAGAGACACAAGCACAGTGGAAGACTTATTGCTGGAACCTTGGAAAGGAAAGCCCCATGTCTTTTTCCATTATAAAAATGTAAACATCTATATTTTTAGGAGCTGTGTGTTTTAAGCAAGCCGCTCTTGTGACTCTCGTCGGAATGGGAAGGTCTTCGCGGTAGAAAGCAGAGGAATGTAAGACTAGCGTGGCCCCGTTACAACTTACAGGCACCTTTTCCTGATTACACGATAGCTGCACATAACAACTTCCTTCCCTTGGCTGCACAGCTGTGTGCGGCTCGCAGACGAAATGCAGCCATTCCTTTTGAAGAACAAGGACACTTGCTTGGCCCATGCCGCCTTCCCATGGGCCACAGCCCTTCTGTCTTTGCATCTTTGACTCCCTGGGCCCACACTAACCCTGAACCAGTGGGGTGACTCTCCCCTGTTTGTTCCAGACTCTCACCTGACTGATTAGACATAAAAGTTTTGCAAAATTGCCCAATTAGAATTTAAAAAGAATGCTTAAACATAAAAAAAAAAACAACAAAACTTGATAGTGGCCAATGCCTGAGCTAGCATTTGCTCTCCGTGAGGATAACGAAGGTCTGGATTTCTAAACTAAATTGCAGCATGCCCTATGACAATTATACAAGGACAGCTGCACTAGAGAGTCATTCATCATTTAAACATTCAAATAAAACTAAATGTTTCTTTTTAGATCTAAAGTGCAGCCCATAACACAAATGAAATAACATTAATAGGAGCAGGGAATGAAGAGACAGAAAGCAGCTGTTGCTCTCTGCCAGCGCTCCATGGGGCTCTCTAATCAGAGCGGGATAGTGTATACAGAGAGGGAAAGGATCCCTTTTGATTCGATCTGTTCTCTGCCACGCTGAGCTGTCTCAGTTTCAAGGGAGTTGGGGTGATGTTCTCACATGTCATAACACTGCATTTCTGGACATTCAGCAGAGGCGAAAACTGACTGGAGCGTTTAGCTTTACAGCTGTTGCCGGGCAGTGTTTAGAAGCTGCTTCTTATCTGCAAAGCGGTGGTGTAACAGCCTACGATTGTCCCCCCATGGCTATCGAGGGAAGACAGTGTTCTGAATTATAATGGTTTGCTATATAAGTAAATTTCAGTTTCACCTGTGGATTGTTGGAGAAACAAACTTTGTTTCAGGCTTGCTTGAAGACGCCTGCATAGGTCTCCCAGATTGTCCTCGAGAATGGTAGGGGACTAAGTCAGAGGCCCGTCGAGAAACCAGTGACTACAGATATTATGCTCCATTTTCTCTGGCTTTTCAACGAGTTCAGTTTCTGTCCTTTGACTCCTCTTCAAAATTCCTCACCATTGTGTTCTGCCTTTTGCTTCACGTTCCTTTCACAGGTTTTAATTTGCGCCGTCGTTTTAGCATCACTGTAAATGGCACTGCTTGGGTTATCACTCTCGGAAAAGAGGAAAAAAATCATCTCGTTCTAGATAAGTATAGTCCATGATGGATCTGTGTGAGAGTCTATAACTCCAGAATCTCAGGTCCTACACTCATGACTCTGTCACCCCAGGAATTGAAAAGATCACAGCATTGTCCCACAGACACCGTTACCTCTCCTGTGTATCCTAGGGTTATGATGGGTGAGCCACCATATTCCTATGTTATAGACAAATACGTGGTCAGAGACATTCCCGGCTTTAACCCTTCTTCTCAGGCTTTTGTTTCTGTCAAAACAAACACACACACACACAAACAAACAATCAAAAAACAAAAAACAGATCCATGCAATTGAAACTGCCTGACTCCCTACAGCAGCAAAAGACAAACCTAGGCATTTATACATTTTATTTATGTGTGTGTTCAATGGTGGGACTCCACATCACTTCACTGCATCCCTTCAGCTCCTGACATTCAGGTGGATCAGCCACTGGTCCTTGCTTATTTCCACCCTGTGTCTGGGACAGTATAGAAGGAGAATTTTGGGCTAACAGCACGGCTGTGATATATGTGTAGTGGTTTCCTTGAGTTTCCAGGCTATCATAGCTAGAACTTAGATGGTTTATAAATGATAAGTGAGAAAACTAATGAGAAAGAGGGAACTAAGGGAATGAGGAGGTGATGAAATACATGACAGGAAGAATACTACAACTAAAGAGAGGAGGTGTCCTTTTTTTTTTATTTCCTGCTCCCCTATAATAGATATAAAGACATACAGACAAGAGAAAGAAACTAATCTCTTGAACTTTTACTGTGAAACTGGTGGAGGGATGGTTTCTGTGCGCACCGCAGTTGTGATGCTTCTAAGTAACTTGCCACTTGCTCTTCGTCGTTTATTTAGAACAGAACTTGGGGGCCCTTATAAGCTAATGAATCTATGTCTATGTGGATGCTCTGGGAAGCTGAACCTTACATGAAATCTTTACGGCTGGATGTTAAGTCTCTCCAGGTGGACCCTCCAGCATGGTGCTGGCTGTGGCACATACTCAAGGGTGTTAGGAATAAATTACAGAATGGGTGAATTATGGATAACTGTCCCCGCTTAGTAGAGGTTCATGTGTCCCTGCCCGGGCATTGTATAATCCTGTATATAGGACCGTGTATTGTGCCAGATTCATAGTCTTTGTATTGTGAGTGAATCTTCCACTGTTTCCTGGCCATTTATTTAGCTCCTGGGTATCTTTTGCCTTACTATATTGACTAACACTTGTTTGGATTTAGAAAATTATACTATTATGTTTTGGTATCTTAACCTTAATAAGCTTAAATGTTATTTATAATTTGTGTAATAAATTATAGAATGCACGTAACCCGCAGAAGAAAATGGAACCCAAAGAATGTGTGTTGTGGAAGCAACAAAGTACTCTTGTGTTGTCTTTGACTATGATCTGTAACCAAAGAAAGCAGACACATGCACTGCAGTACACAATTCAAACAAAAGAGTATACTGGCTTCTGTAGGATGTGGAGAGAGCCATACTTGAAACTGATAGTTGTTAGTCTAATATTTACTGTGTAAATATGATCTAGGATCAGACACAGGTCTAGGAAGGCTACTTACATTTCCCCTATCCTGTTTAGGTATCTCCTACAAAAGCAGGCCACCTTCCTTTTGTTCATTTAGATATTCAGCCTTTGTAGAAAATAAGGATAGTGCTTTTGTTCAATTTTGATTGTCCTAACATATCTGCCAGTAGAGACAATTATTGGCCCATTAAATACTTTTGATGTTTAACAAAGGACAGTAGACACATGCATTCAGATAACGAATCTGATGTCAGCATTGTGTCAAATGAAAAGCTCCCTTGGCCTTTGGGTTTAGATAAACTTTCCAGGGAGCTCTCCTGTCAGCTGGCCACAGGGCTTTTATTGTGAACCTTCCGAATATCCCTGTGTGTTCACTGAGAACTGAGGAAGGGACACGGATTGAATGTCAAAGAGCTGACCATGGCACCTGTCTTGGGGGCAGAGCCATTCATTGTGCCAGTGCCTTTTTCACAAGTTCTTCCGAACAGACTCCTTGGCAGAATGGGGCACATCAGAGGACTTCCTCCTCCTCCAGCTTTTGTAGGGAGGAGAACGCAGTGTGGAGCAGCTTTGTCCAAACGGTTACAGGAGAAGTGGCGATAACGATGGCCTCTTTTAAGGATTATTCAGACTAAAGAGAATCCCAGCTGGCTTGGATGGAGAGTTCAAATGTGTTCCATGGTGTTATCAGATGCTTTACTTAGGGAAAGGCTTCTTTTTAAAGAAAGGTAGTGTGAAAAAGGTCATACGCACCCGCGCACGCACACACATACATATAAAGCCATGCATGTGTAGATATATGAAATATAAAAGTTCAAATTTGACACATTGGAAAGATCGACCTTATTTCATATTTAATGTTTTACTTCTGGCAATAGTTTTTAATTATTCTAGACAATAGTCTAGGTAATTTGTTCTGTATATTAAAGTCTGGACAATGAATGTATACATTATATCTATATGGCCAGAGGGAGACAAGGTTTAAGTTTGGCCAACAAGGCCTCATTGGAGGATATTGAGTTGGGCTATCTGAGGTTGGACTTAGCAGGTCCCCAGGGATTTTTACAATAGGCAGTGCGTACATCATAAAAGACACTGGAGGTTCGGTTCCGACCTTGTCTCTCTACAGGAAGCATACTCCAGAGGGACGGAAACTGATCTTAAGATAGACCACTGGAATCCAGGCTACACGGTGCTCGATTCCAGGCCGCGTCTTTCCCAGATGTGCACGTGCATGAGTCAAAGGATTTCCTTCGTGTGAACTCAGTTTGTGTTCTATTTTTGCCATAAGTGATTCAAAGAAAGTAAAGGATATAAAGGTGATTGATGATTAGTTGCTTCTTCAAAGCCCCCCCACCTACGTGGATGGGCTTCTTAACAAACGGTAAGCCTGTGTGCTTCCCTCTCTCATTATAGCATTTAGAAACGTAAGAATCCAAAAAAAAAAAGAGTGCTAGGTTTGAGACATGTCTGCTCTCTTGCGTCGTTCCTTTTAATTGCTTCGTGTCTATTTACCTTACCTCCCCTCAAAATTATAAACACTTCAGAAGTACTGGACTTTTCGTACATGAGGCGATAATTTAGAGTAATAAGACGTTTATAAATAAACACAGAAGAACTTACAGAAAGAGGGTAGACTTTCAAAACCACCACCTGATGAAGCTGCCAATTTATTCAGGTTTTGCTGACATTGGAAAGAACATTGTTGCAACTCTTTAGAATAAGGATCAGCACCAGTAAGTGAGCCCCTAAGAGTCTACCTGTGTTTGGTGTTTTCTTAGACCCACTTGATTCTGGCTGAAAGTGGTGTTGGCCCTGCTGGGCATACCATGCTGCCTGTGGGGCGAGGGGGACGACGGACGGACAGACGGACGGCTCCTATTTGCATCACTCACCTGGGTCTCGGAAGGATTCTAGATGCCTCCCCATAGCCGAGCTTCCTACTGAGGAAACTCTGGAAGCTTACTACATCCAGAGAACAAAGGCCTTACTGATGGGTCAAGAATGCTGTTCCCATTCTGCAACTGGCAGCACTCAGTTCCTCTGTCGTCCTAGAGCTTTGATATTTTAATACTATCCTTGGATACTACTGTACTACTGTCCGGGTAGTTCTTTTTCTTGAGTGTCGTTTGCTGTGTGTGTGTGTGTGTGTGTGTGTGTGTGAGTGTGTGTGTGTGTGTGAGTGTGAGTGTGTGTGTGTGAGTGTGTGTGTGTGTGTGTGTGTGTGAGTGAGTACGATCATATTCTTTCTCCTTCCCAACCCCTCCCAGATTCTACCTACCTCCCTACCTACCCAACTTCACGATCTTTCTCTAAAAACAAACAAACAATAAATAGCAAACATAAAACCCAGCCAAACAAAGCGCAGACAAAAAGAAAAGCCTGCGGAATAACGTGGAGTCTCTTTCGAGTTGTCTAACTACTCTTAGACATAGGCCCCCACACTGGCTTTTGGCTTACGTATCCAGTGACACTCCGTTGGACTCCATGGGTTTTATTTCCCATCAGGTGCCAATTGCGAATAGCTTTTTGGTTAGGTGTGAGATTTTGTGTGCACTTCCCTTTCTCGTGCTGGGATTTTGTCTAGTTCAAACCCGTGCAGGTTTTATACATCCTGTCACATCGCTGGGAGTTCATATGTGTATCACCTCTCTTGTGCCTGTAAGATGCTGTTTCCAGGGCGTCATCCACCATCTCTGACTCTTCATGGTCCCACCTCTTCTTCTATATAGGAGGCTGAGGCTTCAGGAAGGGTTTTGATGAAGACATCCCATTCAGGAATGAATGCTCCAAAGTCTCTTCACTCTGTAAAATGTCCAGTTTTGGATCTCTATGTTAATCACCATCTACTGTAAAATGCCTTTCCTTTAAACTGATCTGAGTCCCCATCTAACGTAGTGGCTTTGAGTCTCTGGCAGAGAACAGCTCTGCAGATCTTAACAATCGCAAAGGAAAGTGAGTTCTGTCCTCTGAATCACTAGTTTCATACTCTGAGTGCTTCCTTCTAGAAATGATACTGATTCCTCAAGAGGTTGATGTTCTATCACAGATGGAATCAATATAGTGCGTATTCTCAAGTTTTTACCTTTGACAAACTTTGTAAGTATAAATACAAGTTTGAAAGGGGAGAACTTGAGATACTACAACTTTCAATATTTTATTCCTGTTTGTTTGTTTGTCTTAGAGTACTGGTGTTGACTCTAGGGCTTCACACATGTTATCTTGGAACCACTAAGTGATATCCCACCCGATGTGGTTTGTTCGCTTTTATTTGCAGACAAGATCATTCTAAGTTGTTGAGGCAGGCCTTGAACTTACAATCCTGCTGGCTTGGCTTCCTGAGAAGTTAGGATGACAGGACTATAACACAGGGCACAGGCTTTGTCAGTTGAGTCGCAGAACCTAATTCATAATTGTGTTCAAAGATACCACATTAGTAACTCATAATAAAGAAATAATAAAGGTCTTGTCTCCTGTATGTTATAAACTGTATGTTATAATGACTCAAGATTTTTGATTTGGTGGGAAGCTATGTCTTTTCATGTCTTTTTCTAAAAGCATAAGCAAATCCCCTGCTTGCAGATTAAATATCAAGATTTAAGCTGTAAGTTTATAACTGTCCTGGCTGCTACTTTTGCAAGCCAAGAAGATTTCAACAGGTAATAAACATTCAAAGAAATAAAGGGGTGGAAAGGGCTCTGCATTGGTTGCTAAGGAAAATCTAAATCAACTGAGAAGGCAGGTGAGGGAAACCAGTGTTTATGATGAGGTTGAAGTGAATTCTAATTGTAGCTCTAGGACAAAATTGCACCAATAGTATCATGTGAAAAATTACACTCCAGGAAAGCAAACACATCTAAAATTTGAAACTTTGAACTCAACGTTTTGTTTCCAAGATACTGATTTTAGTTCACTTTATGAACTTCAATTCAATGGAAAAAGAAATTCTCAATAAATATTAAAAACATTTATTATGATTTATTATGAAATTATTTTTCAGCTTGTAAAAGCAAAGTCTCTCTGCTAATAGTCAGAGACTTTATTACCATAGTAGAGTGCATAGAAAAATAAAGAAATGGATTTGCTTCCAGAAGTCTATTTTAAATGAAAATTATTTTAAGAATTTGTTTGGAATATTAATTTCAAATCGATATGACTGACTTTTAATAATTATAACTCAGATTACAGATTCTACATTCTCTATAAAATTTTTCCCTAGTGTTTCTCTAAAGTCTAAATAAACCAGTAGATAATACCCTTGTAAACTATGTGTTTGTATGCACATGAAGGTGAGTCCGAAGACAAGGTCTTCTGTGGACTGTCAATCTGTGCATGACATACACATGTATATGCAGCAAAGACAGTCCTGGTGACAGACAATAATTGTTTAAAAATAACCCTAACCCTATTCAGGGTGAAAGAATTCTAGAAGCATGATCTTTAAACAGCTGCTCTGAGCAAAATAGACATTGCTTGCTTTTAAGGTTAAAGAGAAAAGTAGGTAACAATTATCCTCAAGAATCTAGGAACAGGGTAGTCTGACTTCATTTTTTCCTTCAAATGTTTCTACCTCTTGTGAAAAGCACAGTGCTCGTGGGATATTGGATAGTGATGGAACTACCAACATCACCAAACAGATATGAATATATTAATTTAATAAAAGTGTAATTGAAATAAAGATTAACTTTCTTATATACTTTTCATTCTCTGTTAAAATTTATTACTTGGCTGAGGGCTATTTTAAATTATAGGTCAAGTTGCCATGTAAAGCCGAAGTAGAAAAATTATACTTAAATTCAACCACCTCTACAAGATTAAACTTTGATTGAGTAGGGATAAGTCAGAACTATTCGAAACTTATTTTCCTTCTTGAGAATGTGCTTTGTCACATTAAAAGAATTCTGAGTAACACCAAAATTCAGATGAAGTTGAATTACTTATTTAAATGCTATATTAAATATTTTCATTTGTTATTTTTATGATAAAAGCTCCTACCACAGCTGCAAATTTGTGCCGTATCAAACCTAGAGAATCATTCTAAAACTGTCCCCCTTTCTCCTGGATTATGTTGGGTTTTCAAATGTAACATCTTGGACTCACTGACTGAACATAGCACATTGAACGATGGACACACAACCATGCCTACTTGTAGTGAGAGAATGGAAGATCAGAACATTCCAGATGTGTCTTTTCCATTTCAGCAATCAAACCTCTTTATAATAATAGACACAATTGGTGGAGATAATTTCAAATCCATTCTACATCATCTCTTTAACTAGTCAAATGTTCATAATTGCCCAAGTGTCTTCCTTGTGTTTTAAAATGTCATGTTTAGATAGGAACTCACGTTATTTCTCCATATGATCCCTCTCTTCCCCCACTGTTACCAAGGAGTACATACTTGCTTTAGTAAATCCTGACTATTTCACCCTATAAACAAAACAAAACCCTCAAGTTCAAGGCAGACTAGCCCAGCTGCTCACAATGCCATACCTTATGAAACAAATCTATTAAGGAGGTCAGATCCTAGAAAGGATCAAGTTAATGATATAAGTGGGATAATTTGCTCATTTTCTGAAATTTGTAAAACGAGGCACATAAAAGCCCTCTGTTAAGTTGACTAACTAGCCAAACCTTTGTTAATTATTTTCCTCTTTAAAATTTTGACATTTTCTTTAAGAAATGCTTCACCCTTTTTTTAAAAAATGTAATTTATTTCAAATTTTCATCTACCACCAATCAGTTTATGCTGATAAATTTTTACTTCCTTCTTTGAGTGAATTTAAATGAAGATGGTCATTTCTTCCTTTACTTTGCCCTATATATATATATATATATATATTAATATAAGTATACTAAATTTGGCTGTATATTAAACTTAGGTAAAGTTTTCTGTTTAAGCAGATATGCATATTCATATATTTCCAAATTAAAAAAAATCTTAGATATTAGGTAGAATCTTAAGTCATTTTAAAATCAGCAAGTATACAACTGTATGGAGCATAGCATGTTACAAATATTATTGATGATATGTAAATGAGTTCCTCATGACATGTCTACTGGTGTAATATGAACCACTTAGTCTCACATTCTACCCTTAGATTCTTCATATCACTTTTTCACCTAAGAGGTGTTTTATGTTCTATCTTAGAAATCATCTTCTACATTTTGAAAGAAACAGAGCTTAAATTTTTATCTCTATATTAAAAGGTATGGTCATTGACTTTTAGATATTTTAGGCATATTAAAACAGAAAGCTTTTAAGCCAGATTTTAAAAGTATATATGGATAGGCATTTAACTGTGTGTTTGCAAATATGTGTGTGTTTAATTGAGAATATTGGTCATATTACAAGCAATATAAACTTGTAGCTATCACTTAAAATTAATTATTTTGCAAGTTTTTCTAGGTATGAATATATACAAATATAATTAATCGACTTTTTGTTTCCTGTAAGTTAAATATTCATGGTTGTTTTCTGTGTATACCCTCTGTACAGTCATTACATGAAAAATACTTTCTGTAACTGTATATGAGTAACAGAGCAAACATAAATTGATGTGATCCATAAAGCATCCCTTTATGTTATAGAATATCCCACAAGGCACTGATTCTTTCCATCAATTTCCAAATTCTTTGATAAGAAATGTATATCTTTCTGGGCATGGTGGTGCATGCCTTTAATACCAGCCCTTGGGAAGGAGAGGTAGGTAGGTCTCAGTGAGTTTAAAATTAGCTTTGTTAGTCTACACAGTGAGTTCCAGGACAGCAAGGAGATCCTGTCTAAAATTGAACAGACAAACAAAAATGAAATGTGTATCTTTGATAGGCTCATGGGTCTCATCAGAGTGAATTTATTACCGAAATGGATTTATGCATTGAAATCCTTACGATCTTTTGAAATATAGTGAAAAAAGCAGGAATGGGAAAGAGAGACCCTGTAGGAGAAAATAAAATTGGCATGGTAAAAGGGTATTCATATTTTAAAGTATGAAATTAGTAATGGTAAACCTTTTTAAAGTAGTGACTTCTGCAAAGAAGTCTTAGGTCACCATCCGTACAAATTTTCTTATTATAAAAAAAATATAAGTGAATTTGTTTCCTTCATAAATCTGTAAACGCAAATCCACAAGTAGTCATAGTTATTGAGCCCCTTGTCAAAAACTAATCAGCCATGCAAATATGATTTAAATCTTTCTTAAAATAGTCATCATCTTTTGATATGAAAAGAGAAATAAATGTTCAGTACTAAGTATTGTGTTCATGGACCAGTCTCCCATACATAGTTAAATGTATGATATTTGGTTTTATATGTGAGTTGAGAGTACATACATACACCGTAACCTAAAAATAAAATGAATCAGTGATCAAATGAGGGATTCATGATAGAATTGTATACTTTGCTCCCCACTTACAAAAGTAAACACATCCTTAATCTGGAGTAATGTATACATTCTTAAGTTCCCTACCATGGTCTTTTATATCTTTTACATACAAATTTGAGTTATATCATGAGTTATAAAATATTCTTGGGTCGTTATATTTATTTTTAACTCTTTAAGAAGCCCATAAAACCTCTTAAGATGTACAGTAGTCTGACAGTCCCACATAAAATATGATGTTGTCTTAATGAGAATAAAATCAAGCCATGCCATTTCACTCCAGGCTAGCTCTGAAAGTGTTTCAACGGGTGGCTTTGTTTATTGTAACATATGTACATGTATGTTTGCAATATGCACATATGTTCAAATGCACATGTCAACATGTGAAATTTTCATTCATTTTGTAAATTCTCTAGAGACTTGAGCCATCAAGGCTTCTTATCATAGAGAATGTATATTATGAGTAAGGTACAGAATTTTTGTTTTGAATTTCAGCAAAGTGAAACTGGTTGTAAATCTGACTTTGGCCTTCAACATAAATGAGGCAATTTGTGTTTCATGAAAAAGCCACACTTGAAATAGGATTTTTTTTCACTCACACCATTTGTCTGTGGGTGCGTGGGCACACGCATGTTTTAAAGGGATGACTAAAGGTCAGCAATGCCTGTTCTGATAAAGGTCTGTTCGACCAAGTTGTCAGTAATGAAATGTGTCTGTTGTACACAAAGATACACTAATATGAATGTTAAAGCCGGTCCATCGCTCAGACGTCCTCCCCCCACAGATCCCTAAGTGCAACTTTCAGATGCAAATTAGGCCCCTGTACTCTGTCTCTTCCTCGAAATGTCCAGAATGTAAAGCTGTTTGGTGATTTAAAGCAATTTAATAAAAATTTTATAAAAAGCTGGCTAAAGTCGGTCTTCTGGCATTTCAAAACCATTAACCAAGACAAGACTCTCATATGACAAATAATTTTGATTTATATGTAGTAAATATTTTAAATACAGAACACTCAAGGTAGATCATAAATAAGCTATTATTTGTTCTTTTAATTTTTATTTCTGTATTGGACTTTGCATCTCAGGTTCTCCGTGAACCTTTCTTTTTTCCAAATATTTTTATTTCTAGCACATGATGATTGTTTTTTATTCTTTTTGAAGTTCAATTTTTCTTCACAATGGGCAAATGTGTGTCTAATTGGGAGACTACTTGGAGAAATGGTCGGTAATTTCTAGTTACAACTTATTTATTTCTTCTGAAGATACTATAGGTAGTTTAGTAGTGTCTATACAGGGAAAACTGATCCTCACAGGAAAAAAAAATACAAGCATGAGGCATGGCAGTAAAGTTTTCAAAAAGTTACTGTATTCTATCTTCAGGGCCCTTTTATGAAATAGACATCACTCAGCGGGAATTGTGTGTCTGCGTTTGCACTGCTGGGTCTTGGATTTGGTTTCAGATAGGATGCTCGTTGTAGAAGATGTCAACAATGGAGAGGATGTTAACTGTTCCCCTTGGTACCGATGACTGTGGTCATCTTGAGAGTCCTTGGTGACATGAAATAGTTTTTGCTGCGGTCTGTGATACTGTGTAATGCACAAAGTTTAGATCACAAAGAGGGCCAGATACAAAGGAAACATAAATATATGTGTGAGGTACACCACACACACACACACACACACACACACACACACACACATCAGAGCGAAGACAATCACGTCTTTCTTCTTGAGCAGCTGCAGGCAGCCGCACTAATGGATGTGCAAAACCAGAGAGGGACAGCATAAGGTATGTGTTCGTTTTTACAGATGGGACTGCAGACAAGTCGGTAATTGAAAAGGAAGTAGTGTACGTGAGGTATTTGATGGGGGAGGGGTAGTCTAGTATAGGACTTCTGTACGTAATTTACTGGGACAGTTAAGGAAGAAGTGGTTCTCACATGAAAGATTTCAGTTATTACAAACTACGTCATTACCGCTAAGGAAGCTCCACGTAGTCTTCTTTTAAAATCGTGTTCTTAAAGTGTTACGATTCAGCTTCGAAGTCCTTGTCTGCACAGTGCTTTGATAACCGAGTTTTCCGCTGATGTTCTGTTTACCTGTAGTCATCACCGAGTGCCCAATAAAGACAGGGCTTCTGTCTGAAGGATGACATCATAGACCAGGTGCCCACATCAACCATCTGAATCATTTCTTTTAATAACTACCATTGCATGTGTCCTTAAGAAATACAAGGCTGCACAAAAATGAGATAATACTTTAAAATAGCTTAAGGATTCAAAATGTGAGTGAAATTCAGCATTGTTTTCCAACTTGTAGATAACACACATATGTACACACACATACATATACACACTAGTGTTTTTAAAACTCTCATTTTGAACTAAATATCTGAGAAACTGTATTGTGTATGTGATACCAGAATTTCATCATGGACACAAATATAGTTTTTAAATATCACTGTGAATATTTCTGATCTCCTATATACTTAATGCTTATTTTCCCTCAGGTAGGTTTTGTATATGTGTGTGTGTGTGTGTGTGTTTTGATGTGTGTGTATGTTTGTGAGTGTCTCTGTGTGTGTATGTGTGTGTGTGTATTGAAGGTGTTCCTCTTAGTGAGTGTCTTAAATGAATAAAAACAATAGTTACCATCTTTGGGATAAGATGAATAATACCTTTTTAAATATATTTTTGTATCATATCCTCTAGACTGGAGAAACTGCAAAGTGTTTATAGTAGAGGATATTTCCTCTTTGATTATATGGAAAGTATCTGATTTAAGAAATCTATAAATGTATGCTCCATTGATAGACAACAATCATAAACATTAGTAGACACTACTGGGAATAAGTGATGAAAAATTAATATTTTCTAATTATATGTATAGAGAAATTTGGTAAAAATAATAAGCTGTCCTTCTGAATTGGGACAGTCAATGATCTTTTATACTAATGTCATCAAATGCTCTGAGAGGCTTGTGCCTGGAAACATACAAACGTGTAAAGGAAAGCTAATAAACTGGTACCTGATGTGATTGCTTATACAACATGTCAGAGTACCAAGATCACCTTTTCTATCTCATCTCTGGCCAAGTCGTGTCCAAAAGCAGAGACCCTAGTTTGCAGTATCCTTTGCATGTGGTAGGTATTGCAAGGGTCTGTCACTTGTGCCGCCAACTTTTCCTGCCAACAGCTCAATTCAGATACTTTTCCTGGGGTGGAGGGAGATACATCGGGATTAAAAATATCATGGCTACATCCAGCCCAGGTCCCCATCCCTATCCTACACGAAGTCGTAGGCTCCGTTCCTCTTTCAACTCCAGAGGACCTTGTTGCAGTATCTGATCAAGGATGAGTCATTTCTTTGGTTACCCCAAACTTATATCATCTCAATTCACTGCAATGGGAAGAAGAGGTAAAAGTTCTTCAAAACCTTGGTATGGTAAAATGTTTTTGATATGATTTCTTCAAGTCTCTTCCATAGTAATAAGACCAAGAACTCAATCAGGAACTGTGGTCCTGAAGTAAGGCTTTCCTTCTTTGGTTCTGTGAATATTAATTAATACTTCCAAAGTATGGCTTAACCTCACCTTTTGCATCCTTAGAGTGGATGGAAGACTAATAATATGTACATCATAAGATCATTTTGAAGTTTAAGGTGAGATGAAGTTTATAGCATATCATCGTACACATATTAGGTTCACAGTGGTGAATACTAAGGAAGAGATTAAAAGTAGTCAAAGTAGCCTGTATCAGATAATTATTTAAAAATATTCTGTGGAAACTGATTGTGTCCTTTTTTGTCTAGACTTTGAGACCAGGATGACATGATATAGTTTGTGCGCGTGTGTGTTTGTGTGTGTGTGTGTGGTGTATGTGGGTGTGTAGGTTCACAGTAAACATGTTCACTCAGGGGTATATGCACATGTTGAAGCCAGGAGTCAACAGTGAGTATGTTACTTAGTGGCTCTCCCAAGTTCATTTTGGAGACAGGCTCTTTCATTGATTCTGGGCTTTACCAATTCTTGTAAGCTGATCAGCCAGGGAACTCCAAGGGTCCAACTTCCTTTGATTGCACAGTGTTGGGACTTCTGATGTACACTCCTGCATCTGGTTTTTTAAGAGGGTGATCGCATCTGAACTCAGTGTTTCTCATTTGTTTGGCCAGCACTGCTTTGAAGTCAGTATTCTTTCTGAGCGTATATAAGGTGAAGAAATATTGTAAGTCTTTTGCCTCATCAAAAAAGGAATAATACATAATTATTCACATCAAACCTAAATTTAAATAACATATATGATAATTATTACCCCTTGAATCCAGGATACTTTGAATTCTGCATACTCAGTGGATTCATCTTGTAAGGACCAGCCTTTTGAACATACTGAAGTTATTTGTAAAGTATTTTGCATGCCTATTACTTCCTGTGAAAAATATAATAAAGTTTTAAAGAATGTATAATTTCCAATAATGTTAGAAGCCATTTAAGCACCATTTATTCATAAATAACTGTCTTGAAGACAGTAGCTCTTCATGGGCTAGTTATTATCATCATCTGGATAACTAATGTTATAAGAAAAAATTATTGAAAATTTTGTTTCTTTCAAAATCGCAGCCATCATTGTTTGGGGGAGATCTACAGTCAAACCTGTGGTTTGTTTCCCCATATATTCCCCATCTTTTGGGAAGATGAAATCTTTGTATTATAAACTAAATCTGGAGTAGTGCTCTGTCACTGAGATTTCATATTGCAAATCATTCTCATGATGACAGTGCTTATAAGCTATATTGCATAAATAAAATATACAATAATTTAGCTGACTCAATCCATATTTTTCTCAGGCAGTCATTTTATTAGAAGGTGCTAAATTTTTCGCCAGTCCCTCCCCAAAGCCTTTTATTTTATATATATTTTTCTTCCAGTGTCAGATTCTGTCACTGACACCGGAGAGAAGGCCCCTGGAAAACAACTGTCCAGCCACTGGAGCTGAAGGAAAGGTGAAAACAGTTTTGTGGTTGCAGACATGTCAGCATAGAAAAACTTCAGTAGGTCTTTTGACAATAACGACTTTCACGTGCAACGAAAGACGACAGTGCAGACATAAATTTTCAACCATATTTTTAGCTGTCCAAATGCATAGTTGCTGTGGCAGCAGAGTGTTATTACAGAAGCTGCATGGGCCAGAAGTCTAAAGAGCCGGCCTTTCCCAGCTCTGATTCTGTGGCAGGATTAGTAAGTACTGTGAATAGCTGGTTGGCTCGTTTGCCAAATGGATGGTATGTCAGGAAAAGGTGATGTCACCTTCAGATCTGTGAAATAGTTCTTGACTCAATGCAATAAACTTTCAAATATTCATGTTGGAGGATTGTTAAGGGAGACATGTTAGAAAATCCCGATTTTCTGCTGTGTTGATGCTGGGGTCACCTATTTCATATTGGAGCTAATGTTTTTGGCACTTTCACAATGGCTGGACCATTGCAGTTGGGCATCATGGGAAAACATCTTTTGTAGAGTGTGTGATGAGCAGAATGTAAATCTCCTCGAGTTCCAGAGAAGGTTCTGTTCCTGGCGTATCCATTCAGTTTCTATGCGTGTCTGCTATCATCCCTAGTACTCTGTCCTTCACTTGAAGAAGCAGGGTGAATAGGTTTTCTTTCCAAGCTCTGAAATAGATGATTGTAGAACGGGTGCTTAGCTGAACTTTCTAGAGTCCTTTGGGTTTTCTGGCGAGAAATCTGAGGACAGCAAAGGCTGTTTGAAAACAGGCGTAGTCATGTTGGACAGCCCATTCCAACTGATTTTTCATAATTTTATTTGGAACGAATGGCGTCCAGAATATCGGTGACTGTTGCTTTCTCTTGGCAGAAATTTTTGCCCTATTCTTATTAAATTATTGGCTAGCCTGCTCTTATGGAATAATTCTGGTTGTTATCTAAAGCTGATCACTGCAAGACATCCACTCTTTTTATTGGTCTTTATTCTGGTGTTCTATATGATCTTGTACAATATGACACTTCTATTTCTGAGGACGATGAATGTAAGTAGGACATTCTGTGTCTTGTTGTGGTAAGTGAAAGTAATCAGGCCTAAAAATAATGTTCGGTATGTGTTCAATAATTGTTAAATCTATATAGTATGGCTTTATTAGGTGCACATTGTTAAGCTGTAGTTAGTCCAATCCATTGGCAGATAAGGATAGGATATTCTTACTAATGGGCAATAAAAAAATATTGACTTGTTTCTGAAATCCTAGACTATCACATATTTTTCCAAAGGTGAACCAATAGACAATCTTCTATTGATTGGAACATTTTTGTACCCTAAAATAGTTGTGCTTATGGGAAATCCTTTGAAAACCTTGCCATTTAATTTGCTCCCGGTACTCATGCATGGTCTTGGCACTTCAGCTGTGTGTCCACTGGAAACTCTGCAAGATTCCAGGCCATGGGAAACTGTGTATTGCTTAGACCCCTGCTTGTAGTACCATGCCAGGCACAAGCTGGACACGCAATAATTACTCCCAGAAGTGAATTAAATTAAACTTACCACTAAAATTTTAGTACTGCAAAATTGAACCAGAAGGTTCTATCGTAGTCATCTGTGTATTTCCTTAAAATGAAATTTGCAAAGAATTTTTGATGTAATCAAATAAACACAGAAAATATTTAAAGAGTTAAAAAATATTTGAGGCACATCCAGACTCACAGCATGAATATCAAATTTCAGATTGATTCGATTTAAAGTGGCTAAGATATAAAACCATAAAAAAATGTGAGTAAATACTCTCCCTATCAAGGCTTGTTATATAATTACATGGTCCCAGAATGGTTCTTATTCATAGAAAACTATTATAAAATATCATTCTTGCAGAAATATCTTTGCCAGTGGAGACTTTTAATATCTTAGAAATGAAGTCGTGTCTCTGAATGCTAAGCCAATTGAATAAATAATTCAATCAAAATTTCCATTTATTAATCAGGTAAAATTCAGATCGTCTTTATAATGAAACATGAAAACCCTAAAATTTTTGTTACTGGGTGATTCTCAAGTAATAAAATAAAGTAAGCAATAAAAGCAGATGAAACAATTTAGGTATTTTTTTTCCCTTGTGTCATATCTGGATTAGCCCATATGTGTGCCAAATCTCAGCAGAGAAAGATTGTATCTTCGCTTACTGAGGATACAAAGCTTGGTCGCATATTTTGCAAACGACTTACTGTAATGACACTCCTACAGTGGTTTGGTGTGAACGTAAAGACTAAATATGCTTCTCTTCCTTGAGTTGTTGGCTATGCATGTTGGGTTCTTCTGTAGAAATTGATAGCTGAGTTGACTTTCTGTAGGTTTGTGATTGGAGAACAAGCTCCCATCTCGGTAGCATCCCATAAACTCAGTAGAGGCAGAAGATACACTTGGACTGAGACTACATCTCCTGTGTATGTCTTTAAGTCGTTAGTTTTCCTTCATGCCGAGGGAAGAGATTAGTCCTAAACACATCCCTCTGGAATGGCAGGTCGTGTAATCCACTACCACTATGCCTATCATTTCCTAGCCAGCACTGCCCTTATTCCAGACCTGTAATTCTCCCCTCTCCAGCCCAGGGTCAAAGTAGTACATGTTATTACTATTGCTTAAGAATAGCTTGTAGGAAATGGGGAAGCTTGTGATTTAAACCACACGTGGACGTGTAGAACCGTAAGTAATGTATGACTACGTAGAATAATGGAGAGTTTGAGCTTTGGCCTTGCCTGACCTGGTAACTCCAGCATCTACCATAAACTTGCATCACTGGCATCTCTACTTCCCAGAGATAAGTGTGGAAAATGGGACTAGATAGCACATTATTTTCTTGATTTTTTTTTAGAATATAATTGTTTCTTTCTAACTCATATTAATTCTGAAGAAAACGTTTATTTTTTGGAACTAAACCAAGCATTATCCTTGGTGTCAACCATTTAAAATAGTCAATGACTGTTGGAAGACATGGTTTCTCTTCTTAAGAAGCTCACTGTAAAGGATAAAATATAAGCTATCTAAATTCTAGGCATGCAGGGTAGACTTGGAATCAATTCATAGAGATTTTCACTGTTTTTAAAGTGAGACTGAGAGGTTTCAGCTACCCTTCTTCGGTAGCAGGCTGCTTTGGGCCCCAGAATAAAGCCAGGGGATGGATATCTTAAGGAAATACCTTCCTGGGCCCAACCATGCTTCTTGTCAGTGTTGTGCCTTTGAGAGAGGAGGCTTTGTAGTTACTAAACTTGCAACCTTCTCTACCTTCTCTGCCGCCTTAAGAAGTTTCAGTGCCCCCAAGATAGGGTTCTGCAAGAGTTTCCGAAGTGCTAAGTTTGTGGAGACGAGAGTTAACATTTGCTGTGTGAAATATTTCTCACCTCCCTCCCACTCTCCACCCAAACCCAAGCAGGCTCCTATTGAATTGGAGGTGTGAACACCTAGATTTTCCACTCTGACTCAGCTTTCCATTCTCACAAATTGACAAGATATAGACAAGTGAAGAGAAGTAAAATTGATGACACATAACTGGACACGGTCAGCATGTCTTGTATGCTCCATCATGACATTTAAGGGAATGAAAACAAAACTAAGGATTTTTTTTTTCCTCATAAACACATAGCCACAGTCAAATTCCTTTGACCAGTAGCTAGCCTCACTGAGTATTGGCTGGTCACGTTATTTCATCACTGCCATGTTTGAATAGCATCTGTTTTATACTATGAATACACTGATTCTTTCATCGGCATACAACTTACACCGTAAAGCAAGGGGAAGTTTCAGCCCTGGGAGTCTATGTAGTATTTCCCAGAGTAGCTCTTGCTAAATGACAAAACCAGGTTTAAATATTATTGCCTCGTGCTCAGTCTGACTTGGAACCTCCACAGCGTCTCGATTTTGAGTTTGAGCATTTGAAGTAGACCTGATAGATTTCAAATGAGAGATGGTTTATCCTAAAGCCTCTATTGAACTGTGTGTAATGGCTAAGTAAAGGTATACCTCTGGAAACCAGTTGCTGTAATTCCAGGATCCCTCCCTCTCCCCAATAAAGGGCAAGAGCATTTGGGATCAAATTGCACAAGGACTGAAAGGTTCACTGAAATCAGAATTACGCCCACCCTGGCATGCTGTGTCAGGCACTCAGGGCATAAGAAAAGGAAAGCAAGCTGTAGTGAATCATTTCACATTCAAAACTGAGCGGCCTCAGCCCTATCTGTGGGTTGATTTCCATACAGACATTCACACAGATTATTTGGCTCAAGTTGGGGGTGTTGATTTACCATCCAGTTACTTAGATCTGGGGAGATGACCATATGGCAAGATGAAACTGAACCGTTACCAGCGCATATCTCACCAACCTCATAAGCTTACTCGGGATGAATAGCGTTGGGATCCTCGGACGAGGGCAACTTAGAATTGCTTGTTGGCTCCTGGGAGGCAGCAGGTTCTCTGCTTCAGCGGCAGACCCCAGTCGGGACCCACAGACCTCCTGACTCCAGCCTTTGATGTTGTGTGTTCTTGTGGGGCTTTGGAAACTAGCATTGCCTTCCTGGCTCTCTGCGTGGTTTGGGGAAGGCAGGAAAGGGGAACTGGAGCTTATCTTTAGGGAAAAAAAATCTAGCTTTTATGACATCACCTAAAGTGGCCCAAACTGCTCCACTAATGAAATCGTGTTCTTGGTTTAAAAGGGCAATTGTTAGCCTGACTTTTGTGCTCACTAAAAAACATTCCCCCAATCTTGTTAAGTTATTGCTCTCATTTTGGATTTTTATAGCTGGGCAGCTTAGCAGCCCTCATTTCTTTACGTTTCATTCATTTTCCTTGTATTGATGATTAATGGAGGATGTCGAACGTTAGAGTAGGCAGGCATCAGCCATTGCACGATCATAATTAGTTTAGCTGACGAGGGCCTCTGATAGCACTTGCATCTGGATGGAAAAATTACCCTATAGGGAGCTGGCTGCTCACCAGGTCTTTTTAGTGATAGATTGGGAAACACCCGATGAATCAAATGCCCTTTCAATGCCAAGAAAGTGTTCCAGTCTCGAAGCCAAAATTATGTCTACAGAAAGCTTTCCATTTGAAATGTATCAGAGTACAATTATAACCATTGTATTTTTTTGGCAGGCACACCACTCCTCTACAGTATAGACTCTAGTTAAATAAATTGCCTAAATTTTATGAATCCCTGAAATTTTGACTTATGGTGTTTGTAATATTTAATTTATAATAAAATTAGGCTGCAGTAAGACTTTTTCCACTCCGTATCTCGCATACCTATTTTATCATTAAAAGCTTTGCTTCCTAGCAAAAAGGAGATCTGAGCCGCGATGTGAGCTTTTTTTTTTTTTGCAAGAGTATTCCATTTCCTATCTGTTCCTATTTATGCCTACACACAGCCTGACTTTTGTTTAAATGAGAAGAACCACTACTTGCTTGCAGAAATGCAACCAACAGTACTAATTAGCAACTTTTAAATATTCTGAGCTAATCTTTGCATTTGGTGATTGCGCAATTCCGACCTCTAAAATCAACACTGTATTCAACAAAGCCTCTGGATTTGAAGCTTTAAGGTCAGATTTAAATAAAGAACCAGGAATGGGACTGTGTTGTGGAATTTAAATAAAGAACCAGGGATGGGACTGTGCAGACACCTCCTAAGGGTTCGCATTAGCTATCCCGTACTTCTAGGCAGTGGTATCTGAAGAGCGCCTCTGCTGTGGAGAATAGAAGGGGTTTCTCTTTCTGATTTCAAAACCGCGAGGGACACACCGGAATGAAGCTGTCTCGGTACTTTGGTTGTATGAATGTCATGCAAAAAAGGCACGAAATCTGGTTTCGTGTGAAATGGTTTCCGTGATGAAATGTTTGAACCAGTATGTGAGGGCTCAGGTAGCATACTCCAAATGATTTTAAGCAAATCGCCATGTGCTGTCTCTTTTGCTTTTTGTTGTGACACTTTTAAAAGGTTTGTTTTACGTTGAGAACGTAGGAGCCGTCATTAAAGGCATGCAACGCAAAGTTCAAACAGTTAAAGCTGTTTCTGTGAAAAGCCTTTGGTGCTCCACACACCTCATCCATCACTGTAGGGTTAATTATAATGAAAATCAGGGGTGCCTATTAAACACAATTGAACCTGACCTCATTATGGGCAGTGTGGTTTTAGACTGTCATTGTTGCTAGTCTAAAGACAAAACTCCTGGCTTGATTTGGTCTAACTCCCCAGATCATGTGACTCACCTCTGACCTTGGATTTTTTTTTTCACCCCCTCCTGTTTCAGAGGCGAAGAGGCTCCGGTGTTTTCTGTGCCAATTGCCTGACCACAAAGACCTCTCTATGGCGAAAGAATGCAAATGGCGGATATGTGTGCAATGCATGTGGTCTCTACCAGAAACTTCACTCGGTAAGAACACACCCAGCCCTTCAAGAGATGCTTACACCAGTGAATAGGCCTTGCTGGGTTGATCAGTCCCCTTCAGTGGTTTGTGCTATCTGTTTTTGTAGAGTTGTCTAATCCAGTCATTTTGGGTGTCTATATGATTTATTATAAAGGAGGCTTAGAGGTTATGGGGAGATACCTTTAAAATAGTTGTTAATGCTTATGAATTTATCATTGATTTAGAGGAGGAAAATGATTGTCCTGGGAACTTCACAAGACAGACAGTTGAACTAATTAATGGTTCACCAAATTGGCTGGAGTTAATTGAGGTAGGAAGAGAAACCTCAAAAGTCACAACCAGAAGGTAAAGAGAGAAATAGAAGCCTTCTGGATAGTCGCTTTCCGGTTTACCTTCTGGAATTTAAAGAGCCATTCTGGCTGTTGGAGAGCTGACCAAGCACTGGCACAGGACATGCCACATGAATCCAGGGGGTCCTGGACTGAGGTGTGTGATGGGGTCCTGAGTGACAAGCCCAACAGCATAGCAGAAGGGACACGCTGTGCCTGCAGTCTCCAGCTCTCTTTGGCTCATGGGCCAAATTAATTTTATTCAAACTTTTACCTTTCCCTCTGTAATAAAGAGCAGGAATTCTTAAGATCCTGAAGTTTAGACAGTCTGTTTGCAGACCAGGCCTGACTTTAAAGCAGCCGCGTCCCGCTTCGGAAGTAGCAATACTTTTCCCCTGTGCCTGTGTGCGTTTTACTTGGCACTTTACCAGGGCCCTTAGCCCAGGCCGGTGAAAAGATGCGAACTGCAGGGAATACAATTTGAGACAAAGCATCTTCCCAAGTGGACACCGAAAACACTTTTTAAAGACATGCCCACTGCCAGCGATGGTGCTAATTGCTGAGACTGTGAGGTCCTTAGTCATTAGCATGGGGCTGGTAGAAAGACCCTCGCTACCCCTTCACGGAGTGTTTTAACCCTCACCATTTAAGCACAGCAACAAGCCTCTGTTTAATGAGCGTTGACATGAATGGTTTTAATTGAACTTTGGCCAATCAACAGGCCAAGAATTAATTAAATTGCTGCTCAGCCAGATTATGATAATTTAACCACTGTGAAATAAACCGAATTTTTCTAAAACTCATTTTAATATTCAGCTCTCCAGAGGCAAGATGGTCTCAGCTTTGAGGTCCCCCCCCATTCACCATAAATGAAAATAGAAAAAAGAGTATTTTAACACAAAAAAATAGAGAACGATTGTAAAATTTGAAGAATTGATTCAATTCCAAGCTTCTTTGTAGTATATAGACTAAATCCTGTGTATTCTTATGATACAAACTGATGTCCTTATAAATGTGGAGTTTCTCGACAACATAAATGTTTGTGGCATATCCAGCCCAGATAGAACTTTAGTTTGGAAACTAAAGATTGAGTCACAGTAACCAGTAATGTTGTTTCTCTTCCCTTCAATCTAACTAGTAACAGCAGAAATAGTCTCTCAATATTTCTTATTTGTAATGTCTTAATATTGAAAACATTCCCTTTTGTATTGAAGTTTGTATATTTTAGGAATGATTCACAAATTATATATTGATATATGCAGAAATTATCAATTATATTCTGGGAAAAATCAGAACATTTTGAACGTTCTCCTAGAGTTTAGTCTATAAATATACATTGAGTTATTATCCTTCCTCATTTCAGAATTAGAGCCCCTTCATTTTTATTATAGTCTTATCTGCAAATTGTCGTCACATAATATAAACACCTGTTGAACATGTGCATGAGCACCAACCATGCGATGCCTACGCTGAATCAAAGATGTGAGCCGAGCAGAAGTCAACATCCATTTTGAGTATTATAAAATGACAGATTACTTGTACCCAAGCTGCAAAGGAATGTAGATTTTCAACACACAGCTAATACTTCACCTGTGAACTCATAATGAATATATAGAGGATCATCCAAACAGAAGCGTCTAATTAAGGCCAAATAGTCCATGTGGTGATTCCCTGACTTTTTCTTTATAGTTTTGATAACCGTCTGTCTTTGATTATGTATGCTCTGATATTCATGATATCTGAATATCATATATCCACTTTTGCAAGTCTTTAAAAGATGTATGTATTAGTCCGCTTAAAACATCCTGGCCCGCTACCAGAGGTTGACTGAGTAGCTGAAGCAATGGAAACTGATTTTTCTCACAGTTGTGGGGGTTGATTAGAGTCTGGTGAGGGCTGGATCGTACTTAGTGACCTTCTTTGCTGTGTCTCCCATGTTCTGAGGAGAACCCACCTCTTCTTATATTTTAGAGTCTTACTGGACTAAATCTATACCTTTTTGGCCTTATTAAGTCTTTAATTCCCCTTAAAGCGACAAGTAGATATGATCGTATTAGATCTTCGATATAGGAACTGAGCCAGGGAAGGAACATGGTTTAGTGTCTAGTGTGTAGCAATGCACCATTTTCTTGTATTGTTTTCAATTACTTCTAAGACTTGCTTCCAAAAACTGCGCTTTTTTTTGACATTATCTGTATATCACTCAAGAGCTTGTTATAGTCTCTAAAAAATCATTTCATCAAACGATTTCTTTTTCCTCACAATTTTTTCATCAGTGGTGAAAGCCCTCAGATCGACTGAATCTAAAAAGGCTACATGCAAGCAAGTTGTGCTTTCTGTTCCCCGCCCCGCCCCTTCAAAGATGGACGGTATCTAGTGAGGTTAAAACACTGCTTAGGGTGAAGAGGAGAGAATCAGTGAGTCCATAGCAGAAGAGCTTTGAACTTAAGCGTGCTTTATATACTTGGGAAGAATTTGAAATGCACCGCATGTAGTTTTCAATGTTTCTCTTTTATGTATTGTGTGTACTCCCTACAGACACCCCGGCCTCTCAACATCATCAAGCAGAATAACGGCGAGCAGATTATTAGAAGACGAACGAGAAAGCGCCTGAACCCAGAGGCCCTTCAGGCTGAGCAGTTCAACAAACAGCAGAGGGGAAGTGGTGAGGAGCAGGTCAACGGAAGCCCCTTAGAGAGGAGGTCTGAAGATCACTTAAACGAAAGCCACCAGAGAGAGATTCCCCTTCCAAGCCTAAGCAAATATGAAGCCCAGGGTTCATTGACTAAAAGCCATTCCGCTCAGCAGCCGGTCCTGGTCAGCCAAACCCTGGATATTCACAAAAGGATGCAGCCTTTGCACATTCAGATCAAGAGTCCTCAGGAAAGTACTGGAGATCCAGGAAACAATTCGTCCGTATCTGAAGGGAAAGGAAGTTCTGAGAGAGGCAGCCCCATAGAAAAATACATGAGACCTGCAAAACACCCCAACTATTCTCCACCAGGCAGCCCTATTGAAAAGTACCAGTACCCACTTTTTGGACTTCCTTTTGTACACAATGACTTCCAGAGTGAAGCTGATTGGCTGCGGTTCTGGAGTAAATATAAGCTCTCCGTTCCTGGGAATCCACACTACTTGAGTCACGTGCCTGGCTTACCAAATCCTTGCCAAAACTATGTGCCTTATCCCACCTTCAATCTGCCTCCTCATTTCTCAGCCGTTGGATCAGACAATGACATTCCTCTTGATTTGGCGATCAAGCATTCCAGACCTGGGCCCACTGCGAACGGTGCCTCCAAGGAGAAGACAAAGGCACCGCCAAATGTAAAAAGTGAAGGTCCCTTGAATGTAGTTAAAACGGAGAAAGTTGACAGAAGCACTCAAGATGAACTTTCAACAAAATGTGTGCACTGTGGCATTGTCTTTCTGGATGAAGTGATGTACGCTTTGCATATGAGTTGCCATGGTGACAGTGGACCTTTCCAGTGCAGCATATGCCAACATCTTTGCACGGACAAATATGACTTCACAACACATATCCAGAGAGGCCTGCATAGGAACAATGCACAAGCAGAAAAAAATGGGAAACCTAAAGAGTAAAACCTTAGCACTTAGCACAATTCAATAGAAATAGGTTTTCTTGATGGGAATTCAATAGCTTGTAATGTCTTATGAAGACCTATTAAAAACACTTCATAGAGCCTGCCTTATCCAACATGAAATTCCCTCTTTTTTTATATGTATATTTCTTTCTTTTAATGAGTAGGTTACCAAGATTTTAAAAATGAAACATATGGTCAGTGAGAAAGATTGGAGAATAATAAACATAAGTTTTTTTTTTTTTTAAAAAAAAAAAAGCTAGTAAGTCAAAAATATCTTGCCTAATGTATACTGGGGAATCTCTTTACAAAAGTCCATAAAATTATAGATAATTTGTTGGTAAAGATACAAATACTGTCTAGAATTTTAAAGAGTTTACATACTATCATACGAAAGCAGTATTAGGCTGGCTACTGGCCCATTCATTCAAAAGTCTGTAAAAAGGTTGCCTCAATTCAAAGACATCATGAAATCCCAGACAGATGAGGAGAAAAATGCATCTCCAGGGCAATGGAAAGAAAATAGCATCCTCTCAAATTAGTCTCCTCTCATTGGCCATGTTTCAGATTTACACCTCGAAATGTGAACTGTGGTTAGGCTTGATGAGAGAGCAGTACGAATCATGCCAGTTGGTGGCACAATGTTTTTTGGCCAGCCCTGCCTGTACATACACATACACACCCCTCTTTGATATTTTTTGTCCTTTAGATGTTCCAGTACTTGGTAGTCATTTTGTTTGCAGTTTAGACTCATCTTGTCCAAATATATCCATTCTTAAAAACAATGTCCTCAATGCTTATGTAGTGATTTTATTTTAGCCATGTATTTCTTTCTTGTTTATGATGAACTGGTTTGGATTTTTTTAAGCCTCCTGTTGGTCACTAATCTCACTTGGCACATTGTAACTAAAGGAATCCCCCTCACTTCGAAAGACTAGATGAATAGAAATGTCAGGCCATGGGTTGAATTTGTTCAGAACACATGGTATTTCTCTACAAGGTAACCTGCTGTATTTATTTATTTTCTTTTGGTTAAATATAATTTCCAAACTTTGTGGTCAGGCAGCATGCAAGGTTACATTACCACAGACTGACAGTTGGTGTATGTACCAATCAATCCCTTCATTAGATTTATACAGGTTTAGTTAAGTAGCATTAAATAGGATTCTTAGAAGTATGTCTTCATAGTACTTTTAATACTTAAGGCTTTGTAAAAAAAAAAATTAAAAAAAGAAACAAACTATCCATGAAGGGAGAGCTCCTCAGCATAACTGCTCAGGGAAATAGGGCTAAATAATTGAACATTAAATAATTGGTTTAAGGTGCTGTTAGTCGAGCCTCAATGCTTGCTACAAGGATGTATGTACAAGGACTGACTTTAATAATTTGCATTATATCGTCCCAACCAGTAGTTTCTTTTTTTGCCACGGAGATGTAGAAGATATTACAAGCTACTGGATGCACTGTCAGATTAACTTATTTCATTAAAGAAGTTGGGAGAACAAATAGGAAAAAAAAACTTATTTTTCTAGTAAATATTAATGTATTACATTTCAAATAATGGTGCCTGACATATTGAATAATTATTTTCTACAGTGTACGTATGCAACAAAGATATTCCATCATGCATTAGAGTCAGTTCTGGCTCTGCCTAGCTGTTTACATTTGCAAATGTAGCAAACCAGGTTATGAAGCAAACTATTTCTATTGCAGTAGGTATCTTTAGTGTGTGTGTGTGCGCGCGCGTGTGTGTATGTGTGTGCGCGTGTGTGTGTGTGTGTGTGCATTCAAGTTGGAAACGGTAACATAAAACAAAGGAAGTTCTCAGTGTAATGGTGTGGAAAACAAGAAGGAAATGAAAATATTTTTATGCCTACTTAGGATACAAGGGTAGCACTATTCATTCCAAGTACTTTTTTTTTTTAATTTTAAGCTCTTAACTCCCCTTGTTATGCTTAAGATGATAAACATATATCCTCTTTTTATTGCTTTGTCTATGTTTCAGACGAAACATTTTTTGGAGATCGTTTTGAGAAGTGTTGCTGGAATCTGCAGCACCGATGTTTTGATTGCATTCTATAGCCGCGTTTGCACTCCATTTCTCCATTAATTCGCAGTGGCTTTGTGTTCTGTTTCGTCAGGTTTTGCTTTTCTCTCACAATGCACGAGTCTCATTGCTTAGAGTTGGATGGCAGATAGAGCTAACCAGTCCATGACTGTTGGAGTGGATGGAGTTAAAATTTCCTTTCTGATGTTATGTTCTCATCTTCATTCTTGCAGTTTTTTTGGTTTGTTTTCATGTTTAAAAAAAAGAAAAAGAAAAAAAGGAAAAAAAGAAGATGGCGAGAAAGAGAATCAGGACTAAGCCCTCTGCTCTGGTTTTGCTTTGAAAGGACCCTATTCTGATCTCACCTGTCTGTGGCGTAGCTCTAATATTCACAAGAACTGCAATAAAGAGGTGGAGTGAGGAGCTTTGACGTTCAACCGACTTGATATCATTTATCTTCTTTGGGAGTTTTGGTGGATGCATCTCAGAATAGAGCGGCCTATCTGAGAGGGGACAGAGATCTAAAAAGGAGATTTCCCAAACAACAATATTTAGTTTCCTTAGGGAAAAGAATATTAAAGTGCACTGTACCACTCCTCAAGGCTCATTATATGTGGAGTGGCCAAATCAGCAACACACCAGAAATTTGGTCAACTTGGGCAATATTGCACATGACATCTTTGATATCCTTATGCAATCTCTTCAGTGTGGTAGTCAGAAGTCGACTTTTCGTTGTTGGCATGTATGCCTTTGGGGTTCATTCCATGATTTTTCTTCCTCAGTCAGACTTAGTAGCAATGACTAGCATTGGAAAATACATATCACTGTGCTTGGAATATTTATGGTCAGTCTACTTTCAGTAGATGGTTTTGAATAGCATCGGTATGTTAGATCTTATTCCGTATTCCTTTATTATTAATTATTTTATTTTCATGTTTGTTTATGTTATGCATATTTTGGTAGAGAAAAGTTGGGGCTTAAAAAAAGATGGCAGTTTATAATAACACTAAAATACTCCTTATTTTTTGATGACCTAAAGTTTTGAGTCCATGTCTCTAAGTGTATTAGAAAAATGGCTTTTATTTTTAAAGGCATTTGAATTGTTTTGTCTTAAATTGTGAAGGATTTTAGGTGAGCTATTTAGGTACTTAACCTTTTTTGAAGGACTTTCAAGATGATGTTGGAACTCTTCTCTCTTGGAGAAGTCTTCACGGATGGACCATCTATAGCAGTATGCCATTTCAGACCTGCGGTTCTTTTCAAATTATTTGTCGATTCTAAATTGAGCTTTGGTTCCCACATTGGGCCAGAGCCGGTTCATGCACACTCTTCCTTTTCTTACCTTCCTCTCATCTTCACTCACCCCTCTGAAAGTAAAGTTGTTTGGGATATAAAAACATTAAAGAGCCAGCCCACCTCGGAAGATTGCGGATTGAGAGAGACACTACATGCCTCTAAGTACATGAGAAAAGGATGGAGCTCACATGTTAACATACCCTCTCTGTTGTTCAAATGGCAACGAGTTGCCCAGTTCTCTCTACAGGTCATATTGAGATGTTTTTTTTTCCTTATTGCTTCATTTTGTTTTGTTAAATCCACTTTTAAGATAGTGATGTTCTGTTCTAAGCTGTTCTCTTTTAGTAAAGGTAGATTTTAGGAAAGAAGCATGGGGATTCTGTCCTAAGGTAGTTGTGAGAAGAAGGAAGCAGCGAGTATCTTCAAGAGCTTTTTGTGGAAGCCTGTGGTAGCACAGCCTGTTTGTGATTGCACATGTGCATATGATCTATTATGATTTAATTCAGATACAGCTCCCAAAACATTAAAATGTATATATATATATACATATGTATATATATACATATATATTTTAAATGCCTTGGGAAATGTTTTCCTTTAATAAATTGAAGATGATCCATATTGATATCAAAATAATTATTACCCCCTTGCCATGTGGCTGCAAGCATCACAAAGTGACCTGTCATAAGACTCATCTACTTCCTGCCTACTTAGTTAACAAATATTAACACCTTTCTAAAAAGTGCAGACATCTGCCTGCTGGAGGTAGAACCATGGACTGACTCTGCTGGTAGTTTGGTGGCCATGCTGCCTCTGGGCCGTATGCCAGCCTCTTGCCCATAGTTGAGATTGATTACACTACCTGCCTTTGGGATGAGGATCACGTCAAAATAATACCACATGGCATTTTTGGTTAGCTGGTAGGTGAAGACTTGCTAGCTTCGTTAGACAAGGAGAGCTGAAGAACTGTACAACCCTGGACAGGAAACGAAATATACTAACCAAAGGGAGGTTCTGTTAGGTGGACCAGGCCTCTGGGTATATCAACTAAGAGTGGCTAGAGACAGAACTATGGAGAGCAGCGTTCTCATAGATTTGGCCAAGGGCAAGAGACACTAGCTTCTCTGTAGAGTGCTGACTTTGGTTGTCAGTTGCTGGTACATGGTGTTCTCATGTGTGGCTGATCACGGTGCCGCAGTTTCTAAAGCGTTTCCACTTATTCATAGTCAATGGACCCTCTGGAGGATGCTAGGGCAGAAATGTGCCAAGGCAGGGATGAAGACAATGTGAAAATCAGCAGTAGTCCACACACGGAAATGGAGAAAGTATGCCCACATGTTCTCTTGAAAAGCATGTTTCTTTTGAAAGAGAAATTAGTGTGGGAAGCTTACACTGTCCTGCACCAGAGTGAAGCAAGAGTGACTACCATAAAAAGAATGTTTAACCTTCCTCAGACCCATAAGTCCCCAAACCGGATCCTCGTTTTACCCCGTTATTTCTTCAATACAATGACTGCGAAATATCACTCTTTCTTTCTGTGCCTCAGGTTCCTCAGCTGTAAAATGGGAAAGTATATTATTAATAATAATAATATTAATATTAAAAAATAATAATGGTAATGTAGTACTTGTTTGTAAAGCACTTTGAGATCCTTGGTTGGAGGGCACCACAGGAGTGTCAAGTATTATTATGTGGCCAAGGGGGTTATTTAAAGCTCTGGTTCCCGAGGGCCAAGAAAGTTTGGCATCATTTTTTATGAAAGATGAGCTGTAAATATCTTAACTAAGCAGCCTATAGTGTTGGCTATGAATAGGCAAGGCTATAACAAGGCTGATAAGACCATAGTTTCTTAATGGCTACCAAGAAGGCACGTGTCACAGTAACAAATGCTGAATTCTTTAGGGTGTAATATTTGACAACATGATTGATCTGGGGGTGGGTTGGGAACGGAAAACATCTCAAAATGCCAATGTAAAACTAACAGCAATATTCACCAGCAGAAAATGTCTTTCATATGGAATGATTTCTTGTTGATAAGAAAAAAACACTCAATTTGTAGTCCTGATTTGAACATCAGACTGTGGGGTATAGTAGTTCTGTTCTTACAACACATGGAATTTTTTTCATTTTATTTCATTTTGTTTTCATAGTGCATGTTCATTTCTACTCACGACATGTTCTTGGTGTATTTCTTATGCAAACAATCTTCAGGCAGCAAAGATGTCTGTTACATCTAAACTTGAATAATAAAGTTTTACCACCAGTTATCCTTGACGGCTTTGGTATGGTTTATATGGATTTGCTTTCATCCGTGTAGCAATAGGAGCGACAGAACATTGTAACACATAGATGGGCTCTGAACCTAAATGATGATGCTGAAACCAGGTCACCATTAAAAAAAATATTGTAAGATCTATTATATTGGTTTCTCTCAACTTGTTTTTTTTCTTTAACCAATCTATTATAGATAGATTTTTCTGCTAAAAAAATTTATACTAGATTTTTAGAAAGATTAATTATACTTTTTGTTTATTTCAAAGACTTATTGAGTACCAGGCTTTGAGTGTTGAGTATTGATCTACCAATAATTATCTTTCAGTTCCTACCTCCTCCTTTTAAAGAAATATAACTTTGATTCTACTCAGTATGTCCATGTGCATGTGATGGGAAGATTCTGATAAATATCTCAAAATTAAATTAATACCTTCAAAACGTTGTTTGCTTATGGTAGCATTCGTCAGAGAAGAATTCCCAAAGGGCAATTTTGAAAGAGGAGAGGGAGGTGAAATCCAGATAAGGGAAGGATGTGGCAAGACTCACCAAGGTTTTTAACCAGAAAGAAAATCACTGCAAAGTGGGCCCTAAAATAACTGAATAACTGACTGCAGTGGGAGATGAGTTTCAGATTAATTAGTATCTGCGTTCCTTGTGCAATCTTCATTGCTCATCTTGGTGGGCTCAAATTAAAGAACAAACCTTTCATGCAGTTTTTTTTTTTTCTTCTCCTTCATTCTTTCCCTGGTCTTTTGTTTTGGAAACAACAGGAGAGTCTCTCTGAGGGGCTTTCCTGAGGGTTAACAGTGTGGTTCACAGCTGTAGGCAGTGTTCTCTAGATAAGTGCAGGAACCACACTTACTGCCATTTCTTCGCCTTATATGGAACTTGATTCTTCCTTTAGAGAACACTTTTCAGATAAAGTTGAAAGCGCTGGGTTCTCACCAGGACGGTCAGAATCCTAAAGAGAAATTGTAGCCCTCTGCTCTTCACCATTGTTTGAATATAGAGAAGTAGCGGAGTCCATCCTGTCTCCCACCTCTGTCACCCCTAGTTTCCAGTCACTGTGGAGGAGGGGTGGGGATAGAAGTCGAAGTCACAAAGAAGGACTAAGACTCCTGTGATAAAGGCAGGGGCAGAGTGAGACCATGAATAAAGAGCGCCTTTCTGGGGATAAAGGAACTCTTTTTCTTGACTTTAACATTGCCTAGGAAGCGTGCTAACTTGAGTTCCCAGATTTTCAATATTCAAGAAAAATTGGACAAAAGAAATTTTACATGAAAACTCCTAATTTGTTTAAATGTCAGTAGCAACTTTTTTCTCTTATACTTGAAGCCAAACTAAACACATGCTCGGAATACATTCCATCCCTAGGTTGCCAGAGTGGGATTTCTGGAGCCTGAACCACAGTAAACTCTGATAACTGCAGGGATGAAGTTGGAGAAAGAGTGGGGCTTGCTGTGGCTCTCATCCTAGGTTATGTCCCAGGTTCCAGTGAATCAGAAGCTCTATCAGGAAACTCAAAAAGACCTGTGGCTACAAGTATCTGCCCAATCCCTCCCCTAGACTGGATGATGGGGGAAAAGACAAATAAGTCCTGGCTCGTGAGGACTTATTCTGCAGACGTCTTTATACTTCTGCTCTCTGTCTGTCTACCTGTCTGTATTTAACACAGTGATATGAATTCATTTCCATTATCATTTACAGAAGTGTCAAAAGTAGACAAGTCATGCCCAGGGATGCCCAAGATGTCCTTGTACCCTTTCCCAGTCAAATTTTAGAATGAAAGGTACAAGTGTGGTAAAACAAAACCTAACATCAAAATGGGATAGTTTATGTTACAATTTATCACATAACTAATTAAAAGTGGTTTATTTCTAAACGAAACTACTGGCTGTGAAACCTGATCTACTGTTTTGCCACAGTGTTTAACTAGGATATCTCTACTCAAGCATTATCATCAATAAATGTTATAGTGTTTCAGTGGAATATATAGCGTGAAACAGCTGGTTCTCCTAGTATCATGTTCTTCACATAAGTAATAAAGCAAAACCTAGTGTAGGTTATAAAAAAAATGTAATAGAAGCTCCTAAAATTATTTTCATGCTTAGAAGGCTTGATATAAAACCCCCTGAAGGCATAAGTCACAAAACAATCCCATACCAGTTTAGAATTATGATTAATAAAAGGGTTATTTATTGAAGGGGGAAAACATACAGATCACTGTCCTAGACAACAGCTCTCTGTGTGACCAGGGACAGAGTCTAGCAGCCGAAAACAGGAGCTGGAAGCAAGAGAGCAAGTGCACTGCTACTGCTGCTTTTTTAAAGCAAAAGAGACCACGCCCAAGTGGGCTGGCATCTTAGAGGCTATTAACCGAAGGAGCAGAATGTGATCCAACAGCAACCTCCCTACCCCACTGGGCAGTTGTGGCACATACCTTTAATCCCAGCATTCCTGAAGCATAGGCAGACAGATATTCAAGTTTGAGGCCTGCATGTCATACAGAGTAAGTTCCAGGACAGTCAGCTACAAAGAGAAACCTTGTCTCAAAAAACCAAACAACAAAATAAATAAGAAAATAAAACAACAACAAACAGCCCCAACATACTTATTTTGATGACTTGGACATAAATGTTATTTCTAATTCTCTTAATCATATTTTTAAATTAGTATTCACTTTTGATATACCAATAAAAGCCACAGGGCATATATCAGCTTTGTACTTTTGTACTATCTTCATATATGTAAAAGAAAAATGCACCACACCCAAATACAAGATTTCATTGCCTTAATTTTCTTTTTCTTTCTTGCTTTTTTTTTTTTTTTTTTTTTTTTTTTTTGGGAGACAAGGTTTCTGTCCTGGAACTCGCTCTGTAGATCGTCTGGCCTTGAACTCAGAGATCCACCAGAACCTCCCTCCTGGGTACTGGGATTATGGGTGTTTGCTGCAACCCCTGAGCTGTTTTTGATGGTTTTGGTTTGATGAGCGCTGACTATGAACTTTGAACTTGAAAAGAGCAGTAGGATAGAGACATGCATGCTTTCACACACATGCATGTACACACACACATACAATGTTAAGATGTGGTGTGTCCTTTATACTCCCACACAGGTAAAATTAAGTGTACAGTTTTTGCACTATACATCTTCACCTATGTGTCCTGAAGCTTGGTCTTCATCATACCTTCCTGAACAACAAAAAGTCATCCTTATAAGAAAATTTTGTTGAAAATTTTTAAATTACTGTTATGTTATTACTGTTGGACTGTTATGCCTTCTTAAATGAAAAAAACATCATATTAAATAGAAAAGTTTTGGTGCTGTTTAACAGGAGCAATAATCCCCAAGGAACACGGACACACAATGTTTTACCTCCTATAGTTAATAAAGTACAGACAAAACTTGAAATTGTAAAGGAATTTCACAGAGTTCACCCAAGTTTGAATATAAAATTGCTTAGGTTTTCACGTTCTGCTTCTTCAAATTATACTTCTCGTCTGAACGCCAACATAAAATTATGGAAAGTCTCAACGTCAGTCGTGACAAATGCTTTCCATGATTATAAAACACAATAACAGTAGATATTGTTACCCTGGTGCCCAGTGGTAACAAATGAGACATAGGGGTTCTCAAATATAGTGGAAATTCTTCTTTTTTCCTTCTTATGTATTGGTGCCAGCTGGTCTTGATTTCCATGACAGCCTCATATTTTTAAAACGACATGTCAGCTTTACCTCCAGTTAATGTTGTCCACAAGGAAAACATAGGGGTCCTATGTCAAGTGAAGTCTTTCGGCCCTAGGCCAGTACATTCCCTTCTAAACACCTGATTAACATTTTATGGTTCAAAAGGAAATGGGTTGTCATTTAGTTTTGAAGACATTTGATACTTGCTAATGGAGTGTTTTGGGAAGGTATTTTAGATATTGTTTTATTAAAATGTGTCGCAGACATAACTTCCAAGAGCACAGGATTTACTACATATCAATGACCTGAGTACATGCATCCACAGCCAACTGACTACTCTGAAAATAGACCATTTTGTTATAACCAAGACAGGTCCACATCCACCGCTCTAACTATACTCATGAACTGAAGCCTAGAAGTCACTGACACTTAACTTCCCTTGATCTTGCCTCAGACAATTTAATCTTGAAAACAAACACTAAAATATCTGACAATTCATAGGAACTGGGATTCCATGACAAATGCCGACAGGAAACTCACTCTGTCAGCCTTAACCTTAGCTACAGGATCTCATTTTCCCAAAAGTGAATATATCCAAGGAATGAGGGCTATTTGTACACACCAATGTCCAGTATGGTTTCAGAGAATAAATCACTTAAAGTTAGATTAATAAAAATCAGCATGATATAAATATTAAGGCATTGGAATATTCTTTAGATTTTTCCATTCTATGGAGAAAAATAATGAAAACTAATAAGAAGAGGGAAAAACACAATCTTAGAAGTTGTTTTAATATGTTGATTTGTAATTTGAAGAAGAGCTTTATTGTTTCATGTATATGGCTCACAACACACAATTCCGAACACTGCCAATGAATGCTTAGAATCCAGTCAGCCGCTAGAGATGTTCACCTTCCTGTTTTGGTTTGATTTGGTTCGGTTTTTCAAGACGTGGATTTTCTGTGTAACAATCCTGGATATACTGGAACTTGCCTTATAAACTAGGCTAGTTTTGAACCTGCCTCTGCCTCCCCAATTCTGGGTTTAAATGCATGAGTCATCACTTCCTGGCCTCATTTTCCTGGTATAATCTCACTTTTCCCTTTAAAAGTCCTTAATTTATATAATATTACTAGGAATTAATATATGGTGAGATTTTTCATTATTGCCAAGTAAATTTACGTGTTTTTATCCTTTTTACTAAATGTGCAGATTTTATAGTAAAAGATACTATCTATGTCCTTATTAAACTAAATATCTAAGTCTGGAAGACCATAGCTCATGTTCAAAGTTTGGGGCTTTCCAATACTTGACCTCAGCCATAAAGTTTTCTACAAATTGTATGGACCAAACATAATTTACTCAAATATGGACTTTTTATGCATGATACACTATTATAAAGTTCTTAGTATAATGGATTTAAGGTATTCAATTTCCCATTGCCACACACAGAAAACTCTGAAATTAGAATGTTTAATTAGATACAACACATTCCAAAGCCTACTAAGCAATAATGAACAATAATGAACATAGTATTTCAGTTATTTCCCATATATATATATATATTTATACATATATATACATATATTTGCACAATATATGTTTGCACTTCTTTTAGGCAAAATACATTTTGTAACATGTCAGTGTCCCATGGGCAACTTCTTAAATATTTAAAGTGATTATTATATTCTCTGACCCGATAAGTTACCCTTAAAATAAAGTAAATCTTAAATCTTACTTAGCACAACACTGAAAGTCAGTCATCATTTTTTTACATCTTTATATTTGTTAATCATTTCTTAATAAAACATAGGTTCATAGATGAATCTGAAAGAAATGTCAAAGTGTTTTATCTTTCCATGGTATATGCATTCTGAAAATGAAAGCTACTTCTGTCAGCTCTGTTATGAGTTCCTGTTATATAAAGCAGCACCAATGTACTTTTTTATGAAACCCAATGAGCAATCTTTCCCCAAGCCTATAATTGAAATCAAATTCACCACAATATAAATATCAGATAACTCAAGGAAGAAACCTACTTCCAGTTTGTACTGAGTAAGAAATGCCACAATGAGGAAAAACACAAAGATTAAAAACAGGAGCACACAAAGCACATTTACCAGGAAACCTAAACGTATCATTTTTGTGTTTCAAAATGAGTGAGGTCTCCTGGCAGTCTCTAATGTCCAGATAATACTTTTGCACTTCCACTCAAGAGTTTTATCAATTGTTATGGCTTCCTTCTTTGCTAAAGCACAGAAAAGCAGGTCTGAAACTCCCAGCAGGTGGAAAGATCTTTGCAAGATTTCTGTTTAGGGACGCATAGCAACGTGACACTCATCAGTATACAAGTCTGCTCGGCAGAATTTAAATTACAGACGGAAGCTACAGTGCTAATTTCAGATTCAATCATCCCCCAGCTACTTACTTCTAATGCAGAGAACATTTATTTAATTATAAGCAAAGGGCAGGGAAGGAAAGGGAACGTAAAACATATATTGAAGCAAATTTGTGGTGTTACATCAGGAAAGATGGATCTTCCTTTTCTGTTTTCAATTTCTGTCATCATGTCCCAAGGTAATGAAAATTCCATAAATACCTTTTTGAGTCAAAAAAATTTTTGGTACTACCACCCCTAAAGTCACAGAAGCAACATTTGATAATTATCTTAGGATACAGTTCTCTAGAATTTCCGTTTTCAGCATTAAGTCCTCATCGCAACCATTTTATAGCCACAAAATATTTACTGTTTAGATCGTGAAGTCCAAACTACAACATCTGTTCCTAAAATGCCCGTAGGAAAAAGTACCTAACCCGAGTTTGCTCACCCTTTATTGTCACTTTTATGACCTTCGAAATAGTTTATGACCTCCAGTGTTTCTTTGTTGAAATCTTAGTCTGAAAGATAGAAGTACAGGAAGGTCAGATGCTTGGGACAGGATTGGGTCACCAAAGTGATACCTGCAAATGGGACCAGTTACTTTGCAAGAGCTCAGCGATCTACTCTGTGTCATTTGCTCCATGTGATGACATAGAAAACAGATAGCTATGAGCCCTAGTGTGGTTCTTATCAGAAATTGAAGCTGTCAGTGTCTAGGTATTATCATTCTGCCTTATCAGACACTGAGATCATCAGTGTGAGCTGTGAGCAACTACTTATTGCCATTTATAACCTGGTCCATTTTACATTCTGATAACAACGCAAAGACATGGGCGTAAAGGTTGCTTTAGAATCAACAAATAATTTTTAACCAAAGTCTCCTGTGATATAACCCCATGATTTGGATATGGACAGTAGCAAAATTTTCGGCAGATTTCCACCTTTATTAATAGGTAAATATTGTCTATTTGTCAGTTTCCTGTGATTGGCATCCAACATGTATTGATCATTTATGTTACGGGAAGTGTCTATCTTTCCTTGCAAGATGCATAGCCATGACCGATAGCCTCATGATAAAACTACCAACCTTATGACCAGACTTTGTACTAGCCCTGCTCATTTTGCTCCATATAAACTATGTCATCTGCAACCCATTATTATCCTTCCCTATGCCTGCCCTGGTTGTGGCATCTTTCCTCAGGAACAAGCCCATGACTTACAAACATGGCCTCCTACTTGTATACCATTTCCACACAATTACTAACATGCAATACAACCTCATGATTGACCTTCATTAAGTCTTTTTTGCTGATTGACCACTTTGTGGAATGGAATGGAAGTGGTGTGCATTGTAGAGCCAATGGGCTTCCAACTTCCCAGTAAATGATGATGGTTTCTGCTTCTTTCCTCCTCCTTCTCCTTCTCCTCCTTCTCTTCTCCTTTTTTTTGAATTTTTTTTCTTGGTTTTTGTTGGTTTTTGGCTTTTCCAGGCAAGGTGTGCCCCTGGTTGTCTTGGAACTCACTCTGTTACCAGACTAACCTTAAACTCACAGAGATCTACCTGCCTGCCTCCAGACTGCTGGGATTAGAGATGTGTGCTGCCACTACCTGTCTCCTAGAGCTTCTGTTCCTTGGTTAAAAACCAAACAATGTCTAATAATACAAGCTGTACTTACGATATTAACAGTCTCTCATTAGTCCAGCATTTCCCTTGATCTTGAATGTTTGCCCTTCCTACACTCATTTGCCTATCTTTCTAATCATAAAGATTCATATGTGATATTATCACTTTGAATGACTTCCCTGAACAGAGGCCTGAAATTCATCTCTGGTCTTTCTGGAGCATGCTTATCTTGAAACATTTTGAAATAGCCTGACTCTCAACATGAACCGTATCTGAAATATGGGAATAAGAAGAGCCCTTTCTTTCCTTTACTTTCTGTGCCCTCTTCCCTTCCCCTTCCTTTCTTCTGTACTTTCTTCCCTCTTCCTTAGATTCATTTCCTTCCCTAGGCTCACTTCCTTCTCTCTCTTCTACTCTCTCCTCCTCACTTCCTTTCCTCTCCTCTCCTCACCCCTCCTCCCTTCTCCTCTCCTTTTCTGTCTCCTCCTCTCCTCTCTTCTCCTCACCCCTCCTCTCTTCTCCTCTCCTTTTATGTCTCCACTTCTCCTCTCCTTTCCTCTTCTCTTCTTTCTTCTTCTTCTTCTCTTCTTTCCTCTTTTCTTCCCTTCTCCTCTCCCTCTTCCTTTTCCTCTCTTGCCTCTTCACATTTCCTTTTCCTCTCTCCTTTCTTCTCTCCTTCACTTTCCTTTACATCTTTTCTATCATTTAAATTAAATAAAGACATGCATCTAATTGCTAGTATATCAGACAGCATAGCCCTAGTCTCTTCCTGAGAGCACTAACCTATCACATTGCTCTCCCTACAGCGTAAGCACACCCAACCATCTCTTAATATCACCGCTTGTCCTTTGATTCTGTGGTTAAAAGCTCAGGATTTTAATTATAAACACATACATTCATGTAAATTAATGCTATGAGCATTAAAAGGATCATTGAAGATATATTAGTTTTTGTAATTTCTTAAATTATTTCTTTTGGCAAACCCACTAAAATCACTTTACATCATAATAATAAGTCCCTGGCTCTGTATCCAGCTGAAACATGCTTCTCTCTATGGACCTTGTAAACCGCTGTGGAAAATTGATTACTCCTTATTTGATCTCAGGTTTACAGAGTCAGAATATTCATGTACTTCTAGACACTATTGGTGGTTTTATGAAAGAAGAAGAAGAAAAAGGCTGTGCATAACCTCAGATTTCAACCTTAATTTCAGTTTTTTTTAAATTTATCCAACAAGGTAATTATCCCAGAAATTGTCTTAACTAAATGATTTGTGAATCTGTGATTGTCCCATTAGTGTGACAGAGTACTCAATCAGGAGAGAAAAATGGTCCTCCAAGGTTTGGCCCTATTAAATAGGTTCTTTATATTATTACCGAGTTCACATTTTGAATGGACACAGCTATGTGTTTCTGTGAGTCAGCAAATGTGTCCCAGGGTGGAACTGGTTAACGCCAGTTCAGAGCATTGTAGTAGCCCTACTGCAAGTTCAGTCCTCCAGCAGTCTGAGTGTTGCTTATGGGTAAGTGAACATGTGTTCAGCTGTTCACATTCGGTCCCAGTTTCCTATATCTAAATGAAGATTGATAGATTGACCCATGCTGTAGGTTTTCATTAAGGCACAGGAGATACCTCCCAGTCCTAACTTTATGTGCAACAGAGAATTTTCCTTGGTTGGCACTGCATGGTCATTCACAGAAGGCAGAGGCTGGGTTTTTTTGCTCTTGCTTAAACACTGTGGTCATTACCTAGAATATTAACAGTCACCATGCTTTGTGGTTGAAGTGGGAAATGTTGGTAAAAGCTCCAATGTTGAAACTTTGGTCTGATGGCTTTACACTATTGAGCCTTAGTTTGACAATGAGGACGTCATTTTATCAGTAGATGATCTATCCATGAGTTTATGTTGAATGGGCTATAAGGGGATAAAATCTAGTTGGAGGAAGTAGGTTACATAAGACATGACTTTGAAGGCAGTCTCTCTCTCTCCCTCTTCCCCTCCACCTCCCTACCTCCTTCCCCCCTTCTCCTCCTTGTGTGTGTGTGTGCGCTAACTCTGTCTGTCTCTAACTCTGTCCTTTCCTTTTTCTATGAGATGTAAAGCTTTGTTCTGTGACACACATTACACACTTGTAGTATACATTCTCCTTTACCACAGGCCTAGAATTTCCAGAGACAAGAGACCATAGGCAAAACATCTGAAAAAATAAGCCTATGAAGTTTCCCCACCCATATTTTTTTATTTGAAAATGGAAGGATACTAGTAAGGTGTAATTTCTTCTTGCAGAATAGTAACCATTTATTTGTTTATTTGTACATTTAATAAGTATTTATTCAGGATTCTTTTTTTGGTTTATTGAGACAAGATTTCTTTGTAGCTTTGGAGCATGTCCAGGAACTAGTACTTGTAGACCAGGCTGGCCTCAAACTCAGAGATTTGCCTGCCTCTGTCTTCTGAGTGCTGGGATTAAAGGTGTGAGCCACCACCTCCCAGCTTATTGAGGATTTCTTATAGAGAGAGACTGTATTATCTTCAGATATACTACATATTCTAAAAGATGCCTACTACCTTTATGGATGATTTAAATGATGTTAAATGTATTGTCTGTCAATAATCACTTATCATTGGGATAAATATCACGTAAAGGTGATAAGATTAATAATAAATATTGGTGTAGTTTATAAATCCTTAAAAACTCTATTAAAGTGCTCATCTATCATGCAGACAGAGGGGTGAAAATCAGTGACTCTTATGGTATAAACCTAGTTGATGCTCAAAGAATACAGAAATATGTGGGTAAATTACAATCCACAAGTATGAAAGGAGATTTTATTACCCTGGTGTATTAATTAGGATTTCTATTCCTGTGATAAAGTACCATGACCAAAAGCAACTTGGGGAGAAAAGGGCTTATTTGGCTTACATTTATACATCACTGAATGTCATTGAGGGAAGTCAGGACAGGAATCCAAATAATGTAATGAGTATTTCTCTGTCCTACCAGCCAGCTCCCAATTAATGACATGGAGACTTCTTATTAATTATGAAACCTCAGCTTATAGCTTAGGCTTGTTCCTAACTAGCTCTCATAACTTAAATTAAACCTTTTATATTAAGCTACATTTTGTCATGTGGTGTTATCTCTTCCATCTTGTACCTCCTGTTTCCTCTCTGTTGTCTCCTGGTAACTACTGTGTTCATAGAGTCCTCCTACTTTTCCTTTCCTTCCCTGGAAGTCCCACCTCTACCTCTTGCCTACCTATTGGCTGTCCAGCATTTATTACACCAATAACAGCAATACATCTTCACCCAGTGTAAAAATATCCCATAACAAAATAAGGCAGGGACCTAGAGACAGGAACTGATGCAGAAGACAGGAACTGCTGCAGCACTATTTACTGGCTTTCTCAACCTGCCCCCTTACAGAACCAAGGACTACCATACTAGGGATGACATCACCGATACATAATGGGTTGAGTCCTTCCCCATCAACCATCAGCTTAAAAAAAAAAATGTTCCACAGTCTTGCCCACACCTTATGGAAGCACTTTCTTCATTGAGGTTACCTCTTCTCAGAGACCTTCAGGTTTGTGTCAAGTTGACACGAAACTATCCAGCACAATGGGCTTACATGATAGAAGCTGGGTTGCCCCTAAGCAGCTTTCTGCATGCTGGAGAAGCTGATATCCAGGTAGCTGCTCAAGCAAAGAGACTGAATGCCTCATAAGTGCAAATTTGGTGCTATATGAAGGGGTGTGGTCCCTTGGCCTGTGACCACACCCTGCTACCGCCCCCAAGAGGGGCGGGTTATAAATATTGGGGCCCCAGGCAAGGATCGCTCTCTCTGCGCGGATCGCCGACCTGCTTGGCCTGCCTGCGTATTCTCCTGTTATTCTCCTGTTGGGTATCGTATTTCTTGTGTATCTTTTGCATTGTTCTCTTTAATAAATCCTTATATCCTGTTACAGCTATAGGCCTGGAGGAATCCTGGAGAGATGTGGCCTTCTGTCTATGTTGGAGGGCTAAAAAAAGACTTTGGTTTTATTTCAGCAAAGGATGGTGGCACAGGCAGTGACAGCTACAATAGAATAGATGCTCGCACTTACAAGGGTGATAAGACAAAGCAACACTAGTCTCCCTCTGACCTCTTTATGTCTCTGCGGCCACTGTCACGTCAACAGATAATTCTTACTGTAAGTGTCCTCACGCATATGCCCTGAATTATGCCTTCTGTGGTTTCAGATCTATCAAGATAACCATCACATCTTTCATGTATGTAGACTTATAAGAGACTGGTGATTAAGAAGTGAGTGATTTTGGTAGGCCACATCAAGAAAGACCCAATGCCACACCCTGGTGTGGGACAATGATCTGTATTCTGTCAATTATATTTTGAATAAATGCTGAATGGCCAGAAGCCAGGCAGGAAGCATAGGCAGGACAACCAGACAAAAAGTAGAGGTGGGTCAAGAATAGGAGAATGCTGGGAAAAGGATGCAGTCCTTTATCCAGCCGCCGAGGAAGCATGATGTAACTGCTTTGCTGAAAAAGGTACCCAGCCACGTGGCTAACATATACTAGAATAATGGGATAATATAAGTTATAAGAGTTAATAAGAAGCCTGAGCTAATGGGCCAATCAGTTTATAACTAATGTAGACCTCTGTGTGATTTCTTTGGGAATTAACAACTGCGGGGACCAGGCAGGACAGAAACCCTGACAACAAGCAGGCCCTCATGTTACAATACTCAGTAAAATGACACTGACAAAGGGTTTAAACACAAACTTTGACTTCATCACATTTACAGCTTAAATCAATGAATGGGACTTGAGAGAGGGAGGAATCCAGTTGAGGTTCTACTATAATAAGAGCCAAGTGAGATGTATTTCAGAAATGCAAGGGTGAATCACTATAGAAAAAAAGCCTATGTAATGTACTAGGGCAAAAAAATATAGGGCAAGAGCTGTATGAATTATAGATAGCAAAAAATAGCATTTAACAATATTTTAACATATTTTATACTATTTTTCTTTCTTTTTAAAACAATCTTATTTTGCATATCAATCCTAGTTCACTTTCCCTCCTGTCCTCCCATTCCCTTCACTTTCTCTCCACCCTAACCCTATCCACTCCTCGAAGAGGGAGAATAAAAACATTCGTCATCCTTGAAAAACAACTAGCTATCCCATGATGGACATTTATGACAAAAATCACAGTTATTTGATGTGGGAATTCCCTATGTATGCTGTGATTGCCATTGGTTAATAAAGGAACTGCTTTGGGCCTATAGCAGGCCTATAGGAGAACAGAGGTAGGTGGGGAAAACTAAACTGAGTGCTGAGAAAAAGAAGGGCAGAGTCAGAGAGAAGTCATGTAGCCCACTGGAGATAGATGCCGCAATTTTTTCCAGTAAGCCACAGCTACGTGGCAATACACAGATTAATAGATATGGGTTAAATTAATATATATGAGTTAGTCAATAAGAATCCAGAGCTAATGAGCCAAGCAGTGATTTAATTAATACAAGTTCTGTGTTATTATTTCAGGGCTAAGCAGCTGGGAACCAACAAGTGGCCTCCTCCAACAGTTACTACTATACCTAATGATTTTAAGTGTATTTATTCTTGCCTCTCTCTGTCCATCTCTTCCTTCACTTCTCCCTTCCCTCTTTGCCTCTTTACCCCTTTGTATCATTCTCTCTCCTCCCTCCCTCCATTCATCCCCCCCACCTCCGTCTCTCCTCTTCTTCTCCATTTTAGTTTTTTTTTTTGTTTTTTTTTGTTTTTGTTTTTTTTTTATTGATAAAAGAAAAATTTACATTTACTCCCCTTGTTTTTAAGACATCTTTATTATGTTCCAATGACTAGCTTGGAACTTGTGTCTCTCACCTATTCCAAATGAGAGACTAAGTGGTTTCCCTTTCATACCAAGAAGAAGTTAATGATATCCACTCTTGGTACTTTTATTCATCTTTATACTTAAGTTTAAGCAAGGTCAATTAGAATTAAAACAAAGTATTCTGGCAGAAATGGATATAGTACATCGTGAATGAAAGATGATGAAAAATACTGACACTATTATAATGAATATATATTATAAAGAATAGTCAAACTATAAAATGCAAGATCAATTGCCTTCCAACATTAGTAATGATCTATCAAAAAGCTATTCCATTTAAAATACTTCAAATAGGATATCTAATATCCTATTTAATTTAATAATAAAAACATATTTTTTTCTTTGAAGGTAAAATTCATTATCAAAGAAAATAAAGAAAAATAATCTGGGAAAAAAGATAGATTATTTTAGGCGGAGACTGCTCATTTGTTTCCCGGTAGCCCAGACCAGAAAAAGCACACAGAAACTGTATTAATTACAATAATTTTTAGGCAGTGACTCAGGTGTATTTCTAACTAGCTCTTATATCTTGACTTAACCAATTTCTATTAATCTGTGTATCACCATGAGGATGTGGCCTACTGGCAAGTTTCCAGGGCATCTGTTTCCTTCAGCAGCTACATGACATCTTCCTGACTCTGTCTGTTCTCTCTATATATCTCTGTCCAGATTTTCTGCCTGGTTTTATTCTACCCTACCATAGGCCAAAGCAGCTTTATTCATCAACCAATAAAACAGCACATATAAAAAAGGATATTAACATCATTTCCCATTTTCTGTCTAATTAAAAGGGAAGGTTTTAACTTTAACCTAGTAAAATTACATATAAAAATGATTATCAAGCAAGAATTATAGTTATAACATTTAGTACATTTACATTTGGTAGATTAAGGAAAATACTCTATCATCTATCCTATATATGTGAATCTAAAGTTTTATATCTAATTTATCTTTTATCATTGCTAAGGAAAACTATAACTGTCTTCAACTCTTCAAAGACCCTAGAAGGATATAATATTACCTAAGTAAACAGGAAGTGCATTGTAATCAACTTTCAAAAGTTTAGAACTGACAGAGCCATCTCACTTCCTGGATATTCTCCCAAGGTACTTCTGTAACATTGGGGTATCCATCTTCAGCCTATAGGCCCAGAGTATCTGGCAGACTTTTTCATGAAGCAGGAAATTTGAAAGGTTGTTTTGCCTGTCTTGGAAGTTTGTCAGTCACTTTCTTCTGTATCCTGCAGAATGTCTGGTAGTTTCTTTTGTTAAACTGAAACCCTGAAGGACCATCCCATCTTTTGGAATGTTTAGCAGTCACTTTTTCCTGTGCATCCAGTTCATACAGCATACTGTCTAGCTGTCCAGGCAAGAGCTGTTTCTTGCCCAATGGCTAGCCTTGTTACATTGAAGGCAATTTTCATAATGAGTTTCTTCAGTGCCATCAACCTCTCTGAAGTAATTGGTGCTTCCAGAAGCATACATGTCTCATTGTTGAGATAAGTCTAAATTCATGTTCTGTAGTTCTTTGGAGTGTTGAAGATTATCTATCTAACTGAAACGTCTTTTTTTTTATCTAGAAAAACCTAACTAACATGACTACAGTTTGATTATTACAGATGACTATCTATTAATCTGTACTTTTTAACTACATTACATTTTCAAATGGGCTGCACAAAAACAATACCTTAAACAAGAACAGAAATACATATATACAATATAAAACTCAACCTTAAATATGTATCAGTAGATCAAGATCCATACCAATACAAATTATTCATCTCTATATCATATCCTCCTTTAAATAAAAACAAACATGGAAATTTGTGCATTGTTTTCTCCAAACTGTTTCCTGCTTTTTGTTGGACAAAGTACTATTAGGATTTACAGAGACCGTTGTGGCGGGGGGCGTGGGGAGGGATGATTCTTGTTCCATCAAACCACATTAGTCTGGAAGGAATTCACAGGTTCTCTTACTTTATGGAATGTCTTTTTCAAAGCAGTATATCCTTAGACCTAAATTTTGAAGTCAAGATATCTTTATAATAGCTTAACTTAGCAGGCCCCAGAATCAAATATCTCTCTGCAGTCAAAAATTCAAAGAAAATGCAATAATATATGTAACATGAGGGACTGCTTGTTGGGGTTTCTGTCCTGCCCAGTTCCCACAGCCGGTAAACTCCAAAGAAAATCACACAGAGGTCTCCTATACTTTCTGCCTGGCTACTGGCTAATCAGCGTTTATTTAAAACATAATTGAAAAAATACAGAATAGTCCCGCACCTAATATACATAATCTAGACTCTGTATCTATTCCAACTTTATGTGACTTATTGTCTTTGCTTCTTTAATCTATTACTTCTGTACTTTTATATTACTTTTACTGTCTCTTTTAAGATTTTGTTTTATTTTTAAAACCATTTACTTATTTTTATAGCTGTCTATATTTTTTCCTCTCTCTCCTTAGCCTACGTACATTTTCAAACAGACTGTGTCCTGTTCATAGGTTTACTTTTGTCTGAATCTGTCTTTATTGCATATCTGTAACCATTTTCTGGCAAGGAGCATTTTAAAATGCTAAGTAGTGTGGTCACAGTGGCCATGGATTCTGACTCAGCCTCTCTCAGCCTTTCAATATTGTGGAGATACCTTTCCCACCAGCTCTGGAATCATTGGGTAGGAGCCTTGTTCACCATCTCAACTCTGGGAATGGGGGTGCAGCACATAAACCTCTTTCATCTGAGTAAAAGCTAAATTTGCCATGCAGCTCTCTGTGCAGTCAGGAAATATTTCTATGTATGATTGTTGGAATCTTCCATGCCCTCCTGCCTGTGCACACCTAGTAGACCCTATCCAGTGTGCTCTCAAATCCTTTCCTTCTAACTCTGAGCAAGTATACAAGGACCCAGACCAGAAGTGGGGGGCAGGCAATGAATTTCAGCCCCAGTTGTTCAGGTGCCATTTGTAGACAGAGACGGCTCATTTGTTCCCCAACTGTTCAGACATAAATAATCACACAGAAACTATCTTAATTATAACACTATTTGGCCTATTAGCTTAGTCCTATTAACTAACTCTTACATCTTAAACCAACCCCTTTTTATTAATATGTGTACCATGAGGGTGTGGCATACTGGTAGATTTTGGGACATCTATTTCCTTTGGTAGCTACATGGAGTCTTCCTGACTCCACCTCTTCTCTCTCTCTCTCTCTCTCCATATATATATGTATATACATACATACATACGTGTGTGTGTGTGTGTGTGTGTGTGTGTGTGTGTTTGGATTTCCTTCTTGACTTTATTCTGCCCTTCCATAGGTCGAAGTACCATTATTCATCAGCCAATAAAGCAACAAATATATAGAAGTATATACCACATCAGTTTATGGTTTTATTTGAAAGACTTAATGTTATTATGTTGACAATATTTCTAAATTTTGGTCTATAATTCAGTTTAAATCGTAGCAACAGGCAAGTTGAAATCTTTGAACAAACTGATCCTAAAATTTTTATAGCAATGTATAATAAAAACAATCACTAAAAAGAACAAGTGTTAAAGACCCACAGGTTTCTAATTTTAAAACTTATTTAAAGATAGAGAACCAAGGCAGTGGCACATTGCTGTAAGGATAGATATTGGTAGGCATGGGTGGGAAACACAAAGATGAATATGGACAAAACCCTTACATTAATGATCAACTGATACTCAACAATAGTGCCAAAATAATTGATAGTTTTTGCAATAAATACTGCTGGGATAAGTGGAAAGTTTCATGCACATAAATGAAATTGGTTGTTACCTCACAGAATAGTTTTAAATATTAACTGACGAGGCATAATTGCACACTTGCAATCATAGCATTGGGCAGGGCAGAGGGAAGTGAACAAAAGTTCTAGGCTAGTGACAGTTACATAATAAAGTTCTGTTTTTAAAACTAAAATTTAGAAATGGGGAGAGAGAGAGAGAGAGAGAGAGAGAGAGAGAGAGAGAGAGAGAGAGAGAGAGAGAGAGAATAGAGGGAAGAGAGGAAGGGATAAATGAAGAATGAGATGGAAGTAATAGTATTGCTGGGGAGTGCAGATCAGCCTATAGCAATGAAGAAAATATTTCTGATTATGAATCTTGATTGATTTTTTTGGAAGGGTGGATACTGGAATCAAACCTCTTCAGGAAGATTGTGTATGACAAAGCCACACAAACCATCATTTCCATAACTATTGGTTTTCTTCCAATCTCCATAACTTCCAACCCAATATTGCCATAATCCATTTGATCAATAACAATGACAGCATTCATTCATTATGTTCTGGGCATTCTGCAGGTGATGGATACTAGACTGAAGAAGACAAACCCAATCCAGATCTGATGGAGTTTCTAGTCTAGTAACAAATCAGGATGAAATGTCTACCAGCCAAGTAATTTCAGGGGAGAGGAGGAAAGGGAATTGTGGGAAAGCAAAGCTGTTTGTGAATGGGAGTGTCTACATCCCACTGTCAGAACAATTCTAACTAAATGTTTGCATCTAAACTATACCAAAACAAAATAGAAAAATCCAGAAAAACAAGGGTATGTTAATATAAACCAACTTGCTTAGAGGCTTCCAAAATTTATTACTGCTGATTATAAAAAGATAAATAATTTCCTTGGTACTGCCACAAAATCCCTGGCAAATGTGACTGAAGGAATAAAGGGTTTATTCTGTATCACCATTGTCGGGTACTGGACAGTCATGGCAGGGCATGAACCAGCCATATCTACAATAAGAAAACAGAGTTGTACGCTGCTCTTCATTTTGCATTCTCTATTTTCTTTTTTCAGGTATCCCCAGATCATAGAATGATGCTCTCCACATTGAGAATGGCTCCTAACTCAATTAACTAGCCCAATCTTTAAAATTTCTCACAAACATGTGTAGCATGTTTTTTTGTAATAAAAAAATTAGAGACAGAAATTGGGGTTCAACCCAAAAACCTGAAAAGCAAAGCAGCCAGTCACTAGAGAAGCCTTACCTCTACCATGGTTGGGCGACTACAAACCAAGGAGACTCTCTCTCTCTCCTCTCATTTCATATTCTCTCTAGTGCTAGGATTAAAGACCTGACTCCCTAATATGAGATCAAAGGTGAGGCACCACCACCTGGATTTGTGTCTACCTTGATCTTATGTAGCCCATGGTGGCCTTGAACTCATAGAGATCCATCTGCCTATATCTTCCAAATCCTAGGATTAAAGGTGTGCGTTACCATTACCTGAACTCTAGTCATTTTCGCTTTGCCTCTGATCTTCAGGCAAAATTTGTTTATCAAAATAAAATTAGTACACCACTACGGACATGTCAGAGGATTGTTTCCAAAGTGAGATTTGGGAATCAGAGGATGAGGTGAAAACATGCTAGCTCAGAAAAGTTGAGAAACAACTAGCTAATCTTCCCTCTTCATTAGAGTCACCAAAAAGAACTTCCTTCCCTCTGCCAAACCAAAACCAGACTACCACACTCAAAATCCCTCCCTACTACTTCCTGTGTGTCTCTCTGTCTTCTAAATGCCCTCTGGCTCTCCATGATTATTTTATGTCAACTTTATGTTACAAGCTCCTCCTCCTGACCAAGGTTGATTTTATTTAATTCATGCAAAACAAATTCAAGGTTCACAGTGTTATATATTCTGTCACATTTTCCCCTTTTATCTAAATAAAAAGTAAAGATTTTAACTCTAACACAGTAAAATTATATACAGTAAGAACAATTATCAAGTAAGAATTACATTCACAATGTCTAGTCTATCTGTATTTGACAACCTTGGAGAAATTTTCCTATTATCTATCCTATCTTGGTGAGTCCAAAGTTTTTTGTAACCTAAATCACTTTCTCTCAAACTTCTATTACCAACCCCAAAGTACCATTTTAGACCTTAAAACAGTTTCTTAGATTAAACAGCTTAACCTTTTGCATCTCTCAATGTTTATAAACTTTACATCTCTTTTATGTGTTTCCTTTTTGATTTTGGTAACACAGAAAACTGAAACTATAACAATCTAGTCTTCAACCCCATCAGAGACCAGGAAGGCTAAAATATTAGCTGAGTAAGCATGAAATGCTAAACAAGCAACTTCCAAAACTATAGTATTGGCATAGACAGCTGGCTGTATGGAGAGTCCCGCAAGGTTCCTCTGTAATGTTGGGACATCCTTCTTTGGCCTACAGACACAGAGTATCTGACAGACTTTTCTGTGCAGCAGAAATTTTGAAGGACTGGGTTAACTTTTCTTGTAACCCAAGTTTGTCACTTGGTTTCCTATGTGTCCTGCTTGTCAATTTGGACAGCATAATGTCAGCAGTGGAGACGAGGGCAGCTCCTTTTCCAGTGGCTAGTTTTGTCACAATGAAAGCAAACTTCATGTAAATGTTCTTTGATGCATCTTCTTTGAAGTAGCTTGTTGCTGCCAGTTATAGATATCTCACTGTCATAAAAGGCCTTATGCTATTAAAGCAACTTAAATGCCATATTCTGTATATCTTTTAAGTGTTTGAAAACCACCTATTTATCTAAATATATCTTTTGACCTTGAAACATACCTAATATGTCTACAATTTTGATTATTATAAATAACTAGCTACTAATGCGCATTTCTTAATTATCCTAAATCGTCTGTGATAATAGCTTTCAAGGACTAGAACTTTACATTTGTAGATGAGCTGCATAGGCACACCACCTTAAACAATAGTAGAAACATATATACAGTATGCTAAAAATAGCCTTAAATTTGTGTCCATAGACAAAAATCCATACCAAAGTAAAAAATTGAGACTAGTAGTTGTGTTTCAGTTTAAAAGTAGATTCAATAGTTTATCCTTTTAGGAGATCAGACTCTTACAGAATAAAGAAGGATGAGGACAATGCCACTGCTTTTCTGGCCCCCATGAATATCAGATAATTATTCTGGGTTCCTTACTTAAAGATCCCAGTATATGAAACTGTACTCAGTCATGCTTAGCACTCATACCACAGAAATCCTCTGTATATTCTACTTTGCTGTGACTCATGGATTTTTCAGAGTCTGACACTGCAGATGGTTTGAAAATTATACTTAACCACACTAACTGATGTGCCCCTGATGTTCTTACTATTTAAAAGGGTAACAGAGGCCACTGTGAACATTTCATTTATCAGTATGTCTTTTCTAAGAGAAGGGTAATTTTTTTTTCTATTTTCAAAATGATCTCTATTCATCTGGTTGTCTAACAGTCCTCTCCAACTACGGGCAAATGGGTTATTTATTGCCAAGTTAACTTGCTCTTTGCACAGAAAACCACTGGAAAGATGGCTGTGAAGCTGAGCCTCCACATCTCTGGATCATTAGAGACCATGTCATATTTTATGGCTGTCAGATGTTAGGCTTCTATCATGGTGGAAAGAGCATCCTTAGGGAGAACCGCAATGATTCCAGAAAACTGAATGACAGTGCCTTGATCTGTGCTTCTATAATATTCAATTTATCAGTCTCTTTTGAAAGAATTGACCATGGGACTCTTAAAACACTTGAAATCTTTGGATAAAAGCTCAAAGACAGGTTCTTCCTGCTTCCATTAATTACATAATCAATGATGCCAATCTGTCACTGTTAATAATGCTTCCGCTGTCATGTTCCCCAGACTTTTCTGAACTTAAAAGCTTCTAGAAAAACTCCTCCTGCTCCTCCTTTTTTTCCTGGTCTTAGTTTTCTTCGTTCTCCAGACTATATGCCAATTTTCTTCAATTTTTCCCAGGTCATCAAAACTGTTTTAAGTTCTTAGGATAAAACATGGTATAGAATAATACACCACCTAAGACGAAACCTTTGAATTCTGGCAACCTGTGTGATGAATGACTGTTTTTAACTCGCTACATTTACTTAATGGTTTAGCTTTATCTTTTTGGATTTTTCTTTTCAAAAACTGCCTGTGAGTTTGTTTTTCTAATTAATGAGAAGTCCTTTTTACAGTAGCCTGTGTCTGCAACCCTGTTTATATGTTATTCATTGTGCCTCACTAAAATACACGTCTTAGATTTTTTTGGCTTAATGAATATATCACTTATTAAAAATTTGAAGCTTCAATTGGACTAAATGTAGGTGGTAATTCACTGCAATCTGGCACTGAGGTCCCTGTGTCTGAATACTGATTTGCCTCTGTAAATTTGGTCACATTATTTCATCTCTCAAGGTCTTTGTCTCCTTAAGTAAGGCTGTTTGATCAGGAATTCTGGAAAAGAACTAAAGTAAGAGAAATTGGTTTTAAGGAGAGAGACTGGTGAAGAAGAAATTGTTTTCCATGGAAAGTAAAGATATGAACTCCATGTGTGCTGGTCAGCAGCACCTAAGGGACATCTTGCTCACTCAGTATTTGTTTTATTACTTCAAAAAATAAAAATAAAAATGAAAAAATTCCTCGTGATACCAGAGTTGAAGAAGGTATTATTGACAAGTGTGTAGAAAAATCCCAAGTATGCCTTCTACCACCTAGCATGCAGAAGTTCACTCCCCAAACCTTTTCTACGCCACACTGAGAGAACCAATGGCAAACTTTACCTTTGGCTTTCCTATAGACTGAGACTGCTCATTTGTTTTTCGGTCACCCAGACTCAAATAATCACACAGAACTATATTAATTACAACACGACTTGACCAATAGCTTATGCATATTTCTAGCTAACACTTACATCTTAAATTAACCCATTTCTATTCATCTATGAATTGCCACGATGCTGTGGCCTACCAGTAAGGTTCTGGCTGGAGGCTGTTTTCTTTCTCCTTCAGCAGCTACGTGACATCTCTTTGACTCCACCTACTTTCTCTCTATATCTCTATTTGGGTTTCCTGCTTGGCTGTACTCTACTAAGACATTGGCCGAAACAGCTTCTTTAATAACCCATGGTAATGAAGCATATTAATAGCGTACAGAGAGGAATCTCACATCACCTTCCTGTCTTTTCACCTAATCTATGAACATCTACTCGTATCTCAGTGGCGTGTCTTTTTAATTTTTACATTTGCATTTATTTCCTCTATTGTTATGTGCTTGCATGCATGTACATGCCATAGTACAGGTATAGATACCAGAAATCAACTCTGTGGAGTAAGTGGATTTCTAATACTTTATATGGCATGAATTTTATTGAATTTGCTTCATTAGCCATATGCATCAAACACTTTTATCCATTGAGCTGTCTCCACATCTGTTGTGGGATATTTGTATACTATGTGAAGATATATTGCTTTTATTGGTTTAATAAAGAGTTGAATAGTCAATACCTAGGCAGGATGTATAGGTAGGACTTCCAGGCAGAGAGAAAAAGAGGAGGAGGAATCTAGATACCAGATACCAAGGAGAAGTAAGATGCAATGAGGAAGTAGTATGGGCAGTATGGATAGAAGGCAAAAATCTAAAAGGCAAAATTCAGATTTATATAAATTGGTTAATATGAGTTATAAAAGCTAGTGGAACCACCGTAAGCTATGGACAAGCTATCACAATTAATAATAAGTCTCTATGCTGTTATATGGGATTTGGCTGGAGGGACAGAGAAAAACTTACTATAGTTAGCCCTTCTATGCTCTTTCATTCTTCCTTTTTTGGGGGGGTAACAACTTTATTTTATAGGTTATCTTTAATGTGTTAGACCACACTCATCATTCAGTACTGTAAATAGTCAGTCAGTGAGTCTCCAGGATATAACAATAACTTCTTAACAAATAGACGGACACACAGTGAATGATTTATTTTAAACACCAACACTTATTTTTTCCTGCCGATTTCATAGCAACATGTGCTAGATTATTACTTAATTAGGTGGCATTTATGTAATCCTTTTATAGGTGAGGACAATCCTCAGCGACTTTAGGTCTACAAATCAATAATACTAATTGTAGGCAAATGATAGAACGATCTCAACTGCAGACTTCTTCTAAAATATCACCACACAAAAATTCCCATCTATAAGCTAAGAGAAAATGTGAATCACACTTGTGCAGGCCTAAAGCTGATGCTGGTACATGAGAACGGCATAGTTTAGAGAGTGTAGGTCAACCCCATTAGGTTTGAACTGACAGGTGCAAAGCATATAACCTACCTGTAAAGCTTGGGTCAACTTTCCATCTCTTCATTATCTTGATTATCTGCAATCATCAGAACGGTGGTATCACATAGGGTTTTTTTTTATCAGATATTGAGTGTGTTTATGAGACACTAAGCCCTTGTAGGTTTTTTTTATTCAATTAGTAACTATTTACACAGGATTAAAAACACTACATATTGACCTTCACTCTGCCAAATCCAACCCATGATCTCTGACTTAACCCCAACTTGGGCCTTTTCCAAGATATATTGTCTCAAGAAATGCCATATATTCCTACACAGCTGGGTAAGCCAGAAACCAGCTAATATTGGCTGTGCAATTAACTCAGAGGTCACTTAGCCTGCCTATAAGGTCTGCAATTCTTTTTTTTTCTGTGACATACTATTTAAACACAGATGAAATGCTAGTTATTCAACAATGTTCACAGCAAGTTTTTTTGTTTCTGTTTCTTTGTTTCTTGTTTTTGTTTTCCTTACTCATGGTTCTATGTTTTTAAGGAAACTATGGACTTGCATGTAAATTTATATCCTCTAATTGTTAAAAATTCCTTTAAATTAGCATTTTATTAAGTCAAATCCCATTTCACTATATCTTGGTAGGCAGCATAGTGCCTACCCCAAGATAAACAAATAGAAAGGAAACACGTCATATCAAAATTACTTACCACCATATGTTTCAGTAAATAATCAAGAAATATTTTTCTTGAATCCACTCTTTGGCAATTTTGGCATCTTTGCCAACCTTCAGGCTATTCTTTTGCTGCTAGTTTTCTTCTCTTGGAATGCCTAACTCAGATTCATTCATTTCTTTTAAACTTACCTACCAAAGGGGGACTTCTCTGTCTCTCCTAAACTAGACATTGAGTCCATCCCCGTACTCTATTAATATTCAATAAATCCTTCTGTATAATGAATATCTTTAGTTTCTAAAGTTAAAATTCTTAGTTCACCTTTTTATTCTTTTCTCCCCTCCCTCCCCCCTTTCCTTCCTCCCTCACTTTCTTCCATCCTCATGCCCCAGGCATTCTCTTGATATGTTCCACTCTATAGTTAGGGCTTGTGTATAACCTACTATGTAGACAAGGATAGCACCGAAATTTTAGTGAGTTTCCTTTCTGTCTCCCAAATGCTGGGATTATTCCCAGCAATCTTAGTTCTTCTTGACTCCATAATTTCTTTTAATGTTAGCATGAAATTCACCAAAGACCCCTCTGTATCGTTCTTAAAACATCTCCACATTCCAAACCTAACTGTATTTACTCCAGCTTCCCAATTCCTATCCTCTATCTAGACAACCTTCATGTTGACAATGTTGTTACAGCTTCTGATCTCACTTCTTGGCTTCCTTTTTTTTTACTCATCTCACCAGCCACTGTGATACTTTAAAACATAAGACACATGAATGTCATGCTAACAACTTCCTGATAACCACCTTTCTAACCCGGAAGAAATCCAAACTCACTTTTGGAAGAGTAGTTTACAATATGCCCTTACATGATGAAGATTCTTCTTTTCTTATGGTGTGTGTGTGTGTGTGTGTGTGTGTGTGTGAGAGAGAGAGAGAGAGAGAGAGAGAGAGAGAGAGAGAGAGAGAGATCTTGTATAATTTCCTCCCACATCAAGCAGAACTTACCTACAGAAACAGAACAGTGTTTCTTTAGACAGGTTATAAAAGTAGTGGCTCCTGCTATATGTAATTTTCTTAATTCACTCATTCTCTCTGGGGAAGTCAAGTTCTAGGTTGTGAGATCATTTAAGCATCTTTACAGAAAGGTGTGTTTAGTGAGAACCTGAGGTCTCCTGAGAGAGATTTCCAAAATGTTGCTAGGCATATAAGTAAAATAGATCCTCTAGTTCCAGCCATGCTCCCAAAAGACTGTAGCTACAGCCAACATCTGATATTAACCACCGTGAGAATTAGAAAAGAAGTATCTAATGATTGATCTTAGATTTCTAATTCATAGAATCTCCATAAGGTAACACAAAACATTTTATAAACGTTTCTACATTTATAGATGTTTTGTTACCCATCAATAAATAAACAGTACACTGAGTATTGCCATATTGAGCCCATTCAATATGATCTTCCATTTCCCCTCTGGCTTCATGTTCATGACCTCCTACACCCCACCCATATAATCTTCATCTTTAAACAATAGGTGCTTCTGCTCCTGGCTCTTATCATCTCCCTGTATACCTCAGGCCTTTGTTCCAATTGGCCACATTTAGGGTTCTCCTTAAAACCATAAACCTTGCTCTCTTCTTTAGGTTGCTTTCAAATATGAAACTTATTCATATTTGAAATAAGACATGTTTTGCTTTGTTGGTTTTGCCATTGTAACAGTCACACGGATAAAAAGACCCTCAACTGAGAAATTGCCTTCACCAGGTTATCTTCTGGTTAAGTTTATAGGGAGAGATTTTTGGTTAATTATGGACATGGGGAGGGCCCAGCTCACTGGGATGGTACCAGCCCTGGACAGGTGGTTGTAAGTCACGATAGAAAGCAAGCTGAGCAAGTCATGAAGAGCAAGCCTACAAAGAGCTTTTCTTCCTGGCTTGTTCTCTGATTCCTGCCTCCAGGACCCTGCATGAATTGCTGTTCTGATTTTCCTCTATAGGGACTGTTGACTGTAAGCTGAAATAAACACTTACTTCCTTGAACTGCATTCATCACAGTGATAGGAAGCTAGGACACCCTACATAGAACTGTCTGTCCCTGAAGATGGGGATTCCTTTAGCACTTGAGTGTTCAGTGAATATTTGTCACATGACTTGATGCTGTAGACGTCCAGGCTTCAGTTATTATTACGTTATCAAATTTCAACTAATTTTGTTACTTAACGTCAGTTACTCGGTCTACATTGTGCTTCTATTTAAGGCACATATGCAGTGACATGTGCAATTGCAGGACCAGTTGCTAAGGTAGTAAGGAGACCTTGATTGTTTCAGAAGGTTAGACAAAAAAGAATATTTTTAAATACAAAGAATATTTTTAAAGTTAAGTATATATTTTAAAATGTTAGAAATTAAAAATACCTGATTCATTGGTCTTGTGTAATTTAACTGATTATTTAAAATAATTTAAGAGCACAAGGATTTTAATTTAAAAAAAACCTATGTTGATGCATTGTGCAGTTTTAAAACAAACTATATGACGTGTCAATAACACGTTCAGCACAAAATCATGTTTTTCCATGCTGTAGTTCTCATTGAGAATTCTTTTTCTCTTGGTCAGGTTGAATATATTATTTCAAGATAAAATTTCTAAATAGGCAAATTAGAAGATATAAAATTTGTGAACCCTTCGATGTGTAAAATTTTGTAGAATTATTTTAAATAAATTTTTTAATTTTAAAATTATTTCTCCAAGCATATTTTTGTGCACAAAAAGTCTAAAAAATCACAGTAAATTATTAAGGTCACTTTTTCTTCTTCTTTTTTTTTCTAGTATTTATTTTTGAAAGTTTTGCATTTTAGGCTGATAGATCAGAGAGAGCTAGAATGTACTAATCTGTTTCTTTCCACAGCAGCTTCCAAAAGATTCAATTGTTTCCAAAGAGATGTTGCCTCCGAGTGAGTAAGTCCTAGCAGCTCAGAGTTTAGTTGACTTATCCAAAGTCAAACATGTAGTTAGAAGCAGATCGAGAGCTACGACTCAGCTGTGTGAACTCCTCGTTAATGGCTCTGCTCTCAATGTTGTTTTGCTTCCTGAAGTGTTAAGAAACGTTGTTTAGAGGGGTATCACTCCTCTGGGAGCTGTGCTTGCCATTATGTGAAAGAACGCATTACTAAGAAAGTAATTTAAGGAAGGGATGAGAGAGATGGGGAAGGAAGAAAATTATGCATATGTTTAAAATAAATTCTGCCCCGTTAAGATGCAAAATTTGTAAGTCGTTATTGTCATTAGCATTCCAGAGCAGCTCAGGGCTGGGAGTGGGAAACAGAGTTGGGCTGGGATGAGAGGTTCTTATCTTTTTCCCCCTCTTTTATTCATTCATTCGTTTGTTTGTTTATTCTATATGTTTTCATGTTTATTTTATTTTTTAAACATTTTTTTTAAATTTTACATACCAATCCCATTTCCCTATTTCTCTCTTCCTCCCACTTCCCCTACCTTCCATGCACCCTACTCCCCAGAAAGGGTGAGGCCACCCATGGAGACTCCACAAAGTTTGTCACATCCCTTGAAGTAGGACCAAGGCTCTCTCCCCTAAATCTAGGCTGAGCAAGGAAATAGGGTTCAAAAAGCCAGTTCATGCACTAGAGATAAATACTGGTTCCACTATCAGTGACCCTGCAAACTGCCCAAGTCATACAAGAGTCATCCACGTTCAGAGGGCCACGTTCAGTCTTATGCAGGTTCCTGAGTTGTCAGTCTGGAGTCAGTGAGTTCCAAAAAGCTTGAGGCAGGTGTTTCTGTGGGTTTCCCCAACATGGTTATGATCCTTTTGCTCATATTATTGCTCTTCCCTCTCTTCGACTGGACTCCAGGAGCTCAGACCAGTGCTTAGCTGTGGAATCCAGTGTATGCGTCCATCAGTTACTGGATAAAGGTTCTATGATGATAATTAAGTTACTCAATAATCTGATGGCAGGGAAAGGGTAGTTAAGGCACCCTCTCCACTACTGCTTAGATTCTTAGCTGGGATCATTCTTTTGGATTCCTGGGACTTTCCCTAGTGCCAGGTCTTACTAGCCCCATAATGGCTGTCTCTATCATGGGATCTCTTTCCTTGCTCTCCCTCTTTGACCTTCTCCCCACTCAGTCTTCCAAATTCCTCATGTTCTCATTCCCCCCCCCCCCCTGGGGTCTCCCTTCTCTACTCCCCTTCCACCCTCCCTCTCCATCTTCATCCCAGTTATTTAGGATATCTTATCTATTTCTATTTCCCCTTCTCAGTGGGAACCAAGAGTTCTCCTTGTTTCCTGGCTTCTCTGGGGTTGTGGACTGTAGGCTGGTTATCCTCTGCAGTGTATCTAATATCCACTTATGAGTGAGTAGCATGTCTGTCTTTCTGTGCCTGGGTTACCTCACTTGGAATTTTTTTTTCTAGATCTGTCCATTTGCTTTCAAATTTTAAAATGTCCTTTTTTTTTCTTTTGTTTTTGTTTTTTCTGCTGAGTAATACTCCACTGTGTAAACATACCACATTTTCTTTATCCATTCTTCAGTAAAGGTATATCTAGGTTGGTTTTAGGTTCTGGCTATTACAAATAATGCTCTATGAACATAGTTGAGCACATGTCCTTGTGATATGATTAAGCATTCTTTAGGTATATACTCTAAAGTGGTATTGCTGGGTCTTGAGGTAGATGAATTCCCAATTTTTTGAGAAACCACCATATTGATTTCCAAAGTGGCTGTACAAGTTTCAAGTTTCCACTTCCACAAGTAAGGGAAGAGTGTGCCCCTTACTCTACATCCTCTCCAACATAAGTTGTCATGTTTTTGATCTTAGCCATTCAAACAGGTGTAAGACAGTCTCTCAGAGTTGTCTTAATTTATATTTCCCTGATTGCTAAGGATGTTGAGAAATTCCTTAAGTGTCTTTCAGTCATTTGAGATTCCTCTGTTGAGAATCCTTTGTTCAGATCTCTACCCTATCTTTTTAATTGAATTTTTTTTGTTGTTGTTGTCTAGTTTCTTGAGTGCTTTATTTCTTAATCCCGTTCATTCCCTGTCCCTTCACCTGCATCATCAGCCCCAGCACCACCACCTCCCACAAATTAAACAAAATTTCAGAAAAGGGAAAAAATAAAGTGAGAGAAATAAAAGAGAAAAAATTGAAAATCTACTCATGGAAATTGCAGTACTCCTTAACAAGTCACACCGTACACCCCTTTGTCCATACATCTCTATTTGTGCGTGTTCTATTTAGACAAAGACGTAAGTGTGAGGAGCCAAATTCTCTGCAAAGGTCATGTTTGGGTCAGTGAACTGTGTAATGCTCACTAGAATTTAGAATTATTATATAAGATATCTCCATACATGTCGTATGAGAATTTATAGCAAGTAAATACAACGGGTAGTAAAAATCAAAGTCCTACCAAGATGGAGAAGAATTAGTTAGTTTTTAATTCTGCCTCTTTATGCTTTTTGAGTAACATAGTTGAAATACAAATCTACTTCCTAGCTCAGTAGCAAGGATAATGTTGTTTGGCATCTTGTTTTCATTTATATTACAGCCCAAGTATACTGGAGACAAAGCCTTGTACATGGTATTTTATTTGAGAATATGAACTGAGGGACAAGAGTAAAGGAGAAGGATGAAAAATAAAAGGAAGGCAAATCAAATAAAATGCCTGTTATAGAGTAGCTTGTAGTATACCAATTAATGCTTGGTTCATCAATGGAGTCTTGGGATGTGGGATGTCCTGCTGTATATGTGTTGTTTTTATTGGTTGATGAATATAGCTGTTTGGGTCAATGGCTTAGCTGAGTAAAGCCAGGTGGGACATCAGAACAGAGACAGAGAGAGTAGGTGGAGTCAGAGAGATGCCATGTAGCTGTTGAAGGAGATAGACACCTAGAATCTTTATCGGGAACCCATAGCCTTGTGATGATACACAGATTAATAGAAATGGTTTAACTCATGATGTAAGAGCTAGATAGAGATATGCCTGAGTCATTGGTCAAGCAGTGTTGCAATTAGTATGGTTTCTGTGTGATTATTCAGCTCTGGGTGACTGAAAACAGTCTTTGCTTACAGTGTTGTGTACTGCATGTCAGAGCCATACGCTCTGGGGCATGGGAGGGAGCAGCATTTATTCACCAGCCCACTTTCCAGGTGGGCTGTGAGGTGTGACCTTAAGGACATGGATTTCACATGCATATGGCTTATTATAATATGAATACAATTGGTTCTGGTGCCCTATTGCAGTGTTGGAGAACTCAGAAGCTAGAAACATAGAGGCTTGAAAGGAGATGGTGGATGAAGCTGGTTCATGCTTTTCTGGAATGGGGCACTCTAGAGAGAAGGAGGATAAATATGAGAACTGGGGTAAAAAGAAGATGGTAGACAGAATATGTGGGAGATGACATAAAATTGCTCAATAAAAGTCTGAATCACTTCTTGATTTCAGTGCCTTCAGGTGAAAATAGACTAAAGATAATTTGCTATGAAGTCGCTGCGTATTTTAAAATGCTTGGGAGCCAGTATTTAGTATTGTTGGCTTGGATTGCTTTTATAACACAATTAAAAGTAGTAACGGCTAGCAAAGGTCTTTACAGTTAGAAAATGCTTATTTGAGTTTGAGCCTAAGAAAGCTTCAGAGTTGTGATTTCATTGGGTTTTGGAATATTTCTACACACTTAATGAAAAAACTTGCGGATGGGAATCAAGTGTTGTCATGAAATTCTGGTATGTGAATATAAATCTATACGTTTACCCTGAAGGCATTTTTATACAAAAAATTTAACTGTGTCTGGACTTTGCTTATGAACAGGCACTATGAGCTCAGATTTAGAATTTTCCACTTGAGTCAAGTCAGCACTGACAGAGCTTTGGGATTTTGAATGGAGGTTGCTCATTCTCTGTCTGCACGTGGCATTATATATTCCGTCACCCTACTCATGAGCACACATTTTACTCTGGGTGTATATACTCAGCAGGTTTTATCAAAACAAACGAGATTTAATTTCGTATCTAGAAATGATACATTTTCTAATTGCAAAATGGCTGGAGAGATTAAGATATAATGTCAATTATTAAAACTGTAGTTTCTGGGATTTTGAAAATATACTTTCTATTTTAAGTCGTTTTGGATTCTGTAGTCTATTAGAATGAAGAGAAAATTTAATGCCAACTTAAATGTTGTTTATAAACAGAAAAATTATTCAATTACAGTTTTGCATATTCCTCAGATTAACCCACTCTTTGTACATTTGCTATAAATCATAATTGGAAACTCCTCTGAGTTATTCTTCAGTTAGATTCATTTTACTAGGAAAATTCATCTCAACCAGAAATAAATAGAAATGTGTATCTACAGGTTAAAAATGTGATTTTATAAACTGATGTGATCGTTAATTTCATAATGGCATTTTCAATTAAGTATCGAATACACTTGATCATACTCTCCCTCATTCCTCTTTCCCTACCCTCTATGTGTACTTCTTCATTGTGAATACCACCTTTTACACTTAGCACATGAACACACACACGCACACACACACACACACACACACACAATCTCTGTGATCACAGATCTGAAATGGAAGGAGTAAAATTTTGTTCAATTAAGAATTAAGAAATTATACTTCTAGAATACGTGGATTTCACCCAGAATCTCACATCCTGTACTGTTTATCACAATGGCTGTGAGCAGACTTGTCAGAGAAAATGTTGTAAACGTATTTGGATTTTCAACGAAAATAAGTATATGAGAAATAGTAGATTATTTGACTCTATCTGAAATTCAGATTGAATCAGGATTTACGCAGTTGTCTTTGCTCAACCTTACAATCCTGCCTTTGTGTGTTAATAAACTGAACAACAAAATGACTTCTAACATGACTTAGGAATCTTTCCATCTGACACAGTTAAACAAAGACTTACCCGTTAGAGCATTTGTGCCGAATTGGTACTGTGATTTACGCTGGATTAATCAGCAGACATGAAGCTCTAACTCAACTAATTAATGCAGGAAATAAAATGTTCAGGGTTTTCAAATGAGACTGATGATGAGCTGCATCCACTGGGGGTTTTCTGTTGACTGCAGTGGGATGAGAGATGGGGTGGGGGGTCTTGGATGACAGTAGTTAAGTTGTTAGAGCTCAGATAAGAATTATCTTTGCAATCAATTTCATCAAAGGGAACCTTTTTATTATTATTGTGAAGGTTTGTGAGAAAGGTTTTAATTAGTCTGCAGTAGTACCAGATGCTGAGAGTCCTTGTCGTTCATAAATATAAATATTATATACATTTTTCCAGTTCCTCAACTTTATTATCTTTTGATTTACTTTATATATATTTATATTTTTAATATAAAGAAAAAGAACTATCCTTCTTCACTATACATACCAATCCAAGTTCCCACTCCCTGCCCTCCCCCCATTCCCTCCATATACACTCCGACCCTACCCCCATCCAATCCTCAGAGAGGGCAGCACACTGCCCTGTGGAAGGTCCAAGGCCCTCCCCACTATATCCAGGCCAAGCAAGGCATCTATCCAAAGAGAATAGGTTCCCAAAAAGCCAGTACACGTAGTAGGGGATAAATCCTGGTGCCACTGCCAGTGGCCCGTCAGTCTGACCCAGCCATGCAACTGTCAATCACACTTAGAGGGACCACTTTGGTACCCCGTCTGGCTGGAAGTGGTGAGCTCCCACTAGCTCAAGTAGACTGTCTAGTGGGTGAACCCCATTATGATCTTGACCTCTTTGCTCACATTCTCATTCCTCCCATTCTTCAGCTGGACCTTGGGAGTTCAGTCTAGTGCTCCAATGCCGGTCTCTGCCTCTATTTTCATCAGATATAACCTTTTTTTTTTTAAAGTAGCAAAGCTGATCCGTTTTCAAGCAGTGAATTCAATGAAGACCCTACTTCTCAACTTCTCAACTTTTAATTCAGATGTCTGGGAGTCACCAGAGTATTTGCAAAGCTTTAGCACCTGCTCCTCAATCTTTCATCTTACAAATCTTATTTTTACTTGAGAGTAGCATGTATGACCAAGAACGACAGTTTACAGTGTTCAGTTGATTAAACAAAAACAGTCGTGGAATTCAAGTGGTTCCATCTGAACCAGACAGTTTAGACGGATGCCGTGTGGAAAGGATGTGGGATCACTGAAGAATTAATGGGAAGTATATGATTTTGGCAGTGGGAAGGCCCTTTGAATACCATCAATTTGAGATATTTTTTCCCGAAAGTATCTAAATGTGTTTACACAGCTGGATATCCCATTTCACCGTGATCTCTTTTCTTCATGTTTCCAGGTTATTTACAAATGTGTTTCTCTCTGCTTTTTCCTTTATGCATTTTATTTTCCTGAGTTTGCATTTTAAAACCTCAGAGAGCAATTAAATATTGTAAAACTTGCTTCTTTGTGTGTGTGAGAGAGTGTGTGTGACTGTATCATCAGCATTATGAGGAAAGAACTATCCAGAAGGTAAACATTTAAAAATATAATCCAGCAACCCCATCTAATCAAAGAAAGCAAAAATTAATTGTATAAACACACATCTAAGGAGAAGACTGACATCTTCTTTGCAAGCTCACATTAGTGTTGACAATATCTAAATTTGAACAATATTCTAAAACAAATCCCATATAATGTTTATATTATCATCTTTTATATTTTTTCGTTTTAGTCAGAATTCTTTCAACTTCATCGAACGTCTGTGAAAACGTGATATGAATTTTAAAGATCTTTGCCCTCGTCCCAGCCCGACTGCTGGCTGTTTGATTTAGAGAAGTTTTTTAACCTCTGCCTGCCCCAGCTTTCTCTCTTGTGATATCGAGAGTTATTTCTCAACTGCCTTCTTCATTTAGTATCAGGATGTCTAATGAGATAATGTGCCAGAATCATTCTCCTGGATCATCATTTTGGGGAGAATGCAGACTCTTAGGCGCAAAGGCCCACCCATCTGGGCTGGATACAGTTCTTTCTTTTCCATAAAGTTACATATAGCATGAAGCATCCTGTCAAATATTTTGACCAAATAACCCACAAGGGTGCACATCTATCCCGAGCAGAGGAGGGTTTATAGAGCCCCAGGAAATCCCAGAAGGGAAAGCAGTAAAGTCGAGGAGGAGGAGAATGAGCAGGAAACCTCCGAGGTCTATATTAAAACACATTACTTATCAACTCTAGTAATGTGTGTTTTAGTCACTGAAGAATTTCTAAGAGCAGTGCCTGGCACATCTCAGGAGCTCAATAAATATTTTGGACGAATGAGTTACTGTGAGTTTATGTCTCCTGGTGCATGAGAATTTGGCTGATGATAGACAGTATAGGCTCTGTTATCTTTAGGACCATTATTTCTTTATATGTTTAAGGACTTGAGATGCAATAGTATTCGTACATAATATTTGTATTTTACTTGATTATTGTGCAAAATGGATTCTTCTTTTTTCATATTGTTTGTCGTTCACAGTACATTATGTATCCTATCTCAGTTGGGAGGTATTCATTATAACATTACCCTGCTGTATTCTTTAGAATATTTCTCCAGTCATAAACAGTATGAAATTGTAGTTAAATAATAACAACAACACGTCTTTAGCCAGGAGGCAAACTGTGTTCCTTGCAGCTGAAGCTAGCTCCTTCGCTATGGCTGAGACGATATCTGCTGGAGAGGTGGCTGTGGATGGATCCGGAAGAAAAGAAAAAGTCTCTCTTTTGGCGCCTGAGGACACGTGTATCCTCTGGAGAGAGAGAGAGAGAGAGAGAGAGAGAGAGAGAGAGAGAGAGAGAGAGAGAGAGAGAGAGAGAGAGAGAGAGAGAAAGAAAAGCCGGTTGCATTCTTTTACCAGAGATGAGGACATTTTTCCTCCAGACCAGTGGCTCCCCACCAAAGCCCTTTTTTTACTTCAACGTACTTTTACTAGGATTCCCATGGTACCTGTTATTCTAACTTTTAAAAAGCATTCTATCCCAAGGCGAGACTTAGTTAATAAGTGTGTAAACTGGCTGCTCCTCAGACCCATGTTCTGTGCTCAGAAGTCACATTATCATCTCTTCCAGACAACAGCAATCTCTGCGAACTCTCTGCCTTCTGTGACTCCTTGCCCCTCTAAGATCCATTTCTTTGCCCCGTATTGAAATGTATCTTCCCCTTTCTACATCCGTTTTGCACGTTCATTTCCCCTTGTGTATGGTGTCTCTTGTAAGTGGCGAAGAAGAAAATTGCAAATCAGGGGTCAAAGACTTCCATTTCTCGCATTACAGAGAGGCTATTTATATAATGAAGCCCCTTCAGTGCTACATACACACCTGAAACCTCGCGAATTAAATACTTTAGGTTTATTAAAAGCACCGTTCGAGTGGAAGGAATGGAAATGATCAATGGCCAGCTATGCCTAAGTCCAGATGTGTGAGCAAGTGCCAGCTCTGGCACACACATGATGGCAATCCCAAGGGCCGAATTTGTAGATCATGAATTGTAGTAGGCCTGCATTTTTCGGTAGACAGACCATGAAACTGAGGGCCCAAATGAGTGGGAGCTAACAGGGTGAGTCTTTGCTTAAACCTTAGACACCGAAGAATAATATCCTCTCAAGGGAAAATATCTTCACGTACAAGAAAGTCTTCGCTTGCTCATCTGTCTCAGTTTTGCTTCTTGGTAGGTACACAGAAAATGGTTCCTGTTGAAACCCCTTAAGGGTAGGTTTTCATATAAACAGATTTCAGCTGGAATCTGTGCTTGTAAATGACTTCCACCTATTTACACGCCCCTCCTCCAGTGCCCAGAAGCTGTAAACTCGCTTCTGGTGGCCCTGTTCTGATGCTGAACATCCCATGTGCACAGGTTGTTCACACTAAGTACTGAGTATTGTGCTAAAACCTGAATGTCCGCCATTTTGCTTGGTTCATGGAAGGGTGGACTGTACCAGGTAAGCACATCTCTGGGGACTAAAGGCTGCTGCTGTTTCTCAACTCGTGTTGCTGTCTTTTAGCTTTCTAATGAGTGGCATGGGGCTATTAGACTTATCCCGTTAGTTGACCGTTCTCAAACTTAGCTTCTCCCCTCCTTTCAAGTCTGTCTACCACACGGGCTATCAAACAATGTCTCTGCAAACACTTTGTACAGAAACAAGTAGCAATCAATGAAGGCCCAGGCTTTACAATTTTACCTCAGTGTACCATACTGAAATAAGTTAGTTTCCCAAAGTGCCTAACATTGTGGTTTCGTATGATTTTCTCATCTGAATCGCTGTTGGAGAAAGAGTATTTGCTGTGGTGGGAAATGTGGTGAAAGACTGTCTGTAACGGACACACTGGGGAGAAATTTCAGGAAAGCCTAACTCCTTTCTTTTGGAACAAAGCTCTCGCAAGTACTTAAAACTGGGCATGCATGTTTATCAGGAAGGTGACAAGCGTAATGGTGACAGGCTCAGGGGCACTTTGCTGAAGAGGTGCCAATACCGGAAAGAGCAGTTGTTAAGGCCAATAGCTAAAAAGTTGCTGAAAAGGGGCGGTGAACGGGTCGGGGAGAGGCGGGGCTGCTCTTCTCTCCAAAGGAAACAGCAAGATCAAAGGGAAGACGTGTAAGATCGTGAAAGGAAGTGATACTAGGAAAAGGTTAAACTTTAAACCAAGGGACAAAAGACTCCCTGATTTCCCCACTGCACATGGGCCAAACACTGCCTTTCATATTAAGGGAGTAAAATATGTCTCTTCTTCAAATTGGTAGCTTTTTGTTGCCTTTTGTTCTGGGAAGTGGAGTCTGGGTCACCAATGGGGGTCATCCCGGGTGAAGAATTAAGTAGGCAGTGACTGAGTGGGTCAATAAAAGGAGACCTCCACTGAGGCAGAATGCGAGGTGAATAATGGCATAGGACAGACAGTGAACCAGCTCTTACTGCCCCCTGGCACAGGCTAAAAGTTTCTAGACTTTCCAAATAGAAGTGTCCATCCTAAGGACTGCTGTGGAGTAGATGTACATCTCGTGCGAGGGATTGGTGGCAAAGAAATTATCTTTTTGTCCTGAAGACTAGATTTCTATATTAAGGTCACACCAGCGGTTTGTGGAAAAGATGAGAGAACTTTATAGCTCCTGTTCTGTCACCATTTTCTGCCACCAGTGGTCAGGGAAACTGGGAAGGAATAAAAGAAGCTCACCTGTTAGTCTCTTTCCCTGAACTTGGGCTGTTTCTCTTCAGAGAACTGTTTTTCAGGTACTGTCATCTCCCTTCTGAAGTCCTTTGAGTCAGAACTTTGACAGGCTTCCCTGCCATTTTGTTTTTCGCATTCTGTAAATGAACAATCATGACTTAGTCTCTCTGCCTGAATACCAAGACAATACATATTGAGCTAAATAAAACCAAGGCAGTAAAGGATGGAGTCACGTGTCTTTCCTCTCAGTTGCAGAGTGCAAGGCAGAAGCGTGGGAGAAGAAGTCCTTTACTGGGACTTCACACTTGGAGTTGAGTCCCTCCTTTGCTGTTTGTCTGCTGTGAAGCCCTGTGGTCCACTCCAAGGACACACAGTGCCTTCATTGTCTCAGCTGTTACATAATGGCTAGAGCCTCTGATAGGCTCTACTCCTTTGCTCCTCAACATCTCAACACTAAATTATCAATAAGATGATGGGGAGAAGTTTGTTTCTTCCTTTTTAAACCTCTAAATTCTAAGACATGAAGGCATCATGAGATCAGAATAGCTTCCTCAACTCACTGTGATTGGCTAGCTGTTTTCACCAATGTCCATTCCATTTTGTGCCTCTGTCATTGAGATCCCGACTGTCAAAGATACCAAGGCCCACCCACTTAGGAGTTTCTGTCGCATTTGCAGCAGCTGGTTTTGCGTCTGTCTTTGTTGCTTGAGTGGAAGCTTGCTGAGAGCAAAAGAACAGTAGATGCTCTTCATCTATTGTCATATTTCCTAAGATGTTGTAGTTATATAGCACACATTGAACAGAAGAATGAATAAGTGAATTCATATGGAAAGAGATGGAAACCTGAAATTCAAAAGGGATTCATAATCTGGGCTTAAAACTTAAATCAAAGTTAACATTGACTGCGTTTATTATTTACAGACCATTAGAATAATTACCTTATTCAACTAGCAGGATTACAGCTCAGGACACTGTTAAAAACTTTTAAAGAAATAAGGGAATATTTATCTCAGTACTGTTAACTTTCCCTGATTACTGGTCTCTGTGGATCTCTGGTGTCATTTAAAGTTCAGAGCATAGTCTACATCTGATCATCCCTCTGTTACCTAAAGGCCAACTTGGCGTCCCTAACATCCTATTGCCCCAGGTACAATTTTATAGAGGTCCCAGTTCAATTACTAATAAGCTTAATGATTCAAAGTTAATTTATCTTCTTGGCCTATTTATGTCAATGGATGTCATTAACTCTCCTTTGTGACAAGGCTAGGGTTGATAATGAGACATCTATCTGACATATGAACTATCTAAGGAAGTGTATTAACTAATTTTCTATGCCCGGTTACTGTTTTCAACTGACTATATTGTTTGATTTTTAAAGACTTAGTGAACATTCAGTATTTTAATACATATAATCATGAAGTGCACTCTGATCTAATGGGGTACTCCCATCCATTGCTTCATTGAGAATCTGTTAAGCCCCTGCAATGTTTAAAAGTGCTGTAGGAACAACAGAAACCATCCCATAGCTCTAAACCTCAGCTTCACTATTATGCTCTTGAGTAGGGCTTGCATTTGTTAGCTAGTGGAGGATATAACTGTGTTTATGGATTTTATGTTGAGGGCTATCCTATAATCCTCTGAAGAATACATGGTAATAAAGGACTGGACAATTCTCAAAAGGATTTTCCTGAGGAGCAACAGAGATTTTTGCTTCTTGGTATTTAGGTTTTATTGTGGGGTTTGTTCATTTGTTTTTGTTTGCAACATATGTTCAGAATGTTAGATTCTGGGAAAATTACGAATAATCTTTGAAAAAAATTTTCGTTATTTGTAAGTGGAGTTACAGTGTACTTCATACAACACTATTCCATTGGCTATGGAATGAGATTTAATATCGAGAGTGTATAGATTACTATGTCCTTAAAAACAAATAATTGCAAGACTATTTACCAGGGTATTAAAATATTAACCAAACTCAATTTTTATAAATGTAGACAGCTACTTGATACAATCTGGGAGTAACGTTATAATGAAGATAATATATTCTTGTACGCTTGACTTAAATCTCTGTATCATTTGCAAAGTGCCTTAAATGGGAAAGACCCAGATATTATCCACTATAATATGCAGAAAACTCACAGATAATTCCCAAAATAGCTTTCTACAAACTATCATAGAATAAGAAAAAGGAAAGCAGGACATTTAAACGTCTTTAGCAGAATGATTAAATTTATGTATCTGTCCACATGCATTTGTGTTTTCACAAGACTGCGATTTCTATATGATTATAATAGTGCCCTAGGCAAAAAGTCAAAAGAAGGAGTAATATTGTTAGCAACACTAATTGAAAAAGACTTGATTAAGAGAGCCATAACTTAGCAATTACTTGTTACAAACAAATGCAGGACACTACAGGAGTGAGAAGCAGAAATGTGTTAGGAGCCTATAGCAAAACTGAACTCCTAAATACATTAAAACAGTAGCTACTAATAAAATAGCTAAATATAATAACATACTATAATAAGTTAGGAGAGCGTGGCCTTTCACTCTGCAGATAGCTAACTGTACCATCATTCCTGCCATGACGTGATGGTCCTGTGTCTGCACCATGAGCCAAGTTGACACGAATGATGCAGGCCTTAGGAACAAGCATGGACTGCCACGGACAACCTGAAAATACATCAGTGGGAGACACAGACTGCTCCAAGAACTTTGACTTAGAATGTTAGCCAGTTAGGGCATTTGACTCTAGAAAGCTAAAAAAGATACGGAGGCCATTGTCTCAAGGATGTTTGCAGAGATTCCCCTCTACCTTAGCTATCCACAAAAGAATGTTTCCATTTACACAGGTGTGCTAGCTAGCTAACTAGTTGTTCATTTACACCCCCAGATCCTGCTCACTGTCCAACCCCCACCTCAAGCAGCTCCTCATTTTGGGGCTATATATACTGGCATTGTCCCTTAATAAAGAGAGACCTTGACAAGTGAAATTTGCTTGGTCTCCTTCCTTTCTCTCGCTCATGATTTTCAGGTAGGAGCCTCTTGGGACCCTGAATAACTGGACCCGCGGGTCTGTTCAGAAATGGATGGTGTTAGAAAACAGAACAAAACTGTGCAAGAGACAGTATATGAAAGACTAGGAAAGTGAAATGGCACTACCACTAGGTGACCTGAATTGTCTAAAATTGCACGCAGGATCGTCAGATAGCTCATTTGGTAGGAATATTGCAGCCAAGCCTGACAACCTGAGTTTAAGCCTCAGAACTCATTCATGGTAAGAAAACTGATTTTAACAAGTAGTCCAGTGACCTCCACACATGCACCATAACATGAAAACCCCCCAAAATATATATGCACAATAAATAAATTAGTCTAAGAGTTTAATACTCCTGTATGGTGGCACATGCCTCTAATCCCAGCTCTATGGAGGCAGAGGCAGGCAGATCTCTGTGAGTTTGAGGCTGGCCTGGTCTACAGAGCAAGTATCAGGTACTAGGAAACCCTGTCTAGAAAAACAACAACAACAATAAAAAGTGTGTTCCAAATATTTCAAAACATAAACTTAGACTAATATCTGTTACTTATCTGAAATTTAAAATCAGGTGGGTGTTATGTACTGTTATACTCTAAGTTTGGAGATATAACATAAGCTATGTATATAGTTCATAAACAGAGATAAAATTTCATAGCACTAAATAAAGCAATTATATCCCAGATCAGATTTTAGTCTCTAAAACAAAATTCTGAATACTCTCTCTTGTATCACTTTTCATAATTTTGATCAAGGTGGAAAAAGTCCACATTTATATTAAGAGGCTCAGAAAAGATAAGTCAGCTTTTTTGCTTTAATGCCTTTGTTTTCTTTAATGCCACTGAATTAATTTATACTTTTAAAGTCTTCATTCTGTGCACTATATTGCCAATAAGAACCATGTAAGCAATGAGGCATTCAAACCTAGTTTTCTTTATTTTTTTAAAATTTGTTCTTTTGGTTTTTTTTATTGTTAAAAGAAAAATTTACATTTACTCCCCTTGTTCCAGGCCCTCCCGCTCCCCCACTACCCCACCGCCCTCTCCCTGCTTCCTTAAGATGGGGCAGGATACCCTGCCCTGTGGGAAGCCCAAGGCCCTCCCCCCTCCATCTCGGTCTAAGAAGATGTGCATCCATATAGAATAAGTTCCCAAAAAGCCAATACATGCATAAGAGATAGGTCCCAGTGCCATTATCATTGGCTTCTCAGTCAGTCCCCATTGGCAGTCACATTCAGAGAATCCGTTTAGGTCATATGCTCATTCAGTCTGGTCCAGCTGGATTTGATGAGCTCCCAATAGATCAAGCACATTGTCTCTGTTGGTGGGCCAGTCCCTCATGGTCCTGACTTCCTTGCTCATCTTCTCCCTCCTTCTACTCTTCCACTGGACCTTGGTAGCTCAGTCCCTTGCTCTGGTGTGAATGTGGGTCTCTGGCTCTATCTCCATCCATCATGCGAAATTTCTATGGTGACGATTAGGATATTCAACAAAGTAACTATGGGACAAGTTCAGTTCAGGCACCCACTCCTCTGCTGCCCAGGTACCTAGCTGGGACATCCCTGTGAATACCTGGGATCCTCTCTAGGGACAAGTCTCTTGCAAATCTTAAAATGACTCCCATTATTGTAGATATCTTATTCCCTTCTCCAATATCCACCCTTCCTTCATTTCCATCCTCTCCCACCCCCAAACCCTCCCCAGTTCTTCCTTTCTCCCTTCTACCCCCTCCCTTTCACTTACTCCCTCCCCCAATCCCTATGTGCACCCCCATCCCCACAACCGTGCTTCCAACTTTTGTCTGACGATCTTGTTTGCTTCCGACTTCCAGGAGGATCTCTATATATTTTTCTTTGGGTTCACCTTGTTTTTTGGGTTTTCTAGGCTTGTTTGCCTGCTTTTCAAAGCCACTGTCTTCAAATAGCATTGAATCACATGAAAAACTAGAAAACTACTTTAAAATTTGTGATCTGCAGAGATATTTTTTTTTTAAAGAGTGCTTTGTTTTAACTATGGTTTGGACTTACTGTTCTAAGATGTAACTTAGATAAAAAACATATTCTGGTGAAATTATTCCGTCTGACACAGTTCTGAAGAAAACGTACTACCCTGGAAGTTGAGTGGAGAGTAATTCAATGTCCTCCTGTAATTTTTTATTGTTGGAGAGCTAAACAATTTCTCCAGGAAACAGTTGGGACTAAATGCAATTTCTCCCTATGTCATACAGTGAGGTTCACCAAATAAGTTTTAAAAATGGCCGTGTAACAGCTTGAAGTAGAACGTGAGGAGAATTTTCCACCACTTTCGGTTCAGAGAAAAAAGTCACATCTGTATACATCCCTGAGCTTTGTTCTGCTTATGGAGTTGCAATTCTTTGAGTGTGTGATAAAAAGAGCATGAATAATAAAATCCTTCTATTTGATAAATCACCTTACATCTAGAAAGGATCCAAAATGTTTGTAAATTGCAGTTAGCCTGTGTATAATTAATGGGGAATTCTGCTATTTATAAGGCAGAGGGATGAAGTACTATTTATCCCATGTCTCATCTCTAGCCTGACAGGCAGAAAGGCTGTCAGAAAATAAAGTCTCAACATTTCAACTAAGAAGATAAAGAGTAAAAGCTAATAGCTCACATTAAAATGAGCTCATAGTTGAAAAAATAATAATGTGTATTTTTGATTATCTCTAGTCTCCAAGTCATAGGAATGCCCTCATGTTAGTAAAAGATAATGGACTGGTTGTTGGTCAAAATTGTAAATCAGGTTACAAATTAGATATTGGTTAGAAGTGGTGTCATGTCTGTGAGGTTCTCTACCTTTAGATTTCAGACAAATCTCCTTATTCACTTTCTTGTTCAAGATATTGCAATGGCTACCCATAATCCATAGCAGGGATTTTTCAAGTCAGTTGGAAAGGAGAAGATGCTGTATCAATCATCTGTGACATTTTCCAAAACACATGTGGCAACCATGTGTATTTGGGAAAGGCTGCCATGTGATGCTTATGTTTTCTCCACTGAGTCTTTGTCCATTTTTGAATGACTGGTCTACAGAGTAAACTCAAAACCTAGTATGGAAAGCTGCAAAAGAGTGGTTCATGTTTTTCATGTTTGCCTAGTTTTTTTCTGCTCCAAAGTTTATGCTGCAGAAACAGTAAACAGATTACATGCTTTCTGCTTGCAATTCTAAGTCCCTTTTGAAACACTCACGGTTCTCTGCTACATTTCTAAGTCATCACCTTTGATCTTGCAACTACTAGTTCCTTGCTGTTGTAATATGTTGTATGGGAATAGGTATCCACGTTATTTTCATGTTTATTTTTTCTTGGGCAAAAATATTTCAAGACAGCGGCCATGTCATTCTTTGTCCTCTCTAGGTAAATGAGATTCCACTACATAGTCAGTTATAAATAAGTATTTGTTAAAACTAAGTAAAGAAATAAAATAGGGAATCGAGGTCAAGGTTTATAAGCTGTGTCTGTTGTTCATTTTGCTTCCAATGATATTTCAGAAATAAACTTCATGAGCATTTTTTAACTCAAACACGATTTTAAAGAATCATGCTGTAAATCTGTGTGAAAAAAATTTAGTCATTTAATACCAAAATGTATGTATACACACATATATATACATATATAGGGGTGTGATAAGTTATGTATGTGAGTATATATATGATAAAACATGGTACAATTTGTCTAGATATATTTTTCCCATTTAAAATATTTTTATTAATTTTTATTAATTAAATTTGTTCTAAATACATTTGTTCTTTAAATACCTAAAAATAGTACATACTGGTCACATTCACTCTTACTTCCTTATACCCCATGTCTACTTATTTTTCCCCATAAATCTCTCTTAACTTCTTATTTTATTTTATTTAAAAAAAATCAAAAAACCCTATCTTTTTTATTTTACATACCAATCCCAATTCCCACTCCCTCTCCCTCCTTCCATCCACTCCAGCTTCCCCCACCACTCCATCCACTTCTCAGAGAGAGTAAGGCACATTGCTTTGAGGAAGGACCAAGGCCCTCCTTAATTCATCCCTACAGAGAGAATAGGTTCCAAACAGCCAGAATAAGCAGTAGCGATAAATCCTGGACCCACTTCCAGTGGTCCTGCAGTCTTCCCCAGCCATACAACTGTCATCCATATTCCAAGGGCCTAATTTGGCCCTATTCTGGTTCCTTCCCTGTCTGGCCAGAGTTGGTAAGCTCCTATTAGCTCAGACTAGCTTAGACTGTTTCAGTGGGTATTCCCATCATGGCCTTGACCTCTTTGCTCATATTCTCACATTTCCGACTCTTCAACTGTACTTTGGTAGCTCAGCCCAGTGCTCTTCTCTGGCTTTCTGCCTCTGCTTTCATCAGTTGCTGGATGAAGGTTCTGTGATGACATTTAAGATAGTCATTAATCTGACTACAAGGCAAGGCCAGTTCAGGTACCCTCTCCACTATTGCTTAGGGTCTTGGCTGGGGTCATCCTTGTGGTCTAGTTCCAGGTTTCTTGCTAGTCCCATAAAGGCTCCCTCAATCAAGATATTTCTTTCTTTTTCCTCTCCGTCTCTGTCCTTTCTTTGTCTTGACTATCCCATTACCTCAAGTTCTCCTCCTTTCTCTTCTCCCTTCCTCCTTCCATTCTGCCCTCCCTTCTCCCCCTACCCTCATGCTCCCAATTTTGTCAGGAGATCTTGTCTATTTCCCCTTCCCATGTAGATCTGTATATGTTACTTTTAGGGTTCTCCTTTTTCCTTAGCTTCTCTGGGATTGTGGTTGTGGACTATAGGCTTGCTATCGTTTGTGTTATAGCTAGTATCCGCTTATGAGTGAGTACATACTGTGCTCATTTTTCTGTGTCTGGGTTAATTCACTCAGGATGTTTTTTACTAGTCCAATTCATTTGCATGAAAATTTCATGATGTCATTGTTTTTTTTTTTTTTTTAAACTGCTGAGTAGTACTTCATTATATAAATGTACCACACTTTCTTTATCCATTCTTTGGTTCAGGGGCATCTAGATTGTTTCCAGGTTTTGGCTATTACAAATAATGCAGCTATGAATTTAGTTGAATGAATGTTTTTGTAGTACGATTGAGCATTTTTTGAGTATATGCCCAAAAGTGGTATTGCTGGGTCATGGGGTAGGTTGATTCCCGATTTTCTGAAAACCACCATACTGATTTCCAGAGTGATTATAAAAGTTTGCATTCTAATCAGCATTGGAGGAATGGATTATTATGCATCCTCTCCAACATAAGCTATCATTGGTGCTTTTGATCTTAGCCATCCCGAAAAATATAAAATGGTGTCTCAGAGTCATTCTGATTTGTATTTCCCTAATGGCTAAGAATGTTGAACATTTACTTAAGTGTCTTTGAGCCATTTGAGATTCTTCTGTTGAGAATTCTCTGTTGAGATCTGTACCCCATTTGTAATTGAATTATTTGGTATTTTGATGTCTAATTTCTTGATATCTTTATATATTTTAGAGACAGTCCTCTGTCTGATATGGGGTTGCTGAAGATCTTTTCCCATTCAGTAGACTGCCTTTTTGTCTTATTAACAGTATCCTTTACTTTATAGAAGCTTATCACTTTCAGAAGGTCCCATTTATTTATTGCTGCTCTCAGTGTCTGTGCTATTGGCATTTTATTCAGGAAGTGATCTCCTGTGCCCATGCATTCAAGGCTACTTCCCACTTTCTCTACTATTAGGCTCAGTGTGGTTGGTTTTATGATGAGATCTTTAATCCATTTGGACTTAAGTTTTGTGCAAGGGGATAGATATGGATCTATTTTCATTCTTCTACATGTTGATATCCAGTTATGCCAGCACCATTTGTTGAAGATGTGTTCTTTTTTCCATTGTATAATTTTAGCGTCTGTGTCAAAAATCAGGTGTTCATAGGTGTGTAGATTAATATCTAGGTCTTCAATTTGATTCATTGGTCAACCTGTAAGTTTTTATGCAGATACCAGGCTGTTTTCATTTATGTAGCTCTATAACAGAGCTTGATGTCAGGGATGGTGATGTTTCTGGAAGTTCCTTTATTTGTACATGATTGTTTTGACTATTCTGTTTTTTTTCCCATATGAAATTGAATATTGTTCTTTCAAGGTCTGTGAAGAAGAGTTTTGGGATTCTGATGGGGATTGCAATGAATCTGAGATAGCTTTTGGTAGGATTGACATTTTTTCTATATTGATAACTGCTTATCCAAGAGAATTAAAGATTTTTTTCATTCTCTGGTATCTTCTTCAATTTCCTTCTTCAAAGACTTAAAAAGTTCTTGCTGATCAGGCCTTTTACTTTTTTTGGTTAGTGTTACACCATGATATTTTATGTTATACATGGCTATTGTGAAGGTAATGTTTCTCTTATTTCTTTCTTTCTCAGTTTCTTTGTTGTCTGAGGTTTCTGTCCCACCTGGTTCCCGCAGTTGTTAAGTCCCAAAGAAATCATACAGAGTTCTACATTAACTATTAACTGATTGGCCCAATAGCTGAGACTTCTTATTAGCTCTTATAACTTCTATTAGCCCATTATTCATGTCTATGTTAGCCATGTGGCTCAGTACCTTATTTGGTGAGACAGCCACATCTTGCTTCTTCTGTGGCTGGGTCAAGAGTGTGAAAAATACTTCCTTCTTCCCAGAATTCTCCTGTTCTCATTGACCTGCCTCTATTTCCTGTCTGGTTGTTCTGCCTATACTTCCTGTCTGGCTATTGGCCGATCAGCGTTTATTTAAAATATAATTGACAGAATACAGACTATTGTCCCACACCACTTCTTTAACATTTGTAAATAGGAGGGTTACTGATCTTTTTGAGCTGATCTTGTATTCTGCCAGATTACTGAAGGTATTTAGCAGCTGTAGGAGTTCCCTGGTAGAGTTTTTGGGTTTGACTTCTTCCTTTCCAATGAAAGTTTAACTTCTTCCTTTTTATCCCCTTGATATCCTTTTGTTGTCTGGGATGAAGCTTACTTGATGATGGTGGATGATTTTTTTTATGTGTTCTTGGGTTTTGTTTTCCAGTATTTTATTGAGTATTTTTACATCCATGTTCATGAGTGGGACTGGTCTGTAATTCTCTTTCTTGGTTGAGTTTTTGTGTGGTTTCGGTATCAGTGTAATTGTAACATCATAAAAGAGTTTGGAAATGTTTCTTCTGTTTCTATTCTGAGGAAAAATTTGAGGAGTATAGGTATTAGCTCTTCTTTGAAGTTCTGATAGAATTCTGTATGAAACCATTCAGCTCTGGGCTTTTTTGGGTTGGGAGGCTTTTGATGACTGCTTCTATTTCCTTGCAGATTATGGGTCTATTTAAATTATTCATTAGGTCTTGATTTAATTTTGGTATGTTGTACTTATCCAGAAAATTGTCCATTTCTTTTACATTTTCCAATTTTGTAGAGTACAGATTTTTGTAATATGACCTAATGATTCTCTGCATATCCTCCTGCTGCTATTTCCCTCTTTTAATTTCTGATCTTGTTAATTGACTGTTCTCTCTCTGACTTTTGAGTAATTTGGATAAAGGCTTGTGTATCTTGTTGATTTTCTCAAAGAACCATGTCTTTATTTCATTAATTCTTTGTAGTGTTCTCTTTGTTTCTATTTTATTGATTTCAGTCCTCAAAGTGATTATTTCCTGTCATCTATTCCTCCCAGGTGAGTCAGCTTCTTTTAGTTATAGAACTTTCAGGTGTGCTGTTAAATTGCTAATGTGAGATTCCTCCACTTATTTGTGTAGGCACTTAGTGGTATGAACTTTCCTTTTAGCACTGCTTTCATGGTGTTGCATGGGTTTGGGTACGTTGTGCCTTCATTTTCACAGATTTCTAAGAAGTCTTTAATTTCTGTCTTTATTTCTTCCTTGACCCAGAGGTGATTCAATTGAGCACTGTTCAGTTTCCATGAGTTTGTAGACTCTGCAATTAGTGGTATTGTTAAATTTTGACTTTAAACCATGGTAATTTGATAAGATAGAGGGGGTTGTTCCAGTTATTTTGTATCTATTCGGGTTTGCTTAGATACCAAGTTGATTTGCCACATTCCTAGCTTTTCCAATTGTCTGGCATTTCAAGTAAAATTTAGATTCTGTCTTCACAGCTCCAAAGACAGCAAACTGGAGCTCCGTGTAGGAAGTACAACTTTTTTCTAAGTTCTATGACATTAACAGTTTTTGAACTTTGGTGTAAGCCTCCATGATGCTTTACCCTTGAATTTGCATTACTGTAAAACGAGTACCCTATGAATGATATCAAGTTCAGCTAAAATGTAGCCTGTCTCCTATGGACCACAGTCAGAGACGGCCTTTGTGAACCTTTAGGTGTCAGTCTGGGCATTCCTATTGGGTACCTAGATGTATTCTATCTTCTCAGATGCTCTCAAATGAATTTGTACTGTTATACTTAGTTCTCTTGATGGGTGGGGTCTTAACTTCAAGGTGCTCTTTCTGTTATCCCAGTGCAAAGGACAAGATTCCTGATGTTTCTCCTTAATAATCAGAGCTGCTTTGTCAAAATTTGCAATGATCCCAGTGTCACCAGGGTCTCAAGCTCCTGTGCTCACTACACTGCACATTTTTATCAACAGCTTTAACCAGTTTCATATATTTCCCCATCTTTATGCGTAATCATATTCTACCACTTTACTGCAAATTTGGGCAAATAAAATAAGCAATAGGCATACGAGAGCCTGAATGTTATGTTATTGTGAAATTTTCCTACATCAAACATCTTAGTCCAGTGTTTTTGAATTCAGTCTCTGTCTGATTTTCAGGACACAGGCAGAATACAGCCAGAGTCTTCATGAGAATATAAAACAAGTACCTTGAAGTCCAATTTCCAATATAGCCTTAGTTACTGAGGGAGATCTCATGGTCTGATTGCTACTGTCTGAATGTATTTACAGTGTCATTCTGGTTTTCCACACTCTGCTCAGAATTGCCTATTAAACTGTGATTCTACGACATCTCTAGCATTCTTTAAAGGCACAGGCCTTTAAAGAAATTCTAAATACTTATGATACCTGTGGCCTGGTTGAGTTACTACAACATCTCTATTTTTCTAGGACCAGTTTTCTCTCAGTGTTTTTTCTCAAGGCAGTGACCCAGTGCTTGACAAGAATAATTTTTGTAGGTCAAGAGTTGAGGGTTCAGAGTTTATTACAGCATAAAACCATGGCTGATTTCCTGGTAGAAAAGGCTGTGACTGAATCTCCTCTTATTTTACAGATCAATAAGCAGAGATCGCATAGGAACTAGATCTTGTTCATAAACTTCAAAGTCTCTCCTAATGCACACTCCTTTCTCAATATCTGTATCCAAAAAGTGCTGCAACCTTTCAGAACAGTACCACTAGGTGGAGAGCACTGTTTAGCCCCATAAGTCTGTGGGGCGCCTGAATCTTATGCTATAGACGAATAGAACAATTTGAATAATCTTCTGTTGGTGGCCTAGGGGCTTTACTGGCTATATTCTGAAAGACTGTGCATTGAGAATCTACTGTTAAAATAAAAATGTATGAGCATGGAACTTGGGTGATGGCATATTATAATACACCTTTCACATACACATGATGACTAAATGCAAAATTTCTGGAATTGGTGACTCTTGCTGGCAATCTCTGTGCCCGTAAGTGAGGTAGAACTAGAGGGATCCCTAGCATGCTGGCCAGTCAGTCTGGTCTAATAGATAAAGTCAAGATTAGTCAGATACTCTAGCTCAAAAGACATGGTGTTCTAGATGAAAACACCTCTTCTGCCCTCTGCCCTCCAGATACACCTGTATGTTTGCACTTATCTACCTATTAACAGGATCTTACATACACAGTTTTACACATGAAAAACACTGTGACCACGGTGTATGTCTCAAATTTTCATGTTTCTTTTACTTGTTTTAAAAATACTTTTTTTCGCCGGGCGGTGGTGGCGCACACTTTTAATCCCAGCACTCGGGAGGCAGAGGTAGGCGGATCTTTGTGAGTTCGAGACCAGACTGGTCTATAAGAGCTAGCTCCAAGGCTACAGAGAAACCCTGTCTCGAAAAACCAAAAAAAAAAAATACTTTTTTTCCTAAAAAATTTATTTATTAAAGCATCTCAAAATTAAAATATAATTACATCTCCTTCCACTCCTCTTTCCTTCCTTGACCTCTCTTATGGACATCCATGCTCCTCAAATTGATGACTTTTAAGAAGAATTATTTACTGGCCTATTATATTTAGTGATAATATATACTTAGGAATATGAAGTCTTCTAAAAGAGTACAGAGGTTGCATTACACTGAAGCTGTAATTTTAGCGTATTTTTTTTTGGTAGTAAGAAGAACGAGCAGGGAGCTGTAACTGACAGTATTAGTAACAGTAGTAACACCGAGAGGAGGCTTTTTTTTGAATAGTTCAAAATTTCATTTTTCTCTCTAATTATTGACAAGAACTATGACTTAATTACCATTGCTAGGTATCCATTGGACTCATGGCACTAAGAATAGCAATAGGAAAAATCAACAGAAATCTAGTGTTTTTTTTTTTTTGTGAGAGAAAAGTTACATGTTTTAATTGAGTGGAAATTGACATTATCTTTAGATATCACAGTGAGAAATAGTTCTGAACAGCTGACAGAATACTAAAATTCCATTTAAATCATTTGACCCAAACATGAACAAAATGAAGAATTCTGAGGGACAAAACTGAAAATTTGAAGTGAAATATACTTTAGTTCCTTTGCTTCACCCTCAATCTTCCTATTAACGTGGGCTGATTCACATGGGCGCAGCAACAGCAAGGCTCTAGAACCTGACTCTGTCTTTTGTGTCAACTCAACAAGTTCCCAACATTGACTTTTTCTCCAGTTTCATATTCAAGTTACCAGGCATTTTGTGTTAACACGGAAACTTTCATAGAACAAATACCTGCCAAACAGTCACTATTCCAAATAGTCACAGTACTATTCCGTGATAGGTAATGCTCTTCACCACCTACAGACCACACACACAAATGTATATATGCTTGCATACATATGCAAATACATAAATGTATACATCATATACATATGCATACAACATACATATACACATACATAAATTTAACCTACATAATAATGCCATAAGCAATTTCTTTTCGGGATATTTATATATCCCACGTGATTTTTATCATTGCTATCTCATTGTAACCAGAAGTAAGCTTATTGTTGCTATCATTTCCATGTTGCAGTTTAAGCTGTTGTCAGATATAATTGGAATTCTCTCAGAGCCCACACAGCTAGTACCCTGCAGAACTATAGATAGAGCATCAAGTTCAGCAGTGCACCAATAAAAGTAAAAGTGGTAGAAACAAACCTCTAGGTTTTAAAAGTAACAAAAACCTAAGGGTCATGCCTATTATCTTAACACTTATGAAGCTGAGGCAGAAGGATTGCCATGAGATAGAGGTTACTCTGGATTACAGAGTTCTAGGTTAGGTGGGAATGCAGGATGAAACCATGTCTAGAAAAGAACAATAAAACTAAGCTATATATATATATTCAACCCACACAATAATGCCACAAACACCTTCTTCCAGAACCTGGAAACAACCTAGATGCCCCTAAATAAAAGAATGAATAAAGAAAGTGTGGCACATCTACACATTAGAGTATTACTCAGTGGTTAAAAAAAATGACATCTTGAATTTTGGATGCAAATGGATAGAAATAGAATACAGCATCCTGAGTGAGATAACCCAGACCCCAAAATGTGAATATGGTATGTACTCACTCATTAGTGGATTCTAGCCATAAATAAAGGACACTGAGCCTATAGTTTGCAATCCTAGAGAAGCTAAGTAATAAGGTGAACCCAAAGATAAACATATATAGATCTTCCTGGAAATTGGAAGCAGACAAGATCGCCAGGCAAAAGTTTGGAGTAGGGGTGGAGGTGGGATAGAAGGAAGGGAAGAGGGGGAGAGAGAAAGGAGAAGGGAAGAAGTGGGGAGAGCTTGGGAGAGTGGGATGGTTGAGATGGAAGAAGGTCTGATATGGGAGCAGGGGAAAAAGATATCTTAATTAAGAGAGCCATTTTAGGGTTGGCAAGAGGCTTATTGTTCAAGCTAACAGATGAAAATGAATCAGTTCTACATATGTAATCGTTTAGAGCTATCTGAACTAATCATACTTTGCTACAATTTTTGTTCATAGTCTCAGTAACCCTGGTGACTTAGTCAATGACTAAATAATAGTTAAATAAGTTAAACAAATAAATGGTTGAGCAAACATTTGTTTGTAAGCTTCTATATATACAGCCTTTATAACACCTATGGTGTCTTTACAAATGGGAAGCTAACATTTGTGCTTATATTGCTACTTCTAGGCAAGGTGTCCCGAATTGTTTAAGATGCAGTATACTTATCTTTTAGACTCTCTGAAACTAAGATGTAGCAAAATGATGTATTCATCATTTGGAGGAAAGATTATTAGATATAAAGTTCAGCACATGAGATTTAATTCTGGTCCAGCTTAAAACTACTTGTGTAACCTTTGGCAAGCCTCTTCTAAAATGAGAGAATTGAACCCCACATATCTATGCTTCCTTCCAATATTAATAATGGTTTGAGTGTGTGATTCCATCCATCTGCTTGCTGCATGTATTACTGCTAAATGGCTAATTTCCAGAGAGGGTCAGGGTTTTCTAGACTCAACAAATATTATTTTGATGTATTACATTTGCCAGACAGAACAATAAGCTTCCATTAAACAAAGACATCATTAAGTGAGGACCAGTTTATTGAATGGAGGCAACATTATACATTTTCTGAGCATTCTCAGATGTTTGTAAGTTGTAGGCAAGCAAACTCATCCGGCAAATATTTTATATGTGTCTACAACTTCATTCATTCACCTCATGTGCTACTATGTTCATAAATTCGGGAGCTATCAAAATCAATTAAAAATTATTAGACAAAGAATTCTCAAGGCTGTTTTCTATGCAATGAATAAGGAGTTATGTTATTGACAAGAATAAAACGTAAAATATTTCCATAAGATATATGAAAATGGTTAATCGGACCATCACAGAGTCCTTAGCTTAAAATGCCACTTAGTTATTTTAAAAAGTGTTTATTATTAAACCATCAAACAGTTTGCAATATTTTTATCTGTTCATGTATATATTTGTACAACCTCCATGCATTGCTATAAAGAAACTAAATCTTTTTCTTCTCAAAACCTATTATTAACTTTATTCAAGAAGCCCAAGGGTATTTAAGAACAAAACAAAAGTAATCTTGGACTTCAGTCAAGTTACACAAAGAAGTAACACTTGGGGATAAGTGTCTTTATTGTGTTTGTTTATTTTTGTTCCCTTTTAAAACAGTGAATTGTGCCTTTCATTATAAAGGAATGCACACTATTGTGGCTTAATATATAATGTTAATTAGTTTATCCATATATATATATATGTGTGTGTGTATATACCACACCAAACGTTATTTGATGTACAAAGTCAGAACTGGTTGTAACTTTTACATGAAAAGCTTAAGACCACCCAACTTGAGTTAGTAATTACTTCAGCAAATGGCTGTATGCTTTTGTTTAGGAAAAATGCATTTAAGAATATGAGCTTTGAGACCTTTTAAAGTGATAATTTCTTTTTACTGTTTCTAATATTTTTCGCTGAAAATATTTTTCCATATATTATATTCTGTTTATAGCTTCACCTCCCCAATTTCCTCCATGGTCCTTCCTACTTAGCTACCATCCCAAATCCATACCTTTCAATTACCTATCTCAGTAGAATACAGATAAGCATTTAAAATAATAATGATGATGATAATAAAAAATATAAAATAAAACAAAAAAACAAAAAATAGGACAAAACACACACAAGAGCCAAAGGACAAGCTCAGAAACACTTATAGACACAGAGATAGTCTCATTCACATGCATAAATAGCCAATAAAAACACAAAGCTAGAAACCGTCATATATATGCAAGTGACCTATAAGCCTTAAGAAAAAGAAAAAGGTCTGACAAAGCATTATGGGACCAAAAACCTACAAAAACGTCATTGACCTTGTCTTGTGTTGGCTGTATTCTGCTTGGCATGGGTCCAGTAGTTTTTATTCACAGCAATAATGCATTGGAGAACACTAATTTTTTATATGTGAGTTTTTATCAATTAGAGATAACTTCTGATTTAGGGATGGAGGCTTGTGTCCACTTCCCTTCTTGGTGCTGGGATACCATCTTGGCCAGAATACACAGACCCTGGGAAGGGGCCATAGTTTCTGTGAGTTCATAAGTGTATCAGTTTTGGTGTGTTTAGAAATGCCTTCTTTCCTTGGTGTCCTCCATTTTGTCTGGCTAACATTTTTCACATCTTTTTATGCAAGGTTTCCTGGACCCAGGGGTGAGGAGGAATTTAATGGAGACTTCTCTTTTAGGGCTGCATGTTCCAATGTCTCTTGCTCACTGAATATTTTCTCACTGTGGGTCTGTGTATTTGCCCTCACCTACTGCAAGAGGAAGCTTCTCTATTGATGGCTGAGCAAGGCACTGACCGATGAGTATCGCAGAATGCCATTAGGAGTCATTTTATATCTATGTTTCTTTAGCAGAACAGGAAGTATTTGTTTTCCCCTAGACCCGTGGCCTGTTTACTCTCATGTTTTGGAACCTGAGCAGCAACAAGAATGGGTTCTCTTTCATGAAGTGAGTCTTAAAACCAATCAGACATTGGTCAGTTCATCCCATAAGGTTCATACCTCTTTGCATGAGCTCACTTTATACAGGTAGGTCACCATTGTAAATCAAAGGGTTTGTGTGCAGAGTATCTTCTAGTTTTATAGACACTCATCAGCAGGAGCTCTAGGTAGGCATATAGGTAGGTAGTCTAGGTGTTGTCTTCAGCAACCGGGGGAAGAACCATACCACAATAACAAAATAATGGGAATCAACAAACAGCACTCACTAATAACTCAACACCCATGGTCTCAAAAGTGATAATTATTTAATGCATTCTTCTTATGAGAGAAATTGAAAAAATTATTGTGAAATTTGAATTTGATTCCAAAAGAAATATTTGATGAAATGAAAGGGTTAGCCTTCATCTTCAAAAATGGTTCAGGTTAAATCTCCTATCTGATAGTTTTTAATGAATCCAACTTTCTGTTTAATCTAGGATGAACTATTCTACAATTTGAGTTACATCAATCCTTTAAAGAAAGCAGCATGTTAATGTCTCCAGATTTCTGAGCTACTTTACCATTTTCCTCACCTAGCTCAGATTTTAGATGCTGACATTTCAAGAACTTTTTGCAATTACATAAGCACCTCTCCCATTAGATCATCACACACTTCAGAACCTAAGAAGGCTGTGAGCTGGGTCGATACATCCTCCCCTCACCCCAGAGGTCCCAGGCAACATCACACACTTACAATCCAGACTCAGCAATACACAGAAAAACTGACCCCTGCCACACATTAACTTGGCCTGCTTCTCTGTGTGTTGTATATAGGCGGAGAGAGGGTGTGTGTTCCCCAGCACCCAGCTCCCAAGCCCCCAGCCACTGGCCCGCACAGCTACTGGTGGCTGCCTGCACCCGAAATAACCACATGACAAACTGGATTCATTTAAACTCTGCCTGGCTTATTATCACTAGCCTTTTCTTGGCTAGCTCTCATAATTAAACTAACCCATTATAAAAGTTTGTAAGTCACCACGTGGTGACGTACTGGAAAGGTCTCTAACCTGCACCCATCTCCGGCGGCGGCTCGTGGCTTCTGTCCTCACTTCCTTCTTCTCCTCCCAGAACTTCCGTTCTGTCTACTCCGCCCACCTAAGGGTTGGCCTAACTATAAGCCAGGCAGGTCTTTTTATTTAGCCAATCAAGGCACAGAAATACAGGTGGACCCTCCCACATCTGTGGTTTGGCATTCACCTTATTTGTTTCTTCTGAAGAAGAAGAGCGGGGGCTGGAGAGATGGCTCAGAGGTTAAGAGCACTGGCTACACTTCGAGTTCCCAAAGGTCCTGAGTTCAATTCCCAGTAACCACATGGTGGCTCACAACCATTTGTAATGAGGTCTGGTGCCTTCTTCTGGCCTGCATGCATACAAGCAGACAGAATGTTATATACATAATAAATAAATATTTTTTTTTAAAAAAAGAAGAGCTTGCTCTGTTTGTTGGGCATGAAACTCTCAACTTCAAATTCCAACATAAGGCGTTAAAGGTCTTTTAGCCTGAAGAGATGATGTGAACCCAAGTCTCTGTACTGCCCAGCTTTTCAGTCAAACCCATTCCTTGCAATATCTCTTGAACAGTGTCAGTACCTGGAAGACACAGAAGGTCAAAGGAGAGGTCATCTTGGTTGCTGTTAGCATTCAGTCACGTCATTCAAAGGTGTGTCAGACAGCTTTTGGCTTCCTGTCATGTGGTGGAATATCTGCCCAACGCTACGGTGTGACAACATCTTTACATCTTTCCCACCTTCTTTATCTAGTGTAAGCACCACCGTCATCGTGTTGCTCTCAGCAGATAATTCCTGTAGAAAACCCTCCCACTTAACACTTTTCAGTAAGATACCACAGCCACGCATTTGATTGTCTTCTTCACTATGAAAAGCAGAGAACTTCTGTATCTCTCTAATGACAGCTCACTTTTTTTTTATTCTGTACGTTCAGTCCATCTTATACCGGAATTTCCAGAAAACTCCTTTAATTTTTCTTTCCTCTCCCCTTTTCTATACATTTCCCTCCTCCATTATGAGGAGGCTCCATATCCTTTGAGGTACTCAAAGATTCCACTGTTAATGTAACAATCATAGACAACTCACACAGGACTCTACTGCTTTCCGTGACGTAATCTTCTCATGTTCTTTTCAGCCAATCTTCTAAAAACAAATAAGGATTTGTGGGACTGAGAAGGTACGCAGTGGTTAAAAGTCTTGCTCTGCCAACCTGCGGAGTGGAGTGCAGGGCCATATAGCCCACAGAAACATCAGGCAGTATGATGCTCACATGAAATTCTGGTGTTGGGAAGGGAGAGAGAGAGGGGATTCTCAGCATGTTACCAGCAGGACCCTCATGTTACACTGAGAGCTCTGGGTTCAATTGGAATATCATTACTCAATAACAAGGTGGAAAGCAGTGTTGGACATCGACACACATACAGACAAAGGGGGAAATGATTTCTATTATGCTACTATTTGTTTTTAGCAGTTCTAACCCTCATTTCAGGCCTCTCTGAATTGAATTCAGCTCCATTGTTTTACCACAATGACTTTGCTAATCTCATTAAAGTAGTTGAAACAGCGGCAACAGTGATGCACAAGGAGTAGCAAATAGTCCAGGGAGCAACAGTGATGTTAGAAGTCGCGGGAGGTACAAATGCCCAGCAAATTTGGGGAATGAGGAAATAAACACTTGCAAAGAGAGCTTTACTGTTACTGTAGTCAAGATCAAGATGCAGAGTAGCCTAACTTGTCCTCTTCTCTCAGATGTATGTCATGGTCTAAGTTACTTGTCTCTGGTACTTGGGCTTTTTAACTCTTTCTCTAATGTTCTGCTTCCTGTCTTGCAGCTGCCTGTCCACCACGTGGTGGCCTTCCATGCCAGCTTAACAAAAATGCCATGGCTCTGCCCCCTTTCTGTCTGTCTCTTACGGGAAGCTGCCAAGATGTCTTGGAGCTTTTCTTTTAAATTCTACCCTACCCCCTCCCCCCACACACACACCAAAATGCGTGCGCTTCTTTTGGGTCCATGCACAAATTATTTCATTAAAGAATTATAGTAGCAATGACTGATTCCTCTAGTAATATGTGGCACTGCACTTGAAGTCCCAAACTTTCCAGGGAAGTCACAGTTGTCTCATTAGTGGTGACTGGTGGCACTGTGGCTAGGAATGATTTTAGGTGAGAATAAAAAAATGCAAAAGCATGCTGTTGGTAGTTTAGTGCTTTAAAATTACCTTTCATGTGAAACATTCAAAATACGAATTAAGATACAGAAAACCCAGAACAAATTTTTCAGTACAATGTTTTTAATGAGGTATTTTATTACGTTTCCAACCTGCTTTCAATACAGTTTCTTATTTATATAAATACTGAGAAAAACATACAGAAACAGAAAGCAGTCAAATTATTGAGCTTTTTTCAGCATAGGAATGAAATATTGAGAAATTATGGCTTCCAGTCATAATAAGATTAAAACAGACTCTTGTTATTTTGAGGATAATTGCTTTATTTTTTTAACAGTTCTCGCTTATTTCCACCTATTTCCAGAAGTTCTGTCTTGTTAAACTGCCAACTGAAAACTAATTCCATTTCTTCTGTTATTGAATATTTTGTAAAAGCTACCAAATTTATGTTCACATAAGAGAATTTTAAAAAAGGGAGCCAAAAGAAGTCTTAGGCTCTGGTCTAAAAACATACATCATCCTAAGTGGTTATAAATACTATGCTTTCATGCAATACAAACTGCATGGAAGTAAAAATTATCAAAATATGTTTTACTCAATTTATTAGGTATATACTTTATTTGCTAATATAATTGACCCAATGCTTCTCTTGTACATAATTAATTGTAATTGTGAGTTAAATGTATCTCCATGTTCATATAACCCATTTTATTTATGAATTGATTTGAGTAGAGCATAAGGGCAATGAGCAAGGCACTTTTGCAAACAGACAAGATCCATTATACGTTATGAAACATGCAGAGATTTAATATAAAATTCCTGAAGAAAGCTATTGTTGGTGAACGAAAAATTGTATTTGATATACCCTCATTATCTATACAGAAAATAACAAATGAAAACAAATTAGGAGATAAGAAAAGATAAAATAATTCTTTCAGTGATGCGTATAGTCAGCTGAAATAGAATAAAATCAGGTGTGTGAAGCTAAATAATGTCATCACTTGATTTAAATTCAAACAAAAGGAGATGCTATGAGTTAACTTCACTTTTTGAGACTGAAAGTATGAAATATATTTATGAGATCTCATGCAACAGAACACTGAAAATAAGGAGTGTGATTAACTTGCATGTTAAATGAAAACTGTTCTTACAAAACCCAGTTGGAGCTCTTGGGATGGAAAAACATGACGAAGCTGAAGACTGACAATGATGCGAACACAACCCATCATCTGCTATCTTTGCTAGACAAGACACCAGACTGACCTTTACCGATCACCAACTGGTAAAGGAAAACCCACAGCTCTTTGTGAATTAACAGTTTTTGCTGCTTCTATACAGTTCAACACAATTTCTTTTTGACCACCTCTTCCTTACAGAATGAGTCCTCTAAAAGAAATAACATGTGACAACTGTGTGATTTCCATTATATTCACAAAGGAGGCTTGGGGACAGGACAATGTGGACATTTAGCGAGCAATATCTTTTCCTACCGTATGACAACCTTAAGAGGAACGGGGTAGGGGTGGATAAAGAAAGAATGGAGAGATTGCCTAAGTTCAATAAAGATTGCTGAGCCTAGTGGTTCTAACTCAGATAGATAAACCACCAGTGGGGAAAATACAACTCGAATGGAAGACAAGGAGTAAAAGAAACAGTCACACTCTTAAATTCAACTTACTTATTACTTCTTGCATTGTTTCCTATTTGTTCAAAGATACACATTATATTTTTCCTAAGATAAAGCAAATTTATTTCAAGGTAAAATCTTTATTTTTTTCCAGTTTTGATTCCATAGTTTAATAAGTCATACGCAATGGGATTGATCCTTTGCTTCACTGCATGTTCACGCTATAATTTTTATCACTATGTTCTGATCAATAAGTTACCACAGTTTGATTTAAATATAGATCTATTACATAATATTTACCTTGGGGGAATATAAAAGTTTAATGTTCAATGTCAAATGTCTATTTATATAATTCAGCAATGGGAAAAGCTAGAGTAGACACAAATTGTTACTATGTGATGATGAGTTCCAGGTGCTTCTGTACTCTGAATGGTACTGAAATAGCCAATCAGAATGTTTAATTTATATGTATAGTTGTCTCCACCTTGTCCCTTATGCTGTACACATCTGCTCATAAGTTTGGAATTTAGAAGTGCAATCCTCAACAAATTGCTATGTAAATTAAAGAAAACACAATTAGACACTATTAGACACATAAAACACAAAATTTCCAATTCCAAATTTTACATCAGTAGGACAATATAAAAACTAATTTCTGTATATAAATATAGACAAACCAGCCTACTTGGTTGCACATATACCTAATGTTAACAACACAATTCAAGTGCAGACATTTTAATGAGTTATTTTCTCATTATCTCTATGCTGAAATTTAAAATATTTTCTTACACCATGAAAATTGTTCACGTACAATTTTGATAACTTATACTTTATTTATATTTATTGTTAGATTTTAAAACATCTTTTTAAATATCCCTAGACTATTCCTCTATTTAAATTAATTATAAAGATACAACCATTAGGATTATGTGTGGATTCTGCATCTACCAGGTTTGTATTTTATGGTTCCACCTTGGTAAACCTTTCGACATTCTCTTCTAGATTCCTAACATGTGGCACACCATAATTGCCGTCCATGGTCTCCCATCTCTGTTGGCTTCCTTCCAGGATCTTTCAGTAGCTGTACTGACGGAAGGTGAAGAGGCAAGGAGAAACAGGAGTCATAGATTTTCTATTAGTTTCTTATCAGGCAAATAGCATCTTACAGATGACTGGGTCTTCCTGAAATGGAGGTGCTTGAGAGATGCCATGGTGATGAAGGATCTAGATTAAAAAAAAAACATATAAATTAGGCAAGCAGGGCAATGTTGTCAAAACTGTGACATAATGCTCAGTACCACAGAAACTGACATACACCCTTTAAGAGCAAAAATGTTTTACTGAAAATTTCTTTTCTCCTTTAAATCAGAGTCAAGTTTCAAAGGTGGGAGTTAGGAAGCATTTAAGTAGTCTTTCTAACAACATTTCTTTTGTTTCTGTGGATTGGTCTGTTTACAAGCATAGCCTTCCCGTGTGTGTGTGTGTGTGTGTGTGTGTGTGTGTGTGAGAGAGAGAGAGAGAGAGAGAGAGAGAGAGAGAGAGAGGAAGGCAGAGCACTGACTCTGACTCTACCTCTCCATCCTCTGTACAGAGACAGGGTCTCTCACTTTAACCCAGACCTAAGTGAATTGGTCCAACCTAGCTCTCCAGCATATCCATGAGACCGGCTGACTTCACCTCATCCTAAAGGCCCAGAACTGGTATTTCAGAAGGACGGCCACTCTGGCCTGGCACTTACCTGACTGGGGAGTCAAGCTCTGGTCCTCAAGCTTTCACAGCAGCTGCCTTACCTTCTCTCAAGTTCTGAAAATAATATTTTGAAACAAATCTTTCAGTCAAGTTAAAAGCCTAGGAAAAGTCAGGTGCCCGTGGGGCATGCCCATAACCCCTGCATTCATGAGGCAGAGTCAGACAAATCTCTAGGAGTTAAAGGGCAGCCTGGTCTAGAGAGCAATTTTCAGCAAAGCCAGGGCTTTAAAGAAAAGGCAAAGAAAAGCTATAGACATTGAAATATTGAAGTTAATTCAATCTATTTTAACACTCATGAAAAGTCATGGCTATTGCGGTGAAGTATAGACTCAAGTCTGGAGTCAAATATTCAGCAGAGACATAGTATATGCTCTATTCCATATAATAAACACTGGGCCTGTAGGGGAGAGAGCATTTATTGGACCACTGAGATTCTTGTTTTCATAGCCGGTCATTTGCTACTTCATGGATCTGAGGATGTGACTTAAAAAAAAATCAATATATCTCAAAGGTTATTTCTTTAAATAATATTTCCTATGTGGGGATATTTTATTTTTAGGTAAATTAATAGCTCCTGGATACATAATTACCCAAATTAAAGTAATGAGAAAATTTCAGCATAATATATTTATTAATTAATGCACACAATGGAATTTGATTATATTTACACCCTCTCCCAATTCCTACTCCTAACTCTTTAGGATCTTCTCCAAACCTCCACTGCCATTACCAATTTCATGCCCCTCCTTTTTTTTCTTAAAACAAAACAAAACAAAACCACTACATTCAATTTGTGCTACCTGTCTATACGTTGAATGTATGAGATGGAGTGTCACTAAGGACCACATTTAGAGAAGGCAGATTCTCGTTTCCCTTACCCTCTCCCTAGCTAGAGCAGGGACTTGTGAGTTCCTCTTCCATTCATGCTAGAATGTAGATGGGTTTAATCTTCTGTGAAGTTGTGTGCAGGAACCACAGGTACTTTGAGTTCGTGACTGCCCCAGTCCCATCACACAGAAAATACCATTTAACCCCATTTGTCTCCGACATCTGTCTCTTCTACGCTTTCTACTCCCCAGACCTCCCTGTGAGTTACTTTACTGTAATAACAAAGAATGCCTGTGAGGGGGAAATATGTCAAAAGCAAACAGAAAATAATCATCTGTAGGCAGAGACTGACGGTTTACTTTGATATATAGAAAAAACATCTGATTAAGCCAAATAATTGGACAAGAAATATAAGGTTACAACATACTTGGAGTATAAATGAGCCCCAGTAAAAGCCTGTGAGAGAGGTCTGTGTGTGTCCTGGTGTTCATGTTGGGGACATTCTTGACATTTTTGTGTGTGTGTTACTTTATATGACATTTGTTGATGAATGAGATAAATGTATGTGCATGGTAAAAAAAATCAAGAATTTTAAAATATTTTAAAACTTAGAGCAGGCTTGTACATGAAAGTCTAGGCAACATTTCCATTAAAATGCATAATGCTGAAGAGTTTTCCATTAAATTCTATAAATTCTAAATAGTCCTTACCAGAGAAATCATGATAATCAGAAGTCTGTAGTTCACATGTGTAGAGGATTTAAAATGCAGGTAAATGAGTCACACAGAAGGACAGCTCACTGTTCTAAGGTTCTGTTGTCTCCTCTGACATCTTTCAGAATGAAAACTAGGATTTGGGCAACATTTGTCCATGTTTGAAATAAACGATACATGGAAAAAGTTTAAACATGTGAATATTGTTAAACATCAATTATTCCAATTTTAAGAAGCATTACAAAAAATAAAAATTCCCAAAGTTTAAAGGTTTTCAGGTGAATTAAAAAAAAGATACAAAGAAAGTGATGCAATTTACTTTGTCAATAATGATACATTGAATTGTGTCAGTTGGAAAACGACTTCTTCATATATATAGTAGCTGAGAGCTTTCGTAACACGTTCACTGAAATATTAGTACTTGTGAAACCAACATACATGTTTAAAAATTAATCTTATTTCAAATGTTGATAAAATTAATTTAAAATGGGGCAAATGGAAATGTTGAAAATCATAAGGCATAATTTAGATTTTTATTTATTGGAAAATCATTTGGAGGATAAATTTTTCTTCAAAGAAAAGATGCATTTCTAATATTTTATTTTAAACAATTTCACTATGGATACCCAATGTATCTGCACAGATAGGTGAGTCATATATTTAAATGTGACTCTATATTGTGATTATGTATTTATATATAATAGTTTCTGTATGAAGAACTCAACACCATACAGAACTTTATGTTTGAATTTGTCAAGTTAGATGTAAATAGACTATATAAAGAAAATAAATATTTTCTTTGCAGGATTCAGTTTTGTTTCTAAGGTATGTGGAAATGTAACACAATAGTTTCAGCTATCTATGGATTAATTTTTAGTCAACTTGATTTAGTATAGTGATGTTGATGTAAACATGTCTCCTCGCATAACTATGGTGTTGTTTCCAGAAAAATGTAGCTCAATAAAAAAGAAAAAGTGGGCTGAGCATCAGTATTCATATCATATCTGTTCGTATAGTTATGAATATAGACATTTATCTCTATCTGACCTTGGACAGTGTGTGACCAGCTCTCTCATAGTCTGACCACTATGCCTGTTTAATCATGATGATTAAATATCCTCTGATATTTTAAGACAAAGTAAACTCTTCTCTATGTTTCTCCTTGTTAGGTATTTTGGCCAGAGCAATAAGAAAAACATTTAATAGACCATTTCTTTATCCGTAGTACATTTGAATATTATAGTAAATAAATAGTTTGCAGTTGAATTAAGAGAGAACTGGATACTTTACAGTAATTTTATTCTGAAAAATATGCATTCATATCTATGCAACCATAAAAGCCATCATATTATAATAGCTCATTTTTCTGGAGTTGATTATACAAAATAAAAAGCAGCATTGCCCAAATATTACCAAGACATTTATAATCAGGCTAACAGAAAGGAGTTGGATTTGAACATGTTAACCTGGTTGTATAAAGTATATTTTTATTTAATTTAAATATTGTCAAAGTATTATTTTAAAAGTATATGAAAAATAAATACTTCTAACCAGTAAAGATTTTGCAATTATTTATTTAAATTCTAAAATATAAAACATGAAAATAATCATTAAAATCCATGGTTTTATTTCACCGCTGTACTATTATATCATATACATCATTCAGTTGGGACATGCCAGAGCAGGGATCTCATTCACTACGACTGACAACTTTACCAATAAAAATATATTGCAATATGATCACACCTATTTTTTTTTCATATTCCCCATGGTTACTTTTATGCCACAGTAGCAAAGTTTTGTGACTGACACTCTGATATTTCAAAGGTTTAAGCAACAACACACTCACCAACCACGGTCACACTGCACAGGAAGAGCCATTCAAAAATGATCATTTCTGACTCATGCTAACTCACTGAAGGTAGGATGCCCAGGTGAAAGGGGGATGCTACTTCATTCATTCCTCCAAGATCACAGAACTCAGAGAACTGAGAAATGACACAACAATTCTGCTCATCATTTTTTTTTCAAAGTCAAATCATAAAACAGTGCCGATATTTCTGCTCAGAAGGAAAATGAAACCCAGCCACTTGTCTAGAAAAAATACCTAAATATTTGTGAAGAATTTCAGCAAATACTGGAGACAAATTATCTATGCAATCCAAAGAGTACTTACCACATTCTTAAATTATTGAGTTAGCAATAATCTGACTTGGAAAGATAAACACATACAGAAGTTTACAATAAGGCTGTAATATTGGTACTGATCATAAAATAAAATCTATTATTCACCTTGCAGGCAAAGGACTTAAATACATCTTTAACATATTTAAAAGGAAATAATACTGCCTTTTAATAATTAATGAATGTCTGTAGTGATTTTACAATCCAATGTAAATTATCAAGAGGTGATTAAAGATGCTGCATAAAATATTTAAACACTGTGGTGATATTGATATTTCATAATTGTTTAAAACATTAATGGAGGCTGGAACTGTTTTCTAGATTTCCACAATGTGCCACGGAAAATAAACTCTATATAATTTAGTCAAATTATTAATTCCTCTCTGACATATACGTTTCAATGCCTTGCAAATTTTCAGCATCAGCAAAGCAAATGCAAAAGTTGTTTAATAAAATAAGAAAAAATGATAAAATCTATTAGTTTTTGCACATAATTTGAAACACAGTGGACAGGCTGACAGTTGTGCAAACGCCCATGCAGTACCTCCATCCACCAGAACGTGGTTAGGATGAATCACCGCCTCTTCATGTTACCTTGTCCTTTCATTCAAACCCATCATTGTGTCGAAGGACCACATGTTCATACAATGTAACTTCTTAGAGCCTCCTTAGAAAATGAGTTTTCTCCTCCTTCCCATCATGATGGCTCAAAGCCTCTTAGTTGTCCCTATTCTTTCTCAGACCTTGAAGGAAATTCTGAGATGGATTTGTAACTTGCTTCCCGGCTTCCACATAATAAAAATCCTCTTGACATTTTCAGCAACAAAATGTCTCCTTTCATTACTACTGTTCTCAGTATAATGGAAAACTGAAAGTCTAAACTTATAGGGAAATGTTTGCTCAGCTTGTCTCTGCAGCAGGCTAGGTTCCGTAGAGTATGTATTGAGAGAATTTATCTTTTCCATTTTTGCTTTACTGCTTTCATCTTTTAGATCCCCTCTCCTGCCTCAGTCTCTTCAGGATTAGAAATTCTAATCAGCGAGATTCTAATCAGGATTCAGCGAGAAAGAACAGAGATGTCAGAGATAGGAAAAATTTCATTTGAACTGTTTTCTAGCAAAACCACTCCACACGTGGTTCCTGTGAACATGCCCCATTAGAACTTATACTCAAACTTCCGGGAATGTAGATGAGTTGTCTTCTTTCATTGCACATCATTCTCTGTGCATCAGGAATTTATCCTTTCGGGGCGATCAAATGATTTTGTATATTATTCTCATTGACTGCATCTCATCTTTATTCTAATTTTATAAGCTTACCTCTGATCTTCCTGGAATCATAGTTCGCCCCCACAGCACAGCTCAAGTTGCTGGTCACTGCTCCTCACAACGCCATTTCTGAGATATGCTTCAGGAACAGGCTCATGCCTCAGACTCAAGGGAGTGGGTATCAGTCACCCCAGTGGTATTTATGCATTTGGTCTCACAGTTAAAATTAAAGATAGAACTCTTCCCAGAATGTTCTCCATTATCCGGTTTTGGATTTCCATCCAGTGGATGCACCACACCCACACCTTTCCCTTTGACCACTCTTTGTAAGTCTGATTCTTATATCAACCCCCTTTAAATTGTTGAGGGTACTATGGATCCTCAAATGAAACAGGGCGCAACACTGCCATTTGTATAGATAATGCATATTTGTGAATCCCTATGCTGTACACTTTATATTATAAAGATGGAAGTATTGAACGAGTGCCTTCCTCCGCAAATATGTAGAGAATGGTTGAGAGAAAATAATGCAGTTAAATTGCAGTTGAGATGAGTTACGGAAAATTATGGGCTAGAATGAAAATCTATCATGCAAAAATGAGAATAATGTGACAAATCCCTTTTCCAGAAAGTCACAGATATTATTTAAGAAAGTACAAGTAACACAGAAATAATAGAGATTATGGATTATTGGAAGGTAGAGAATATCTCAGGTTGACAGAACCAGAAAAATGTTTGGATCAGTAAGGAACATCAAGACTACCACAACTGGATGATAACGAGTGAAAAGAAAAGAAATAATACATGAAATAATAGTTAAAAAAAGGAGCTAAGTTTAATGGGCAATTTAGGAATTGCTTTACTTTATTCTATTTTTATCTAGCAAGTACATAACATCAAACTCATTTTAAATGACAAAATATGAAAACAGGAGATTTAGGAATTATAAAAAATCCTTATATTTTAGTAAAAATTTTTCAAGCTGGAAGTAGGTAACACATACTTTTAATTGCAGCATTCGGGAGGCAGAGGCAGGTGGATCTCTGAGTTCAAGTCCACCCTGGTATATCTTTATATACAAAAGAGATAATAATAAGAAATAACTAAAAGCAAACAGTCTTTCCTACTCAATAGTCTATTTCCAAACCTTTTCTCCATATTTATGTCTTGTCATGAGGTCATCCTAGTGTTGTTGTTAGGGTTCAAAGGATGTAGATCATGGGATGAGGTCTTGCAAGGTCATCTGTCTTGGGGGTAATACAGGAAGCAGCTCTGAGAATGGGAAGAGTAAGAGACATAAGAAAGTTCTCTTAAGAATCAGAGGCAGTGTTAAGAATCACACCACTGCTGTGAGACACACAGTTTGATTCCTCAAGAATACCTCAGAATGGCTGTCCTGAAGGGCAAAGGCAGAAGAATGTCTGTCCCCAGAGTAGCTGTGACAAGATCAGGTTTAGAAAGTCAGAGGCCCGTTTTAAATCTCTTACAGAAAGTTGGCACTGCAGAAAACCCTTGAAATTTTATCTTAAAACAAGTGTATATATTGATCTCTGTGGCCAGAAACTTAAAGAAAAGAAAGGAGCATAACGGGGAAGAAGGAAACTCTCCATCATAAAGCTCAAAAATGCTTGGGCTGGAATATTGCCTGCTGGCTCCTTCCCTGACTGGCCAGAGGATTCTCTTGGGAGAATGAGCCCTGTGCACAAGATGCTGCTTTTATTGGCCTCTGTGGCTTTTCAACATCTGGCATCAACTCATTGAGTTGGGGGAACTTTCAGGATCATGAATGTTGAAAGTCATGTTGAATTTTTCACAGTGGCTACAGCTACAAGCAAAGGCTACAGGAATGTGGAATAGGCTACAAGAAGCTTAGGATACATATCGCTCGTGTTCCTTCAACCGAAAGCTCATTAAAGCGCTCAGTAATTTTTACTTTGAAGTATGATAGACAATAATAAGCAATACAGAATACAGGAAAACCCATCAAATTGACGGAGGTATTGACTTCGGAGCTGTTGTACAGCCCTAAGGCAGGTGGCTTTGGTTTTTGCTTCTCAGTACTCCATTCCTTCACACCGTACCTTCCCAGTGGATGTGATGGGTTGCCGCTCAGTTCTAGTAAGCTCTTCTTTTCCCATGTGTGCCTTCCCCTGCTGACATGTATAGGAGCACCTGATTTTCCTGTGATCATGTCAGCATTAGCTTCAGTGGATCTAGCAATGGCCTCATCTTTCTGACTATAAGAACAGTATTGAGGTTTTCAGTCTACAGGTTTCCTGATAAGGTAAGGAATGGGGCACCATTTACAAGGTTGTTGTCAAGTTATTTCTGAAATTTCTAATTATGTTTTGGTTCTTCAGTCTTCTGGACGATTCTATTAGCTGTTTAATTTTGAACTAATTTAATTCCTTTCTAAGTTGAAGTAGGTTATATTATTTTCATATAACCATTATCTATGCAATTGAGTGTTTCTTTCCATGCATTTTAAAAATTTTACTTTTAATTGATTGTGTTGAATCTCATACATGAGTAGCGTATTTACACAATTTTTACCCCCTACTCTCTCCTTCCAGATAGGTCATATACTATTTCTTTTTCTTATTGTTACATGTACATACACATATACACACCATATATATATATATATATATATATATATATATATATGACATTAAATGAAAATAACGGAAGTGTGTGATCATGTGTGTGTGGTCTCTGTGTGCGTGTGTGTTTAGGGCTCACAACTTAACATTTAATGACCTACTTGGTGTTTGACCCTGAAAAAGACTAATCTCCATCTTACAGAGCTTTTACTTGCCTGCAGCTTCTCTTTTAATGGTTGGGCCTTCTGAGTTTCCAGGATCCACATTACCGTGCCTATTAGCATTGAACTAGACCAATTTTGGCAACCATGTAGTTGTAATTTTATGAGTTTACCTTTCCTGCTATATACAAGAGTCACCGTATCTCATAAGCACCCTATCCTTCTGGCTCTTAAATCTTTCTGTCCTTTATTTCATGCTATTCCTTGAGTCTTAGGTGATTGGGTTATAGGTGTTTTTATTGGGGTTATGAATCTCATGGTTAGTGGTTCTCTGTATTTTATTTAGTTTTTGATTTCTTAAAATATTTGATCTGTTTTAAAAATAATCTTTTATGAAGAGTAAGAGCTCCACTAATCTGTAGGTATAAGGCTAGGTGTTTAAAATCCTAGACCGAGATGGAGGGGGGAGGGCCTTGGGCTTCCCATAGGGCAGGGTATCCTGCCCCATCTTAAGAAAGCAGGGGGAGGGTGGTGGGGTAGTGGGGGAGCGGGAGGGCCGGGAACAAGGGGAGTAAATGTAAATTTTTCTTTTAACAATAAAAAAAAATAAAATGCGATGAGATATAATATTTTTTTAAGTAGTGATATATTCTTCCTTATGGTCCATACCATTATAAGCTATAAATAATTGGCTATATGTTGAGTTCTTTGCATAAATTTTTTTATATTGAGTGACCTTATGTCTCATTATATAGATATTGGTTACTCCTGTTACATAAGTGCCACTATGGCACCTATGTGGCTATCTCACCTTTCTGATCATTGTTGTAGTTCACAGGCATTACAATTGTGTGGGACTATATTGCTTTCTCCTCTAGAAGCTTGATCATGCATTCAGATACCACGAGAGCTCCAAAACGAGGGGGCTTCCTGCACAGGTCTAGTCTTCTCCCAAGGTGTTTAATATCTTAAGGATGCACTACAAACTATAGGTTTAGGAATGGACCTTCTGCATAAGACTCCATTTTCTTGGGAATTAAACTAGAAATTATCAATGGGGGCTCATATCAATGAAAAATGTAACCCTCAATGAAGAAGAATCTCAGAGTGGAAATCATTATTTTCCAGCTAGCCATCTGGTAAAGAATTAATATTCAGTCTATATAAAGAATTCAAAATAATCAAGAAACTGAATGATGCAGTTAAAAATGGGCTATGGATCTGAACAGAGAATTCTTAAAAGAAATACTAAAAAAATAAGTGTTCAGTGTCTATAACAGTTAAGGAAACCCAAATAACAACTTTAAGATTTCTTGTTTCCTCAGCCAGAATGTCAAAGATTAAGGAAAGGAATGTAGGGAAAGGAGACCCCTCATTTACTGTTGATGGTGTTACAAACTGATGCATCCACTATGAAAATCAGTGTGGAGAATACGCAAAAAGTTAATTGTTGATCTACAATATGAACCAGCAGTTCTAGTCTTTGACATATACCCAAGAGATCCGGCATCCTAGTCCACAAATATTGCTTAATCATGGTCCTTGCTTTAATCACAATAGCCTGAAATGGAAAAAGCCTAAACATCCTTCGAATGATGAATCAACAATAAAAATCTGCTACATATAAACAATGAAATTATATTTAGCTGTAAAGAAAATGAAGTACGCCAAGTGAGATAACCCACAGGCAAGAAAGACAAACATCACTTGTTTGCTCTTATCTTTAGTTCATATTGCATTTCATAAAAAGCACTGGAAGCCGTGCGGTGGTGGTGCACGACTTTAATCCCAGCACTTGGGAGGCAGAGGCAGGGGGATCTCTGTGAGTTCGAGACCAACCTGGTCTACAAGAGCTAGTTCCAGGACAGGCTCCAAAGCCACAGAGAAACCCTGTCTCGAAAAACCAAAAAAAAAAAAAAAAAGCACTGGAAACTTAAACTCTCTTTGCTCTTAGATTTCGTTTGTTTGTTTGCTTTACTTGGAAGGATGAGCCAGGCTTTTTGCTTTTGTTGCATTTTCTGTTTTGTTTCTTCTATTGAAGGCATGTTGGAGAAAACACCTATTATCCAGAAAATTTTTAAAATAGATTTCCATCTTCTGCCCACAAAAGGGTTTGTTTGGTGATCTCTACAGGATACCCTTGCTTAGCAGCTCAACTGAATGTACCTCAGTCCCACTGTGGAAGCTTTGCCTGACTACAAAAGATGGCCAGTTTGGAATCTCCATCTCTATTACAAGTAGTTTGCAGATTCCAGGAAGCTTCCACAACGCTAGATTTTTTTCCATGGCACCACAAATGTCCCTTCCTGCACTGTCACTTCCTGCACTCTCTTCATCCATCTATTTACCTTCCCCCCAATCTGATCCATCCCATTCCTGTCACTACCTGTACCCAGTCCACCCACAAAAATCTATTCCTTTTCCACTTCCCTGGGGAGATAAATGTGCCACCACCTTCCAGTCTTTTTCTTTACTTAACTCCTCTGGGTCTGAGGATTGTACCTTGGTTATCATTTACTTAACAGATGATGTCCACTTACGAGTGAATACATACTGTATTTGCCTATCTGGGTCTGGCTTACTTCCCTTAGGACTTTAAAAATATTTTCTTTGCAAATTTCGTGATGCTGTTTGTTTATTTATTTGTTGCAGCTGAGTAAGACTCCATTGTGTGAACATATCCCATTTTGCTTTCCCATTCTTCTGTGGAGGGACATCAGGGTTGTTTCCAGTTTCTGGCTATTATGAAGAAAGATACTGTTAACATAGTTGAGCAAGTATCCTTGTGGTAGGATGGAACATCATTTGGGTATATGTCCAAGAGTTGTATAGCTGGGTCTTAAGGTATGTTGTATCCAAATTCTCTGAGGAACTGCCATATTGATTTCCATAGTGACGGCACAAGTTTACACTCTAACTACTAATGGAGGGTGTTCTTGGTCTACAACCTCACCAGCCTGAGCAGTCAGTTGTATTGTTGACCTTAGCCATTCTGATAGGTGTAAGGTGCCTTCACAAAGTAGTTTTGGTTTACAATTCCCTGATGGCTAAGGAAGCTGAACAAATTTTTAAGTGTTACTCAGCAATTTGGGATTCTTCTATTAAGAGTTCTCTGTTTAGATCTGTACCCCCCATTTTAAAATTAGATTGTTTGGTATTTGTGATATCTAGTTTCTTGAATTCTTTATATATTTTAGAAGTCAGCCCTCTGTTGGATGAAGGGACGGAGAAGACCTTATCTTATTTTTAGGCTTCCATTTTTCCCATTGATTGGGTCCTTTGACTTACAGAAGCTTTACAGTTTGGTGAGGTTTCGTTTGTTAATTGTTGATCTTAGTGCCTATGCTGTCCGTGTTCTCTTCAGTAAGTTCTCTCCTGTGCGAATACATTCAAAGCTATCTCCCGCTTTCTTTCTATCAGGTTTAGTATATTTGATTTTATTTGAGGTATTCAGTACACTTGGACTTGAATTTTGAGTGGGGCGTTAAATGTGGAACTATTTGTACTCTTCTACCTGCAGATATGCAGTTTGACCAGTACATTTGCCAAAGATGAATTTTTTATTCTAGTGTGTGTTTCTGGCTTCTTTATAAAAAGTCAGGTGTTTATGCATGTGTAGATTTATATCTGGGTCTTCAATTTGATTCCATTGATCAATGGGACTGTTTTATGCCAACACCACACAGTTTTTACTACTAAAGCTCTGTAGAAAAAAAAATGAAATTGGGAATGGTGATACCTCTAGCAATCCTTTAATTGTTCAGATTTTTTTAACTATCCTGAGTTTTTTGTTTGTTTTTTCTTTTCTTTTGTTTTTCTCTGAAATTCTTTTCATCTATGTTCATAATTTATGTGTAATTCTCTTTCTTTGTTGGTATCAGTGTGTAGCATGATTAATAAAAGCTCTGAGAGAGATATTGGTGTTCAAAACTGAAAGTCAGTAAAATAAAACAGCCACTGGTTCTTACCTCTACCCCAGGCCGAAATGGCAATCCTGCCTCCAGGAATCCTCAGAATGAGACTGTGTGTAAACACTGTCTCCTCCTATCTTATATTGTTCTCTAGGTTGGGTATTAAATGCGTGCACCACTACCGCCAAGTTTCTATCACAAACTACTGTGGCTTCTGGGATTAAAATTGTGTGTCACCACTGCCTGGTTAGTAAAGCTGCCCAGTGGGCTGTTTTACGCTCTGGTTGCTTTATTTACTAATATACAAATGAAATACCACAACATCGGGGGAACTATGGCCTCATAAAATAAATTGGTCAATGTTCCCTCTGTTTCTACTTTGTCAAATAATTTAAGGAGTACTGACATTAACTCTTATTTTAAAGTGTGGTAGAATTCTGTATTTAAGCTATCAGTCCTTGGATTTTTTTTTTGTTGCTGTTGTTTGTTTGGGAGATTTTAATGACAACTTCTATTTCACCACAGCTTATGGGCCTATTTAAATTGTTTATATGATCTTGATTTAACTCTGAAAGTGCTAGCTATTGAGAAAACTATCCATTTATTTCAAATTTTTCAATTTGGTGTACTACAGGTTTTTAAAGTGCGTCCCCATGATCTTTGGGTTTCCTTAGTGTCTGTTATGTCCTCGTTTTAGTGTCCTATTTTATTAATTTGTATATTGTCTCTATTTCTTTTAATTAGTTTGTGTAAGGTTTGGTCTATTTTGTTGATTTTCTCTAAGAACCAACTCTTTGTTACATGGATTCTTTGCTTTTTTATTGAACTTAGCTCTTAGTTTATTTCTTGCCACCTATGCCTCTTGTGGGTGTTTACTTCCTGATGTTTTAAAGCTTTCATGTGTGTTGGTAGGCTGGTAGTATGAGATCTCTTCAAGTTTTTCATTTTATTTTTTATTTTTTTTATGTAGGCATTTAGTACTATAAGCTTTCTTTTTACCTCTGCTTTCATTGTGTCCCCTGAGTCTGGGAGACAATGTGCAGTCATTTTCAGTGAATTCTAGAAAAATCTTTATTTCTGTCTTGACCCACTTTTCATTCAGTGGAGAATTATTCAGTTCATGTAAGTTTATAATATTTCTATTATTTCTCTCGGTTTTGATATCCAGCTTTAGTCCATGGTGGTCTGATAGGATCCAGGGAGTTATTTAAATTTTCTTGTATCTATGAGACTTGTGTTGTGTCTGAGTATGTGGTCAACTTTGGGGAAATATCTGTGAGGTGCTGAGTAGAGTGTATCTTTTGTGTTTGGCTGGAATGTTCTGTAAATATCTTTTCGGGGCACTTGGTTTATCATGTAAGTTAGATCCATCATTTCCCCATGCAGAGTGTGTCTGGATGACCTGTACATTGGTGAGAGCGGGGTTAGTGAAGTCACCCATTGTCAGTGTGTGAGGGTTAAGGTTTTTTAACGAGTATTGATGTAAACATCAATCAGGAAAGTAAAACTAGGCTTGACACTGCGTTGGGAAAAGTGTCTTCCACTGAATACATCTTCCTAGCTGGCTGTTTGGTCACAGATTGTAGATGTCATCACAGCTGCCTTATTAATTTCCATATCAATTTCTCTTTCAATATTGGTGCCTTCCTTGAAAAAAATCTAAACTTATTAGCCAACAGTAGAAAACATAAAAGCAATTTTCCCACTGTTAGATCAATATCTAAATTAATATCCCTAATTATTTATTATTATTGTGTATTTAAAAAATATAAAGTATAAGGGATTAGAATGGCAGAATATATATGTATCTATATTCAATTCAATCTGTGTACTTTCATATTATAGTATTGGTTATGCAATCAAATATAGATTTTTTTTGAGGGCGTACTTACATGGATTTGAATATATTATGCTACTTCTTGTCTATCAAAAGAGGAAAAATGGAAAAGAAACAATTACCTCAATGCCAAAGTTATATCATTGTTTTATATTACTCAGTAAGATTAAATGTATGTATATTGTTCCATGTCATTAATTTAAGAGAATATGTTTTACAACCTAATTTTATTTGCATTAAGTTTAAGTGAAAAATGGAAATTACATCTTCAGTAGACAACGATGACTCTGAAAGTTTGCACAGGCTGCACCCCTTGTTATTTTTTGTGTCTCAAAGTGGTATTTGTGTGGGCAACAGAATTAAAATCTGTTTCTGATTTTGTTGTAATTTTGAAATGTTCTTGGTATATATTGCTTTCAAATGTTTTGAACACATTACCAGGGTTAATGCCACATTTACTTGGCTAATAATTATCTGTGAGTATCCCTGGCAACAAAATTTTGTATTTTTAGTTTTTGTAACAGAAGACCACTCAGTTAAAGTGAAAGCATTGATAAAACTACCATTTTCTAAGCTAAAGGTGAACTTTATGAGCGATGATTATGCAAGTCCATTCCTGTGATTTTCTTTAATCAAATAATATTCTTCAATTTGCATATATTTTCCTGGCAGGTGAATCAACACAAATGAATTGGGACGTTGGGTGTATTAAAATGTACACATGGTGACCTGCCAAAGCTACAATATTGCTGCATAATCCAAAATAAGTTATTTGGAGTAGATTTGAGTGAAGGAAGATAGCAAATGTGAAGATGCTAACTTTTAAGTTTTATTTCTTGTGATGCAATGAAATAGGTCACATTTGCCATCTATATTATCATACATAGCTTGTCATGAAATGTAATATACATATGTTGTCAGTTTCCAGCTTTGTTAGGGCTTATGTCAAATATTTATGACGACATTTTGCTGTAGTGGATAAAGTGAACTAAACGTTTTAAATATTTACATATAAAACTTTTTTGTGACAAGATCTCACTGTGTAGCCCTGGCTGACCTGAAACTGCAGAAGGAATAAGATTTGAATGCCTTATTTTCTCATTCATCATTTTGTTGTTCTTCCCCTGAATTTTTAAAATTAGTTTTTCATATTTTACAATGTATTTTAATGATATTTATCCCTTCCCTCACTTCTCTCAGACTCAACCTATGTCTCCTACTCACCTAGTTTAGTGTCTTCATCCTTTTTTAAGTACATCAATTCTAGTTTGTACTTTGTCTGCACTTAAGCGTGGTCTACCCACCAGCGACCTTAGTCTTAAAGAAAACTGACTCTCCTCTCCACAGCTATCAACTGCCACTTGAGACTTGGTGAACACCTCACCTTGCTGAGTCATAATTTTATCTGGCTTCAATGTGTGTAGGTCTTATGAGTGCTGTTTCAACTACTATAAATTAATATGTGCAACTTTCCTGCTTTTATCAAAAAAGCATCATTTCTACCCAGAGCTCTGTGAATCCTTCTGCCCCCTCTTCCACAATGATTTCTGAATCTTTGGAAGAAGGGTTTAGATATAGATGTTCCCGTTTAGAGCTGAGCCTTCAAGTCTTTGATTCTCTTTGCCTTGATCAATTGTGGGTCTGTAAATTACCATCTACTGCAAAAACGGAGGATCACACATAAGATTTAAGCCATTCACTGTTCTCTGGGTATAATGATCAGCATAATAGTGTGTCCATTTAGCAGAGTAACAGCAGCAGGTTCTTCCCGAAGGTCACTTCTGACCCACCTATCTGTAGGTTCTCAGTCACAATGCCAGCTACTGATTCAACTTGTGGACTGGTCCTTAAATCCAACCAGATCCTAACTACTTTGGACTCTGAAACCAAGAAGTATGACTCTAAGGCAGCAGCAGTGGAACACCAAGTTATAATGCCTCCTATGTTTTCACGTAAATGTGTAGACTCCGTAGTTGGATTTCCTGAAAAAAATAATCACAATTCCTAAAGTGTCAAAAAATTTGAAGAAATGTTATACCCTGTCTGTAGCATTTATAAGATCATTTATTTTTTTCTGAAACAAAACATTGAAAATACTTGAATCTCTGTTGACAATTTAGAAACATGATGACACTATTATTTATCACACTATATTTTGATCTTTCTAACTTTGCAGAATTTATTTCTGTGCAATGTTACTCCCCTGTAGCCAGCCCTTCCATCTCAGGGGGAGCTTTGCTACTGACTGTGGTTATATACGATAGGTGATATAGTCAAAGAATATAAAGCTGATCAATACCCCCCTGCTTCTCTTTGGACCAATTTTATTAATGATAAGATCATTTTTTTCTATTTGAATATTCAAAATATGGATTTACATGTTTCTCTTCTCCATTTGTCTCAAATATAAGGATATTAAAATAAGCTTTAGACAGTTCACTTTGTTTACTAACGGAAAGAATTGAACAGGTATACAGAGAAAAATCTTACAAAAATAATGAAGAGATTGTGTCTTATTAATCTCCACAACTCTATGTATTATTTTCTGAGCATCTTCTCTGACCAGAGACGTGCACTAATAGTGTCTGGACAAGTATTGTCACTAATTTTTTCTAATGGTCCATTCAAAGGAGCTTTAGTATGCTGTAGAAATTATGTATATAGCTTATTAGCCCCAACATAGGATTCAAGCCTAGTGACACAGTCACTTTTAGTTATGAATAGATTCTGCCTGTAAATTTAGTTTCTTGAAGTTCCTAACTTTAATGTAAATTGTGTCATAGCAAGTTTGGCTTCACAGTTCGAAAATTTGGTCTAGTGTTGTGTTTTACAAATTGGCATCCCATTTAGTCCCAATTCTCTGTGAAGCAGTTACAAGAGCAGTTGTGAGTGTAAAGGAAGAAGTCAGATGGACAAGTCCCACCTCAGGCCTCTTCAAGGGCATTTCTTTGTCATAGGTTATTGCGGGGGGGGGAGCATTGAGAATTATTATATGCAGCTGTTGTTATCATAGTTGAGACTCTGCTTCCTCTCACCCGTCACTCTGGCAGGTTATAGAACTGGACACCTTTTGTTTCTTCAATTCTTTCTGGGCCAATGTGGGTGCAAGATGTGGTTCAGTGCTACAGAATTACTGAGTTCAAAACCTTGAGTTTCTATCAGCACTGGACAAAGGTTACAGAGAAGAACAACAAGCAAACACAAAATAAAACAAAGGCCTCTGACGCAAAATTCTTCCCTGTGTGCATTTCTTGACATGTGTTTATGTGGGCATCTTTCTCCTTGTATGACTTGCACATGGAGAAATAAAACCTGACGTAATTTGCTTATGTGTCTGCTATCTACTTCTGCTGACTACTGCAAAACACTTTTGGCAGGGCACAACGCCTGTCTGCGCTCTATGCACTACCATACAGTTCCTGAGCTTCGGGCAAGGAGGTTAAATCATAGAGTGACACACAGAGACACAGACAGAGAGAGAGAGAGACAGAAACACGAACCTCTAGTCACCGGTAAGAAGCCATTTATTCAGTAGCACCATGGAGACTTATATACCCAACAGTCATGTGGGCCAACAGGTGTAAACCTCATCCTCTGATCCTCAAGGCAACACGTGCTCGTGAAGCACAGCTTTCAGTAACTCACATCAGACGTAAAGATCTCCAGCAGGGAAGAGCAGCTGGAGGCCAGGACCCCAAATGGTCCTAACAACTTTTAGAAAAGCTTTATGGATTCTGTGTAAATGTTCAGTTTTCTCTTTCCTTTCCCTTTGCCCAGAGACAAAGGGAAGATTCGGACTAGTTATGGTCTGGGGCTAGGGTTATCTGGTTTATGCTGTTCCTAGGTGCAGTGAATGATAAATTAGGGTTAGTTTTCCAACGTAGGCACCGCTCAAGATACTTTAAAACTTTCTTTTTTTTAAATTTTTATTTATTTTTATTTTTTGGCCAGACGTGGTGGCACACCTTTAGTCCCAACACTCAGGAGGCAGAGGCAGATGGATCTCTGTGAGTTCAAGGCTAGCCTGGTCTACAAAGTGAATTCCAGGACAGCTAGAAACCCACTCTCAAAAAAACAAACAAATAATACCATTTTTTTAAGGTTAAAAAAGTTAATCAGTGGATGAAAGAATATAAGAGCAGGAAAAAGGGTAGAATGTTGTGGAATGCTGTCTTCTGGTCATGAAGAGGCCACTGCCCTCTTGGATTCTCTAACTCCTGCCAGGATTCTGCTATTAGCAGTCTGTCACCAAGGTTGGGTGGGTGAGCACAAGGCTCTGCAGTTCCCTGAGGGTCATGGTTGATGGTTGTTCAGGCTGCTGGAAGAGGGAGCCTGTAGAGTGTAGTCATAGTCGTTAGTAAGTAGTCCTGATTAAACACCACCTCCAAAAAAACCAAAAAAAAAAAAAAAAGAAAAAGAAAATGAATCAATAAAAGGGACTGGCGTGCTGGCTTGATGAGTAAATGTGCCAAGGCTGCAGACCCGAGTTCAGTCATCTGAACTCACCAGGTGGGTGATGAGCATTGACTCCTGCAGGTTCTCCTCTCATTTCCACATGGGTGCTGAGGAACAGATATCCATGCCCCTTCCTCACGCCTGACACCAACGAGATAAATCATAATTTAAAATGAAAGACTCCCAGAGGGGAACTAAGGAAGCTTTAAGGAAATGGTTATCAGTTTTCTTTTCTGAAACTGACCTGGGTGCCTTCCTGCAATCGTCCCTGTCTGTGATGCCTCTTTCACGGTTGTGCTGCTCCATGAACACAACTCATATGGGATCTTACGTTTGTACTTTGCTTCTGATTACAAGCAGTCTAGGGGCACCATATTTTTGAAAAGATAGAACTACTTTATTGCAAAAGTAGTTCGGAAGCCATTGTCATTAACAATGACATTATTTCTCAAGTCTTTCTGTTAAGTAAGATGTCTCCAAGAAAAGTACAACTGCTCTTATGTACTTTTGCAGTGTTTTTATTACTTACACAAAATTGAAAAATAAATGACTAAAATAACCAACTGTGTAACGTAATTTCACAAGTTAAATTCTGCCCATTCATCTGTTTTATAAGAAAAATATGAAAATGATTTATCATATTATCTAATTAAGGTGAAATTTTACAATGATTAAATAACCATTTTTGACAAAATAATTGGAAAGAGCAAAACAATTAGAATGATTGAAATGACCAGATAACAATCCCTTCTTTTTTTTCCATGTGATTCATGGGCATTTCTCAGTAGATAACATGAAAATAGAATATAAAAGTAATTATTTAGTATACTCTAATAATAGAAGGTGTTTATTCATACAGGGGAAACCCACATCATTTATCTCATTGAGTGATATATTTTTATTTATATCAACATTTGCAGTTATCTCTTGCTCTACAAGCTTATAATATGCATATTATCTTGTCATGATGTTAGCTGCAATTAGATAGACACATAAATTTTGATCATCACATGGTTTAAATCCAAGTATTTAGGCATTACAGTCTAGCAAGCATTCTTTCTTCAAATGGATCTTATTTGTCAGGTGTCCAAATGACTCTCCACAAGTGGTGACTGCTAACACTTTCTGAATATCTTTTAGAATTATTTTGCTTATGAAAAAATAAAATACCCATTTAGGGCCTGGAGGGATAGCTCTGTGACATACCTATGATACCTATGACATACTATTAAAGGAACGTAGAACCATTGCTAGTTCTTAAACTACATGGTTTTCCATTATACTCCTCTCCAATAATTTAACAGGCTCTGCAAGCTAACACCTTCTCCTCTGGTTTTGATAACCAGAAGCTCTATGATCTCAAAAAATTAGGATAAAAAATAGAATTTATTTCCTTTGTATATTTTTATTATGGAGCATTAAGATAAGTTTATTTAGATGATACTTTAAATCTTAAAATTCAATCAGACTCTACAGTTTGGAGTCAGGGATTGTGATGCCTCCTGAAGTTCCCTTATTGTACAGGATTTTTTTGGGGGTATCCTGTGTTTTTTTTTTTGCTTTTCCATATGAAGTTGAGTATTGTTTTTTCAAGTCCTGTGAAGAATTTTGCTGGAATTTTGATATACATTGCATTGAATCTGTAGATTGCTTTTGGTAAGATTGCCAATTTTACTATGTTAATTCTATCTACCCAAGAGCAAGGGAGATCTTTCCATTTTCTGGTGTTTTCTTCAATTTCTTTCTTCAAAGATTTAAAATTCTCATCATACAGGTCTTCCACTTGTTTAGTTAGAGTTACTCCAAGATATTTTATTTTATTTGTGACTACTGTGAAGAGTGATGTTTCCCTGATTTCTTTCTCAGCCTATTTATCATCTGTGTAAAGGAGGGCTACTGACTTTTTTTTTGAGTTAATCTTGTATGCTGCTACATTACTGAATCTAAAATGGCTGAAAGACACTTAAGAAAATGCTCAACATCCTTATGCATAAGAGAAATGCAAATCAAAACAACTCTGAAATTATATTTTATACCTGTAAGAATGGTCAAGATCAAAACCACTGATGACAACTTATGCTGGAGAGGATGTGGGGTAAAGGGAGCACTCTTCCATTGCTGGTGGGAGTGCAAACTGGTACAGCCCATTTGGATATCAGTATGGCGATTTCTCAGAAAATTAGGAAACAACCTTCCTCAAGACCCAGTAATACCACTTTTGGATATATACCCAAAGAATATTCAATCATACCACAAGGACATGTGCTCAACTATGTTCACAGCAGCATTATTTGTCATAACCAGACCCTGGAAACAACCTAAATGCCGGTCAACCAACGAATGGATAAGGAAAACCATATAGCAGAAAAAAAAAGGTGACATCTTGAAGTTTGCAGGCAAATGGAGAGATCTAGAAAATATCATATTGAGTGAAGTAATCCAGACCCACAAAGACAAATATCATATGTGGCTTTTAGACATAAAACAAAGAAAAACCGGCGCACAACTCACAATCCCAGAGAACCTCGACAACAAAGAGGACCTTAAGATAGACATACATTGATCTAATCTACATGAGAAGTAGAAAAAGACAAGATCTCCTGAGTAAATTGGAAGCATCGGGACCTCTGGAGAGAATAGAAGGGGAGGGGAGAGGAAGGAAGGGAAGAAGAGAAAAATACATTGCTGAATAAAAACAATTTTTCAAAAGAAAAATTCAATTAAACTAGATTAAATTCTACACTGACTTGCAATATAAATTTCCCTTCAATAAAATAAAAACAGCAATTGATTATAGAAAAAATTACTGATGAAGAGCTCACTAGTTCATCTTGTTTTAAATAGTGTGATTCAGAATCTGTATGGCATTTACATTAAGTACATATTAATACATGTATTAGAATTCAGTATTTATAATACACTGGTCAAACATATTATAACAGTAGAATGGATATATTATAGAAACCAGTGGAAAAAAAGCAAAGATGTAAGTGGACTTTAAAATTACTGTAACAAATGATATTCAAGTCATTTTCAAGTTTAAGCTCTCCTGCCTGTTCCTCAGATTTCAGGAGTGCCTGACATGGGTTTACACTTCTTGTCTTTGATACCCTCTCTCTTAGCTACTTCTGCTGGTGAAGTATCCATGGCTGGCATCTTTCTGATATCTTCTTGTTATGCCTAAGATCATGGGTGCCACAACCATATTTTATTCTGCACTGGTTTCTGTGACATTTTTAAATGTGATCTTTATTTGAGCCACAGGTTCTTATATCTCTTGCTCATGCATCTTCACCAAAATATCATATTATTAAAGTCATCTCTGTTTTATTACTCTCTACTCCCTCCAAAAATTCTAGTGAAAAGTAGATTAGAGTTCCCCACTTTCAATGTATCTTCAAGGTCTTCGGGCAATTTCTTCTAGCTTTTCTTTTATCATTCTTAATTCTCTATAATGATTTCCCCCAATAAACTCTTCCCTCTTTGACTCAATCATACAGCCCAATATGTTTAAACTCAATGGTTGTGTCCTCCCTCATGAATAAAATCCATCTTAAGTGATAGTCTTATTTTTATTATAGATTATAGTAAAGTTATTTTTCTTAAGCCAATGTGTTGAACTAAAAAATCCCATATTATGTCCTCCCTTCCTCCTCTTCCTCATCCTTTTCCAGGCCTGCTCCTTCCCTTTACTCCTCTTCCTTCCTCTCTTCTTTCTCCTCCCCTCCTCTTACTCCTCTTATATTAAATTGGAGTGTTTTATATTAAACTATTTTAATGTTAATAAGCTTCTAGAGGGTGGATGTCTCAACCATAAGCACTGACTTAATTTTAAAAGCAACCTTATTAAGATTATACCATTAGTCTAAAAAATTATGTGTTAATTTTATGTGAAAAAACATAGTAAATGGATTAAAAATAATACTAGATAGTTGATAAGATTAATCATCATGTAGAAAGTAGTAGACATTGATAACTTGTTTACATCTTGATAGAGAATAAACACACAACAATTAAATTTAATGAATAAAAGATAAAGCAGTCCATATATTGAGAGACACTGGGAGGACACTGTGTTGTTGCCAGTGTGCTTTATGCTCTATTCAGATGGAAATCGATTTCAAGGAGTAACAATTCCAATGCTGACAGTCCTGAACCTTGAGGTGTCAAAGGCTTATGGTATAGCAAGGCAGATTCAGAGGCTTATGACCCCAATCTCTGAGAGAAGAAAACTATGACACATCTCACAGTTTAGGGAGCTGATGTTAGAAGCTTATCGCCAGGCACTTATTACCAGGACAATGGCCTGGATTACAAGTGAAAGTCATGAGCACACAGTTCCTAAGCATTAGGTATTGGGAATTTGAAGGTTTGGCAGCTCTTTAGAAATCTTCCAGTTTTGGCAATCGCACTCCCTAGCTTTCGATCTTCAGGTCTTTCCTCTCTGGCGGTTTCTGAAACACTTCAATCTACTGCTCTTGTCCTTCAGCTGCCCTTTCTGTCTCCTCTCTTACCAGCACTCTGCCAGTTCTACTTCTGAAAAAATTAAAAGACAGGCAAAACAAGAACATTTCAAAGAAGCATTTTATGGTGACTAATATTGTAATATCAGAAAAATAAATGAGAATACCTCCTTCCTGACTCAATAGGTAGCCCCAAACCATGGTGTTGTATCTAAGAGGGGACCAGGACGTATGTGGCACTGCTGTGGAATGTAAGTGAAAGATCACATTTGCAATAGTGAGAACACAGCCTCTAGTTTTGTTATTGCAGACTCTTTGTAGGAACCAATTATAGTGAGCTATCACCGTGAGTTACTGAAGAGGTTCCTTGCAATCCATCTGCAGCGACGATAGATGTAAAACCATATAACATTTGCCCAGACTTGCCCTTCCTGATTGCTGCCTTCCAAAGTCAGGATAGGATGTCTAAAGCAGTTGTAACTGGAGCAAGGACCCTTAATTTAAAAAAAAAAATAATAATCCTGGTTTCAGTTGTCGTGGTTCTTCAGTAGGAAATATTTTTAGAGTGATTCTATAATGTCTAAAGCAACAAGGCAAAAGTCTAGTCAGTTGCTGGTAAAGAGACTAGTTAGATGACAGATGTCAGGGAAAAGGCTTGACCGGCTTGCTAGCCACAGTTTCATTCATTCACAGGAATCAAAAACACCATAGCATACTTATAACATACACTTAAAAGAAATCTCATTGTCTCAACAGCACTTATCTGTACTTAATGCTATAGAATAATCCTTAAGGGTGCCACCAACCTGCTCAAGTGCGATAGGAAGATTGGGCCCCTCTGATCTGCCTCAAAAGGGTCGAATTTGCTACTGGCTAAATTGCCGCAATATCATAATGAAGAGAGAGAGGAGAAGGAGGCGATTCATAGAGAAAGTTGACTATCAAATTCTCTTGGTCGTCTAAGTATTTCTTGCACACATCGTGTCAAAAACAATTTTAAAAGGCCTCATAGGCTCACTGGAGTCCGGGAATAATATGCATTGAATGCTTGTAATTATCTCCATATAAGCACCATGGCTCTGCTTCACATCCTGAAATTAAACCCTGATGCAAGCCAAACTATACTTTCATACACTGGCTACAAATAGAGAAGTAAATGTGTACATCTGTGTTTTCTAGGTCGTCCCTAAATTCATGCAAGCTCTAAAGACAATTAAGCATTCTTGGTATCAGTTCAGTAGGAGAAAAGACCTCTGAAAGGATGATTTGGTTGACTTCAAATCTTCTGTTAATCCTATATCATTTCTTAATTAGTGTGATTGTCTTAGAGTAGCTGCAAAACTTTGAAACACTTTTGGGAGATTTTGACTGATAAATTTTGGGTGAGCAACACGGGGAGACAAACGGTCTGAAACAAATCAGGGAAGTTTGTAAACGGAATCTGGTGAGGACAAGGTGTCAGAGAGGATCAGACAGATCACTCATAATGGGAAAAAGTGTGAAGTAAAAATGGGGCAAATGCGCGGAAAGTCCTGCAAGCATTGAAACCACTGTCAAGCCCCAGGGTTTGTGGAGCGAAGTGGCTCAAGTAAGAACAGGTTTTGTGGCTTAGGATCCTACTTGGGATGTGATTGAGTTTTCCCATATAATTAGATGCCTAATTGTGCTCCTACACTTAGCGGATACGTTTACAGCACCATGTAATTGTGATTTATTTCAAAGCTTTTCATAATGGGAACCTACCGCGGCTCCCATATCAGCGTGCCATGTTTAATTGCTGAAACCATTTGGGAAGCTCTGACTTGCTCTGACTAGACTGAGTAAATTGAAAGACTGTTTAAAATTGCTCACTGGAAGGAGCATCTGAGCACTAAAGTTTTTCATGTACTTCCAATTAAGCCACAAAGGTATTAACAAATCACCAATATATGCTATTAGTATTGAAAATGAGGGCATTGGGCAAAGGATGGAATACTTGTAGTGATCAAGCTATTTATGAGGAAAATGCCATTGCTCACTGGAATTCAGTAGTTTTTTTTTCTTAGGAATTTATCCTAAGAGAATAGATAAATATATATACAAGAGTTTAAATTTAGAATATACAAAATGTTTTGTTAAGAAGATGTAAAATATGAGCAAAACATTGATGTTCAATATACTCTAGACAACCATAAGGCCCTTGAAATTATATTGCAGAAATGAATTAATTAGTATGGAAAATTTTACTGTTAAATATTGTTAGTATGAAGCCAAGTTTATGATTCTAAATTGGCAATGAATAAAGATCACTATATGAAAGAAAAAAATGTAGATGATTAACTCAAAAAAGAAGACCTAACAGTTGTGTTTCCTTTTATTGTAAAGTAAGTTTCCTTCATTCCCCACATAATAAAAAATTTTTGTCTTATTCTGATATTATCTCCATAAAAATCTTCATAAAAACTTGAATCTTGAATCAACTTAATGCAGAGGCATAGGATAAGAGAGCTTAAACTGTGGAGTGTTTAGAAATCTCCTTAACAATGTGAACTTTACCAAGTCTCATAATCAGAAGACTGATATTCAGAAGGCTGACAGGAGATTTTTCTAAGTCAGGTTGATACCCATTGGCTGCCTTCACTGGGCGTCCTTCTGATTGTCACTCATACTGAAGAGGTTGTACAATGTGTTTAACATGATCTCTCTCTCCAGTACTGAAAGCAAACAAACCATAGCACTGTTTGTTTAAAGAGTGCAAGGTCCTGCGTTTGATACCTGGGCACCCCTAAACACAGAAACAGAAGCACAAATGTCTGTAGCTTCTATACTACAAGGTGATCCAGGAAAGATGTTATAGAAAGATGGATGCAAAACATTAAAATCTTTTTTTACATCTGCGTTCTGTCCATGCTTAAGGATACATCAAGGAGAGGATAACTGCACTGTAACCACACATAATGCAATAATTGCTACACTAAAGTTTCTTTCAGAAAGCACTATAGGGATTTTCTCATAGCCTCTGGGACTCCACTAATTTCTATACAAATAAGTTAGCTTTGTGTGCGTGCATGCGTGCACGCACACACACACACACACTCACACACACACACACTCACACACAGAGAGAGAGAGAGAGAGAGAGAGAGAGAGAGAGAGAGAGAGGGAGGGAGGGAGGGNAGAGAGAGAGAGAGAGAGAGAGAGAGAGAGGGAGGGAGGGAGGGAGGGAGGGAGGGAGAGAGAGAGAGAGAGAGAAAGGGAGACTGTAATTTTTCTATGCATCATATTTCTAGGTTTTCTTGATCTTGTTGCACCATTTATTCATTAACATCAGAATAATAGAGAAAACCCTACTGGGAATCCACTCAGCATACCTAGGAGAACAATTCTCCACCTTATGTGTTCATATAAGTATGTGAAGCTTAATTACTGTTTAGAGCTGTGAATAGACCCTAAAAGAGATCTCACAGTTTTTTAAAGGAAATCCTGAGATAATATAAATGTGTTAAAAAGAACATCAAAGGGTCTTTATTAACCAAAAATGTATAATAGGAATTATAGCAAAAATGTTGACTAAAATGCGGATAAATTCTAACATCATTTTTGACTTTGTACTTGTGATAATTTCTACAAAAGAGATTTGCCTCCTGTCATATAGCAGAAAATCTGGTTTAATTTGGTAAATGATGGATGACATATTACTTATGCTTAATTTAAGATTAACCCAGTGGTAAATATGACTGTACAGGACTGTATTTCCTCTGTGGAAATAAAAACAGTAGAAAATTATAATACAGACAAAACCAGAAATGTATAAATTAAATGAAAGATAAAATGCCCTGATACATAATTTACTTGAATGCTGTATTTGCCATGAGTTTCCAGGGTAACAGATTAGGTTTTGTATTTGATGGTTATTATGCCATTTCCATTACCAAAGTTGCCTTTTGCAGATAAAACATTTTAGCATCAGTTTTATAAATTGAGTAAGTTCATCTAAAGAATTAAATATTCTCTTTTTGTCTGTTTTCTTTTTTCTTATTTTTGATTTTTGAGGCGGTGTTTCTCTGTGTAATCCTGGCTGTTCTGGAACTCACGCTGTAGAACAATCAGGCTTCGAACTTAGAGAATGAACCTACCCTGGATCCTGAGTGCTGTGACTAAAAGCATGTCTCATCACGACCCAGCTAGAATTAAATATTCTAAAAGTAATTTCTAAAAAAACGTTCTTACTTATATGGAATTTTATATATATAATTAAATTTGGATTTTAATTTGCTATTTAGTAGAGAATGATTTCTTTGATGAGGTTTGTAAGTACCAATGACATATGGGTTAGTGTGTTTCCAGTTTGTGTGTGTGTGTGTAAATCCTCATGGGCATATATAAGGTGATAGAAGAGGATGTTGACCTGTTCTATCTGTCTTGGCCTTATTCCTTTCATAGAGTCTCTCACTGAGTCTTGAGTGTGTGGTGTTTTGGTTGGGTAGGGGGCCTGTGAACCCCAGCTGTCTATTGTCTCTATCCTGCTTTTCCTAATCCTGGAATTAAAGACACATACATGGCCATTTTGTCTTTCTTTTTTTTTTCTTTCTTGGATATAAAGGTCAGAGCTGAGGTTCTCAAGCTTGCATAGCAAGTGCTCTGTTTCACTTTCTAAATGTAGCCATGTTACATTTCTTGTTTGGGGTTTCATTTAAAAGAAGAAAAAGACTTCTGACAAATCTTAGACCATCACACCTAGAACTGAACATTATCAAAAAGAGAAAAATGAAGCATTATTGCTTAACACAGTGGCGCGCACGCTCTCTCTCTCTCTCTCTCTCTCTCTCTCTCTCTCTCTCTCTCTCTCTCTCTCTCTCTCTCACACATAAACACAAACACACACATCTCCAAAACAGACCTATTGTTGGCATTTTTACTCAATTCAGAAACTACGGTAGTGCATTAGGTAGGAAATATTTAAGAAATAAATTGAAGTTGTTACTACTGTAAATTGAACAGCTAAATCCATAAACTCTTTATAAAAAATTAAAAAGAGTTTCAGATGGTTAGCTTAGGACTGTAGAATGACTTAATATTAATATTCTTCTATCATTGACTATTTCAAAATACTTGATCCACAAATATTGCAATACCGTTTTACATCATTGTGTACCTGCAGAGTCCTTGTTTTCAGAAGTTTCTTTTTGCTTAGCTCTTCCAGTATCTGTTATGTCAGTTGTGAATAATGAAATTGTTAGTCATGCATGGGGCATTTAGATCCCAGAGCAATCAACTTTTACCAAACTAGTACTTCAGAGCAGTCTTTGTAGAGCTAGCTGTCCTTTGTTTTACATGTTGAGATTTCCCTAAGATAGAAATATTAATAAATATGTATTAAATATAGCATGCCTGTGATAAAGCAAAAACCTACCCCCATTGTTTTAATACTGAACATTCTAGAGTAGCATTAATGAGATTCCCTGGATAGTTCTAAGACATAAAAGCAGAGGAGCTGAGTCAATTCTCTGCTCAATCTCTGCAAGTGGAAAGCTTCAGTTCATTTCACAGCTTTTCCCAGGGGATATTATAGGGAAATAATGGGCATTAAAAACAAATCAATAGTAGAACTTGCTTTTCTACTCTGTGCTAGCTGTTTGAAGAGGAGCCCTACTCTCCAAACTTAGCACATTACTATTTCAACTGCAGACAAAATTTCACTTTTAACAAAAGGAATAATTGAATGAAGATGAGGGACTGGGCCTACTGGCATGTATTATGAGATATCTTGGGAGGTCATACATACATGATGTAGATGAATCTAGGAGAAATGTTCGGTATGGGCACAAAAGGCAATCAAAGTCCAGTTTTTAGCTTCAAAAGGCTGGAAATCAGATGAATCATGTCTTTTCTCAGTGCATTTCCTTGCCAGGCTGTGACAGTGTGAGCCTGGTTTTATACTCTTGTTTCTTTTGGTAGAAAGAATAACTTGAGTTTGGCTGAGATTTTAAAAAGCCTTTCCTATAGTGCATAAATCACGGGCGTCCTGACGGTCCATATGTAACACCATTAAGCAGCCTCTGTGGTTATAAAATCTAAGTGCTTCCCTTAGGGAATAAATGCAGACCTCTACCTTAACAGCCCTATTGGTCATTGAAAAAAGGAATTACTGCCCGAACCCCAAAGTACCCCTTTTAACACAGCTCCAAGGCCAAAACCATGTGGTTCTAGATTCACAGCTAAGTGTTTCTTTACATTTAATTTTTATCTGCGTATTTTCCAAGAGCGTCGCATCTGTAAAATATGCTCTAGGCTTGTGATGCGCAGCATGTAAGGTGCCATGGTTTGAGGGAGGAAGCACGAGGTCCCATCCTGACCCAGTCCTTTCCGAACAGCTTGTCGGATCGCATGAGTACGATGTTGGCTCTAGAGCCACTGAGCCTGCGTTCCAATTCTTCCTCAACATTTGTTCCCTTATCTTCTGGGGGCCTCAGTTTTCTTATCTGGGAGAATAGCAGGAGCTGCTCTTGGAGCTCTTTCCTGACTTGTATTATTCCGGTACATGTTTTCTCTTCTTTCTATAAAGAGCAACCACTAAATATGATTACTTAAGACAACTAGTTTACCCTGTTTTATAAGTCTGTACATATTTTGTATAATTTGGGTATTGACAGGCAGTTGAACTGAGCCTAAAATGTCTGATGAATTTTATTTTTTTGGTCACTCACACATTTTTAGAAACAGGATTACTAAGGACTAGTTGAGCTATTTAAATCTTTCCTCTCGTCTTTGTCTTTGCCCTCTTCCTTCTCTGCCCCCCCTAACATAACTAGCCTGAGCTTCCTCAAATTAAGTGGGATTCATGAAAGTTTGATGTCCATGACATCTGCCTTTTAATATCGTTAAAGCTGCCCTTCTTTGTTCGGCCCAGATGCAATGTACTTCATTTCGGATGTCTTTCCTAATCAAAGGAGAAACTAGGACAAATTAAGTTCAAGAGGAATTGAAAGAAATCTATCTTTTGATTTGAGTAGGTTCATGTGCAGACAGAATAGAGAAGAACTGAGATGCTCATTTCTGGAGATCACATTCTTTAATATTTAAAGTAACTCTTAAGGACTAAAGCTGTAACTCAGTTATAGAACTTGTGATTAGCATGTATAAGTCTGGGTTCGATAGCCAGTGCATGATGTGGGATGATGTCCTTCCATATATGTGTGGCGCTTATTGGTTGATAAATAAAGCTGTTTGGGTCAATGGCTTAGCAGAGTAAAGTCAGGCAGGAAATCTGTACATATCTATATCTATATATCTATATCTATATCTATCTATCTATCTATCATCTATCTATCTATATGTTGTATGTGTGTTAGCATAGCCAAGGAGATGCCATTGTAGCTGCCAAAGGAGAAAGATGTTAGAACATTATTGGTAAGCCACAGCCTTGTGGCTATACATAGATCAATAGAAATGGGTTAATTTAAGATGAAAGAGATAGCTAGGAATATGCCTGAGCCATTGGCCAAGCAGTGTTGTAATTAATATAGTTTTGTGTAATTATTTGGGTCTGGATGGCCAAAACTGAAAATGCAGTCTCCTTTTACAAGTGCACATACACACACACAAAGAAAACTCTACTACACAAGCCCCCCCAAATCAACAAAATATACAATAATAAAGCTTAAAATGTAATGAGACCACCAACATAAAGAATACTGACTGCACAGTGGAAAATATGCATGGTGTTAATGTTAAAATTTAAAGTATTAATGTTAACAATATAGATGGCAATATTGAGCTATTTGTTGGGCCAGTGAACTGGCTCAAAGTAAGTGTGCTCATTACATCAAACTGATTTGAATTCACTACCTGGAACCCACGTGATTGAAGATTATCAATTCCTCCAACAAACACAAAGCATACATGCATATACGCATGAACACACACACACACACACACAGAGAGAGAGAGAGAGAGAGAGAGAGAGAGAGAGAGAGAGAGAGAGAGAGAGAGAGAGAGAGAGAGAGATGCATTAATATAAAAAAGAGGGCAGTGGTGGTGCACACCTTTAATCCCAGCACTCGGGAGTCAGAAACATGTGAATCAGTGTGAGATTGAAGCCAGCCTGGTCTATAAGAGCTAGTTCCAGGACAGGTTCCAAAACTACAGATGATATCCTGTCTCAAAAAAAAATTAGTTTTTTCTATTGCTGTTTTTTTTTTTGAGTACATCTTATATCTGTCTTTCTGGTTCTGGGTTACCTCACGTAATATGTTATTTTCTCGATCCATCCCTTTGTTCAAAAATTTCTAGATGCCATTATTTTTAACACTGTATAACATTATATAAATGTACCACATTTCTTTATCCATTCTTTGGTTGAGGGACATCTAGATTGTTTCCAGGATCTGGCTATTATAAGTAATGCTGCTATGAACATAGTTGAATAAATGTCCTTGTGGTATGATTGAGCATCCTTTGGATATATACCCAACAGCAGTATTGCTGGGTCTTGAGGTAGATTGCTTCCTAGTTTTCTGAGTAATCGCCATACTGATTTCTAAAGTGGCTGTACATGTTTGCACTACAACCAGCAATGGCTGAGCCTTCACCTTACCTCACATCCTCTCCAGCATAAGGTGTCATCGGTGTTTTTGATCTTGACCATTCCGACAGGTGTAAGATGGAATCTCAGAGTAGTTTTGATTTGCATTTCTCGGATGGCTAAGGATGCTGAGCATTTCCTTTGGTGTCTTTCAGCCATTTTAGAGTCCTGTGTTGAGAGTTCTCTGTTTAAGTCTGGACCCCATTTTTTAATTGGATTATTTGTTCTTTTGATGTTAAGTATCTTGAGTTCTTTGAGTATTTTCTAGATCAGTTCTCGGTCTGATGTGTGATTGGTAAAGATCTTTTCCTATTTTGTAGTGTGCCATTTTGTCTTGTTGGCCCTGTCTTTTACTGTAAGTTCTCATTTTCAGGAGGTTCCAGTAATTGTCATTTCTCTCAGTGTCTGCATATTAGAGTTATATTTAGGAAGTGGTCTCCTAAAAGATGTGCAAGTGAACTTCCCAAGTTTTCTTCTGTGAGGATCAGTGTGGTTGGTTTTATGTTGAGGTCTTTGATCCATTTGGACTTGAGTTTCATTCATGGCAATAGATATGAATCTATTCGCATTGTCCTATATGTTGAAATCCAGTTATATCAGCATTATTTGTTGAATACACTTTCTTTTTTCCATTTTATATTTTTAACTTCTTTGTCAAAAATCAGATGTTCGTAGGTGTGTAGATTGATATCCGGGTCTTCAATTTGATTCCATCGATCCTCCTGACTGTTTTTATGCCCAAACCAGACTGTTTTCATTACTGTAGCTCTATAGTAGAGTTTGAAGTCAGGGATTGCGATGCCTCTAGAAATTTCTTTGTTGTATAGAATTGTTTTGGCTATCCTGGATTTTTTTGTTTTTCCATACAAAGTTGAGTATTGTTCTTTTGAGATCTGTAAAGAATTTTACTGGGGTTTTGCTGGGGATTGCTTTGAATCTGTTGATAGCATATGATAAAGTTCCCATTTAACCATGTTAATCCTACCTAAATGGAAGATTATTCCATTTTCTCTTATCTTCTTCAATTTATTTCTTCAAAGGTTTAAAGTTCTTGGCATATAGGCCTTTCACTAGTTTGATTAGAGTTATCCCAAAATATTTTATGTTATTTCTGTCTATTGTGAAGGGTGATGTTTCTCGATTTTTTTTGGACTGGAGGGATAGCTAAGCTGTTAAAGACTAGACTCACAACCAAAAATGTAAGACTTTCATTATTAAATTAGATTCATTACTTCAGATGCTCATCCATGCAGTTCCCACAAGCCTATAATGGGACTAAATATTTGCTTGACTTGAAGGCTGTATGATAAATACCCAAGCTCTAAGGAATTTCTCTTAACAACTGTATTGTTAGCAACTCCCTATCTTTAGAAATTCTGCTTTTATTTTCAGTTTTCAGTAGTATTGAGGATTGAATTTAGCAAGTTATGCATGCACAATACTGTCCTCTTACTGTCCCCTTCCCTACATACTCCTCCTCTTCTCTTTCTACACTGTAGAGGTTTTTATAAGTGGGATAAGTTAGAACATAGTACTCCATTCATTCAGTCTTTGTAATGAGGAGTTTTCTTCCACCATGTAATCTTTCAATTTATTTGTACCATGTTCCAAGAAAGCATCAGTTTTATGGCAGGGAGATAATAAATAAAGATCCCTTTATCTTTCCATCTCTTATAATTTACATATGTTGATTTTTAAAAATTAAGATTGCTTTTAGTAATATTCTATAATGATGGTTTTGGCTTTCATGCTATCACTTGATGATAAATATCATGTGGGAAACAACTTTGCCTTTTCTTTCTCTTTTCATCCAGACATCAGTGAATATAATATGAAAGTGAGTTAACTCTTCATCACTCGTGATATATTAGAATTCCTTATATGATTTAAATACAACCACCCCAACAGAAGAGAAATTAGAGAAGATGAAATGTTTCTATTATGCTTCAGTTTCTACTACTCTTTGGCCTTGCATTTGTCAGTATAATTAAAAATGTTCCTTTAGAGATACTGTACTGTATATTACTGAATGTGCTTGCAGAACACAACTAGTTTTCAATATATTAGTCTATGGGTGGATAAAATAATAAATGAATAAGAAACTCCCAATATGATCTGTTTGTACAGCCAGGTAAGGCTATGCATGGATCCTTATAAATGGTAGACTTTGGTGGTTTTTATAAAGATGGACAGACTTGGTACAAATAGTTCATTAATATTCCTGAATGCATTCAGACTGGGCCAGTTTTAATTTTACCTGTCTAATGGTAACCCAGTTCTCCTAAAATCGCCAGCCTCACTACCATGAAACAGGTAAAATTAAAGTGTATGTGTAATCCTCCAGTCATTCTTATGAGAAATATTAAGTACCAATTCTACCAAGTACCTTTCCAAAGCTTGAAATCAGCGTCAAATAAAACTTTGTTGCATAGTTACAACCCCAAATCTGTTATGATAATAGGCACTTGGTTGGCAATGTTTCTGCACTCTTTGGGAAAACCCTACAATCACCTTAGGGAAACAATTCAATGTTGGAAAATTGTCTCTGCTAGAGACATATGATCAGCAGGAAATCTGAAAAGAATAGCAGGATCATGTCCATGCAGTAGCTGTGAGGGTTGCTCGATCCATTTGTGTCATGCCTCATCACACAGGCTGTCGTTGGGAGACGTGAACAGTTGCACTCGGGGAAGTGTCCAGCTTTACAGTGGGAAGAAAAGCTGAAATACATCTATCTGTCTTACCTTCCACTGCCAGCACAAAATGCTCGAGGCTGGGTTATTTAACAGAAATCTATTCTCACAGGTTTGGAGGAAAAAGTGGGAAATTGAAATGAGACCGGGTTGCTAACTTCGAGTAAAGACCATTCTTAGTATTTGCATGGTGAAAAGGGAGAAACGACACAGGGTGACACATAGAAGAACATAAGAAACCAAACTCACTGCTATAATCTTTCTTCATCATGTTCTTCTGCTCATGAGGGTAGACTTGGTACCTTCCTTACTTTAAAACTTCCATAAGTCCCTTTGTTTCAGCATGGCTGTTCCGGGGCTTCATTTACCAACACATGAATTCTGCTCAACACATATTTTCCCACATGCCCATGGTCTAAGAGGATACCTGAATGTATATTTTATTCGCATTATTAAATATTTTACAGTCAAATAAGACATCATGACATTGATTTCTACAGAAGGAATGGTAGATTAGAACTTTACAGAAAATGAAGTTGGAATAATTTGAATAGAGTCAGCACCAGGTATCAACTCTCTCCATATTAAAGACAAATCTTAAATCTTTCTGGAAGATTCTGCATAAGTGAAACTTAGGTGGGCTAAACAAGCTTCCCTCTTCAAGTAGCTCCTTCTCACAGACAATCCAAAAGTACTGGTGCTATAAACACTAATTACACCAAGTCAAAGCCAGACCCTCGCTCAGGGAGAGGGAGACTAGAAGCTCCTATGAAAAAAATAATAGACACAAAAGAGATATATTTAGGGGGCATCAATGCAAAAACGATCTTATATTCCTCCTCTTTACATTTGAAAAATTTATTGACAATGTCCTGAAGAAAAACTGTTTTGATCAAAGTAAGATAAATGACAAGAGCCAATCTCAATTATGTAGTAGAGGGTTATTACTATTCAGTTCAATATATTTATTACATTTTATTATATATTTTTACTTATACATATCTATTATATATTATATAATTATTATATCATATATTTATTATATTTCAGTTCAGTCTCTTAGGAACCAATTATTGTACCAAAGGTGAAATGATGCTGGTGTGTGTGTGTATGTGTGCACACCTGTCTGTCTGTCTGTGTTATTAAATCAGTATCAATTCTCTGAAAACTTTGAATTTTTTTAATATTTACACACAATTGCAAGTGGACTTGAAGAATGAACTATGAACTCTGAGAAATTGACAAATAAGTATCTGTGGAAGTATTGGTTTCTGTCTGTACTAGCTGTTAATAACTTCTTAGGATCAAACTGTGCCTTTGTACTCAGTGTTCCTGAGAACTGTGACCAACATGTCAGGGTCTTACGGCTCTATGGACAATAGGTTTAACTTTGCTCCATTGTGAATAGCGGCTTCTGACTCGCCACAATGTGAAGTGCTTTGGTTAATGTCTGGTCCTTGTTTTAGCACATTTTCAGTGTAATGACATCACTTTCTTCAATAACCCCAAAGGAGGCATCACACACACACAGCCTGAGCCTCCTTTCTGTATAGAGGTTGCATTTACTAGTGCACCGGTACTGCTCGAGAGTAGATTTATATGGCTTGCACTCACCTGAAATTTTGGCAGAGTCCCCTCCACATCACCAGAACATGTGTTGGGTGGCAGTAAACAATAATGGAAAAATGGCCTCTCAAGGAGACCCTTCAGTGTTACAGAGACCACTTTAGACTAAGCCTACCCTAAATCACCAGCGTATGAGTCTCTAAGTACCAAAAAAAGAAACCCAAGAAGAAATAAAAATACACAGCTGACTTACATCGTCTTCGTCCTTCCCTCCTCTTGGTGTTCATGGCAGTGGAAATGTTCCAGAACATTGCATGCTGCGTTGATGACTCGTATGTTAAAGAGGACAGAACATTGCTTTTGGGAGCATTGCTTTCTGTTCCTTTGGAGGAAAAAAATGCATAGACTTTTAAAAGAGACTGTTTTAGCATGTGTTAATGGCTGCACATCTGAGAATGTCAGTACCAGCTTTAGTAGGATTTCTTTCTATTCCTGTTCTGCCACATGGAAATGTGAGATCTGAAATATTATTTCATTAGCCTGCAGGCTCTTGCAGCATGGTGTTCTCAATAGTCATTGCTTAGTCTGTAAGGATAAGTATGTCTTTTCCATGGAAAGGAGGAGGCATAATTAGAGATTTAGTATCCTGGAAATGGGGAAGCTTCCCTTCCCAGGATGATTTGGTAATTCTGAAAAAGATAAGTGTTTTAAGGTGTATCTTGGCTTCGAGCTTTGACCAGTTGTAGTTTGTGGTGCAGAGATAGAATGACATTCACAATATGTGGAGACAAAAAATTTTAACGCTCTTTGGCAGCCCAATTTCACTTCATATTCTAATCAAGTTTCAATTACGAGAGTTAATGAAGGAGAAAGATAATGAAGAAAGAATGAACACATAGAAGGTCTTGGATTTTGTCATGGATCAAAACTTTATAGTGGACAATGATTTAATTCTTTCTATTTGGTACTGTAAAAGGTACCAGTCGATTTGATATCTATATTGTTTCCTTCCACCTATATTCCATGACTTTTCAAAAGGCAAACAAACACCTGATTGGTACCCAATTTTTCCTAATGCTTCCTTACTCTGTGTCTGTCAGCACATACAGACTATTTTCTTTACTTGTTTATTGAAACCTCAGAACAACCTTATTAGTTAGATTCTTTGATTTAAGTTGTTTTCAGAAAAGTAATCAGGTCGTTTGTGTAGAGCCTTATACATCACAGGCAGTATCCAAACAATTTTTTATTAGCATGCATTTGACCATACTAAACTGTATGTTCTATCCACCCCTGCTTTCTACCACAGAATTTCCCATGAAGTATACTTATGGAGATATCAAAGGTACTGAACAGAAAGCATCCAATCACATGCCACATCACAGAGACATCCACTTTGAATCTCAGATCTTAGAATTAGACGTACATTTTTGCAAGGCCCCATGAACTTCCCATAGTCAGATTTCTGATGAAAAGAACTGACATTCAGGTGGTATGCCTACCCAAAAATCCATCCTGGATCTTCCACACTATAATTGGGCCCTCAGGATTTGCATGGGACTCCTGCATTGCCACCATGAATGTTTCTAGGCTCAAGGGGTAATGGAAGGAGATACTGTTTTCATGGAGTGGATGTGAAGTAGGGTGTCCACACAGTATTAGTCTGCTTAGGCAGCCATTAACAAATTAGGCTAGGTGTCTTAAACAGCATGTTTCTCCTCAGAGTTCGGGAAGCTATAAGTCTCAGATGAAGGTCTGGGCAATGAGGATATTGAGGAGGACTCTCTTCTTGGCTAGAGGGTGGGTTTCTTACTATGTTATCACATTTTCTGTCTTTTTTTTTTGCACTGTGGTAGTTTTTATCAACTTGACACAAGCTGGGATCATCTGGGAACAGTGAACCTTAGATAGAAAACTGCCTTCACCAAATTGGTCTATAGGCAAGTCTATGGGGGCATTTTCTTGATTAAAGGTTATAAAAGGAGCAGTATACTGTGAATTGTGCTCCCCTTGGGAAGGCAGGGAGGTTTGAATTTTTTTAAAAAAAAAAAAGTCAGCCGTGGAGAGCAAGGAAGTAATCAGTGTTCCTGCACGTCTTCTCCTTCAGTTACTGCCTCGGGTCCCTGTCCTAACTTCTCTCTAGAATGGACTATACTTTTTAAGCTGAAATAAACCCTTTCTTCTCCAAGTTGCTGTGGCTTTGGGTCTTGATGTTTATCACAGCAATAGAAAACAGTGCACTCATGTATTATCAGAGATAGAAAATTATAGTTCGGCAACATTTTATACTTATCCTGTTGGGCATTGGTCTGTGGTAGGTTGGAGAGAAATGTCTTCCACAGCCTCATGTGTTTGAGCACCCAATCCTCAATTGATGTTGCTGTTCAAGGAGGTTATGCAACTTTTCAGAGAGGAACCTTTCTGGTTGAATTGCACAACTAGGGACAAGGTTTAACGATGGATTTACTTGCCTTACTTCCTGTTCCCTCCCCTTACTTCCTGCATGTAGATGAAACATGATTCCTCTGATTCTTGGCAGCCAGGCTAATCTCAATTTTCTGTTTCCACACCTTCCCTGTTTTGACAGACCTCCTCCCTCTGGAACTGAAAACAAAACAAAACCTTCCTTCTTTGACTTATTTTTTATCAAGCCAGAAAAAAAATAAATAATAGAGTGCTAATATAGTGCCCTGGATTTATTATCCTATTTAACTTGATTACTCCATTATCCCAATAGAGTATCACTGGAATTTAGACTTTCCATGTATGAATTGCAAAATGCACATAGAAGTTTGATCAATAACTGCATGCATGTTGCATGTTAATTTCTTATATACATACACACACATATAACGAAAGTGCCTGCCAGGTTGATGGCAGAGGAATGATTTATTTTGGCTCATAATTTTAATGCATTTCAGTGTATATCATAGTGAGGAAGATATGGTAGGTGGAGTGCTCTAATTATGGCAACCGGAGTATGTGTAAGAGGATATTCATATCACGAAAGACTAAGAAGCTGTTGTATGGAAGAGGCCACTTGTTCATCTCGGCTGCCCTGCAAGCTTACACCCGAAATAACCACACAGAAACTGTATTAATTAAAATCCTGCTTGGCCATTAGCTCTAACTTCTTGGTGGCTAACTCTTACATATTAGCTTTACCCATCTCCATTAATCTGTATATCACCATGTGGCAGTGGCTTACCAGAGATTCTAACCAGCGTGCATCCCTGGCGGAGGATCCATGGCTTCCAGACTATGCTTTCCTTCTCCCAGTATTCAATTCTGTCTTCTCTGCCTACCTAAGTTCTGCCCTATGAAAAGGCCAAGGCAGTTTCTTTATTCATTAACCAATGAAAGCAACACACAGCAGAAGGATCTCCTACACCAAGAAGCAGTATATGGCAGCAGCTAAGGTTGAATGTAACTCAACTGAGTCTGCTCCTAGCTACTTATTAGCAACATCTAAACCCTACGTCCCCAAATTCCCAGACCCTTATAAAACAGTTCTATTAGCTGGGAACCAAATGTTTAATAGCGAGAACTTATGGAGAACATTTCAAATTCAAGCCACAATGACTCTTTTGCAGTTAGCCAAGGAATCATGGTTCTACACATGGAAAGACTGGGGACAACAATACAAGTTGGGTTGTGCTGAGTCATTTTGATTCTCAACTTGACACAATATGGAAGAGAGTCTCAGTGGAAGAATTCTCTAGATCAGGTTGGCCCACGAACATGACTGTATGTATGTCTTGAATGTTAAGAGAAGTGGAAAGGCTCACTCTGAGTATAGGCAGCAACATTTCATAGGCCATGCCCAAAACTGTGTAAGACTATATAAAGCTAACCGACTACACCTAACCCATAAGCATGCAGACACAAGAGGTGCATTCATTTCTCTGCTGAGTGGCTGTGATAGGGGAAGTGAGTTAAGCCTCTGTCTAGTCTTCCCTGAAATGATAGACCTGGAATTGCAAGCCAAATAAACCCTTTCCCTACTTAACTTGCTTGTTGTCAAGATATTTTATCATAGCAGCAGAAATGATTTGCTGGTGTGGGGTTTAGTCATCTCTGTGAGACACCAAGTCAGAAAAATAACTAAAAATTATTCAAAAACTAGTCTGGTTGATTTGTGATTATAGATATTAAAGCATGAGGCATGTGGACATCCTCCTAAATGATAGAGCCAGCCTCTGCGCTAACCTATTCTGGAGAGCTCTGAGCTCATCTTGCCTGCCCATCATACATCACTTGAGAACATAGGAAAGTTAGTCTGCTCGACAAAAATAACAGTATGGTTACAAAAAACTGAATAGAAATAGACCCTTTTAAGATACGGCATGTGTGTGTGTGTGTTCCTGCATGTGCGCAGGTGGGTGCTTATAGTTCATGTTTGTGGTTTATGCACGTGATGCACAACTGTGTGCATTTGCATGCAGAAACCTGACTAGGATGTTGGTTTTCTATTTATCTTTTTCCTCCTCATTGCCTTGAGATATTTCCTCCTACTGAATCCAAAGTTCATTCTTTCAGCTGTAATGTCTGAGATCTTAGGATCTGCCCATGTCTGCACCTTCCTTATGCTGTGGGTATGTCAAGCCTATTCTTTTGTGAGAATGCTTTTGATTCAAACTCACATGTTCATGTTTATTAAACAATGAGTCCTAGGCACTGAGCTTGGTTACTGGTCCCCAATTGCACTTTATATTTAATGTTTTTGCATTATAATTTTAGGCAAATGAGGCATAAAAATCAAACAAATAAATTAAATATTAAGACTTTTCTTTTGATTTCTACAGAACATTATCTTAGCCTTAGCATAGTAAAAGATGTTGTGTGGGATGAAGATACTTTTGGGGGGAGATTGAGGCCCATTTTGTTAGATTCAAAAGTACTATGTGTTCATAGATTAGTGCTGTACCACTTTAAGGCTCTAGGAAACCAGAAGGAGCTGCAGCTGTCCACAGAGAATGTTAAGGAGAAACATTTATAAACATGTGGTAAGTTTAGGGAAAGTAGAGACCTGTAGACAGCTCTATCAGGGCTTCTTAGATGGCACAAACCCACGTAAGGGGTTACATAAAGTGTTTTGAGGCGGTCATACATGAGGATGGACTATGGCATCAACTTCTATGAAACATGGTAAAGTAAATATGCCAACCTGACTTTCTTGATTGCCAGTCTTCTGTCACTTGCAAAGATCTTAGGATGCCAGATGACAAAAACCTTGTTAATACAATCTCCTATGTCAAAGACAAGGGAGGTAAATCTTGAGGGGCAAAAAAACAGTGTTTTAAAACTTGGGTCATTCAATTTGTATTTTGAGTTTAAATACAGTCTAAGAAGGGTGGCTATTGAAAGATAACCCTGAGAGCATCTCTATTTTTTATGAGAGCTAGGCTATAGTGAGTTATATGAGATGCCTGCTCAAAAATCCTAAATAAGTAATTAATAAAATTCTTAAAAATAATAAAAGTGTTTTTATTAGTCAACTAGTGTTTATTGCTCACAACCAAACCAGAATTAGTATAAATAATATACTAAACTGTATAAAACTGTAAGATTAATTCTTTTTAGTCCAATTATGTTTTATACCATTGGCCTATATTTAATTTTTTAAAACTCAACTTCTCCCTTCATATTTTTTCAACCATTGAGAGTCTCTAAAATATTCTATGCTTTCTGGGATTAATTTGGCTTTAATGAATCTCATATAGCTATATCGTCCTATTTTCTAGTATGCCGGATGACCTTGTCATTATCTTAAGCTTTATTAATTACTGGGCTGACATATTGGCAGGTGTGTATAGCTGTGGCCATGTATGTGTTTTGTCCTGTTTATTTAATAAATGCATATTTCTTTTTCATATAAGAAAATGATTTATGTTTATCAATTATCAATACCTTTACATGTAACTAAAAGAACTGCATGGGAGAAACTGTCCTAGCAGTAGGTCAACACCATAGAACACTGGAGAGGTTGTTCAACTATGGAGCAGCAGGGGTACCCTAACCACCTTTCCGTGAGTGGTGCCATTAGCAAGTTAAGGCACTGTGTGCTTCTGGCGTCTGGACACTGATACTGTAATACTGAATCCTGCACATGTTTAGAGAGTGGGTACAGGTGCTTGTTTTGTGGGCAAAGTATATATGTGTGTACAAATGGGTGTGGAGGCTAGAAATGAACAGTGAGAGTCTTTCTCTGTCACTTTCTACCTCATCTTGTGAGGAAGGGTATCTCTCTGAACCTAAAACTCGCTGTTTAAGCTATATTTACTAGCCAAGTTGAGTCAGAGGTATGGAGCACCATACCTGGCTTTCCATGTGTGTCTTGACAGGCCACCCTGAGTCTTCCTATTCTTGCTGCAAGAACTTTTCCTACTGAGACATTTGTACAGGCTACTGTGGATGTTTTTTAGGTAAAAACAGAGGGAACCTGTGATCAATTTTAAGTCCTCCTCTTAGAACTTTTGTGGTAAATTATGTCAAAAGAAGTAGGGAAAGTCATTTAATAATGATTGGCTCTAGGCATTGGCCATCCATTCTATGTAGGAAGGGGGCCCTTGTTTGGTTCCCAGCCGCCCTGCTAGCTTAGACCCAACATAATCACACAGAAACTGTATTAATTATATCACTTCTTGGCCCATTAGCTTTAACTTCTTTTTGCCTAACTCTTACACCTTAATTTAACCCATTTCTATTAACCTGTGTATCTCCATGTGGCAGTGGCTTACCTGCAAATTTTTGTCATGTCTGACTCTGGTGGCTCAATGGCTTTCTTAGACTCCACCCTTCTTCCTCACAGCATTTAGCCTGGCTTTCCCTGCCTACCTAAGGTCTGCCTTACTATAGGTCCAAAGCAGTTTCTTTATTCATTAATGGTAATCACAGCACATAGAGGGGACTCCCACATCACCTCCCCTTTTTTGTTTAAACAAAAGGGAAGGTTTTAACATAGTAAAATTACATATAACAGAACAGTTATCAGGCAAGAATTACAGTTACAATATTTATATCTACTTTGTCTTTTTTTTAAAAAAAAACTTTTAAAGATTTATTTATTTATTATGTATACAATGTTGTGCCTGCATGTGTCCCTGCAGACAGAAGTTGCAGATTTTATTACAGATAGTTGTGAGCCACCATATGGTTGCTGGGAATTGAACTCAGGACCTCTGGAAGAGCAGTCAATGCTCTTAACCACTGAGCCATCTCTCCAGCCCTCTACTTTGTCTTTTATCATAATTAAGGAAAACTATAACTATAAATTTCTTCAACTCCCTCTAAGACTCCAGAAAGATATAATATTACCTAACTAAACAATAAGCAGCTTTCAAAATTCTACAATTGACAGAGACATCTCGCTACCTGGACAGACATCTAAAATTCTTCTGTACCATTAAGCATCCATCTTCAGCCTACAGACCCATAGTATCCAGTAGACTTTTCCATAAACAGGAAATTTCAAAGACAGGTCTGCCTATATTGGCAGTTTGTCAGTCACTTTCTTCTGTGTCCTACAGAATGTCTCACAGACTCTTTTGTGTAGCAGGAACCCCGAAGGATCATCGCACCTTTAGGTGAATTCAGCAATCATTTCTCTGTGGGTCCTGCAAGTCCAGTTCAGCAGTCCAGTCAGGAGCAGTTTCTTGCCCAAATGGCTAGCAAACTCCATAAGGAGCCTCTTCAATGTCCATCATCCTTTTGAAGTAGCTTGTGCTGCCAGGAGCAGATGTGTCTCACTGTTATGAAAAGTCTTAAATTTTTAAACATTTTAAATGCTGTATTCTGAAAGTTTTTGAAAGATTTGAAGATTGCCTATCTAACTGAAATATATCTTTATACATCTAGAAAATCTAACAAGCATGACTACAAGCTTGACTATTATAGATGAGTATCTATTAACATATATTTCTTAATTATAGACTATATTTTAAAATGAGCTACACAAACACAATACCTTAATCAAGATCAGAAATATATATACATATAACAAAATTGACCTTAAATTTCTATCAATAAACCAAGATCCATACCAATGCAAAATATTCATCTCTATAGCAATTCTATGCCAAGAAAGTACTAAGGTTTTAGACACACCTCAGTGAGTAATCACAACAACCTGGAGATTAATATCATGAAAATTTTACAGTCAGAAGGAAATTGAGTCTGAGAACATGAATCAACCTTTTCAGGTCACACCCTTCCTCTGGTCCATAGTGCTTTTGAACTGTCCTTGAATGTGCCAGTGAACTGTGTTGTATATAAGAGACTTTTCATCGATTAAACCAAAGCAAAACATGCCCTAGGCATCTGAAGAGTCTCCTGGAATATAGGTGCAGCTTCTCTAACTTTGCTTTTCTCAAAACTTTCTGTTGCTAAGTAATTCAGCTAGGACCTAGTGCTCATGTTTCTTTCTGTCTTTTCTGCATTCATGCCAAGAGGTCAAATTTTGTTTTCAATCCTAGAGCCTGCTGGTTTAAAGAAAGCATTTTGGCTACATTTACAATTGTTTCCCTGGCATAATAAAAGTCCACCAAAGACACAGGTTGTGTGCAGCTTGCTATGTGTAACATGAGGGCCCTGCTCGTTGGGGTTTCTGTCCCGCCTGGTACCCCACAGCAGGCAAGCCCCTAAGAAAATCACACAGAGAGTCTACATTAGGTTATTAACTGATTGGCCCATTATCTCATGCTTCTTACTATCTATTATAACTTATATTAACCCATCTATGTTAGCCACATGGCTCGGTACCTTTTCTCAGTTGGGCAGCTTACATTGTTGCCTCCTTGGTGGTCTGCACAGGAATGCCAGGGAAGCTTCCTGCTTCCCAAATTCTCCTGTTCTTACCTCTAGTTCCTGTCTGGTTTTCCTGCCTATACTCCTGGCCTGGCCAATCAGCATTTATTTAAAACACGATTAACAGAATACAGACAACTCTCCTGCACCAGCTATGTACCTGTCTCCTTACTGTTCATCTTTTTTATTTCAGTATTTCCTCCAGCTTCTTATTCCTGTGACCGATGGGATGTTGATGCAGGATTGAGCCTCTTGTTCAGTAGTTGTAAGGCCAATCCAAGTACCTCTGCCTTCTCCCAAGGTCAGGCTGGGGCCTTCTTTGCAGTTCTTTCTGTCAGTATTATACTTTTGTGTGTGTGTGTGTGTGTGTGTGTGTGTGTGTGTGTGTGTGTGTGTGTGTGATATCTTCCGTTGAGGCCAAGATTCCACTTACTGAAGGGTGGCACAAGAACCAGTATTTGCCATCTTCATCTTTGGTTAGATGGACTGTTCTTATTTTTCCAGCCAGTTCCGTTACTGAAAATGAGTTTCACTTCCAAAGCACACCCTCGAATGTGTTTTGTACACTCCTTTGAAAGTTCTGAAATTCCTATCATATTCTACCCCCTCGATTTTGCAGGGAGCTTTTGATCTTGAAGATTTCAGAAATTGGGGAGATCTGTACAAACATTACTCTCTAGAGAAAGCTGCATAGGGCACCATCAGCGCAGGCTTCAGAATCCGGTTTTCATAAGAGGAATATGGCATCTGTCCCATATCGAGTTGGGTCATGGGCTCTTTATCCACCCAGTTGCAATTAAAATAGCTGCAATGTTGTTGACACATGAGCCTATCTGTGACAGTTCACGCTGACTGCTTTTGATTGGCAGGTCCCTTGTTCACTTCTAATAGCATCTCACAGCTTGTCTCTTTTAAGCATCAGCATCTTTCCAGCTAAAATATTCTTACATTCTGAAAATTGTATGAAATTTTCACAGTCAGCCTCTTGGTGTAGTATTTCCTGATAACAAAATGTTGGCTGGCAAAACCCAAGTTATCTCCATTGTATAAGCTGCTCTTCTAGTTGAGATAAAACCTTGTTCAGCAACCTGTTTTCCACTTGCAAAAACAAGCCAGATAAGCCTTTCTTGCAGAGGCTGTCTCAGCTCTTTCTGAGGACTCCAAAGTAATTGCGCAGTAAGGTAAGCCTGCAACCCAGTCTTCTTTAACAGCAAGTTTCTTCCTTGCCAATGATGCATAGGAGTTTGGGCAAATATGTCTGGAAATCTCCAGATTAAAATAGAAAAGCTAACAAGCTTGTTGGTTTCTCTAGATAAGATAGGAGAATAGACCCTCGAGGGATCCCGCTTCAGAAGATTGATGAAGAAGATTCTTAAGAGTAATGAGCCAAAAATTCAAAAGCTGCTTTGAGAAATACCGGAAGAATATTGCTTGTTTGCTTCCTTGAACAAGCAATTTGTCTAGACTTGAGACATGTTATACCTTGAGAATATTCTTACCATAAACAAAGCTAGCATGTCTTAGGCTCTTGCACATTCTACCCTCTTGCATCCGGGAGCCCTTATCTTTAACAGTCTCCTTTACTTTAGACTAAACTTTCTTTTTCTCTTATTATTCCAGACAATGAGCATTTATTGAGCAACCCTTTCATAGAACTGACTGTTCCTGTCTTTCTTGCATGCTTTCTCTCATTTGATACTTAGAACAAATTAAAAACACTGTTTTCCTTATCTCTGTATTTCAGAGTTGGAAAAGAAGCAGAGAGATGAAGAAAATGAGGTGGAGGAGCTGGGATACTAAGCCCCCTTTATCTCACTCCAAGGTCTCTCTCCCACACTCGGCTTCCTTAATGATACTGTAAATTCTTTGGAAGCACAGAAAGAGCCCAGCTGAAGCACGTTTATTGTTTTTGGAACATGTTTCCCACTAAATCAAGTCTTTCCTTCCTGAGAGAGGTAGAGAGGGTGAGTAGGTCACTAACATTTATAATATACTATGTATATGTATATATACACACACACATACATGTGTGTATGTATGTGCACACATGTAAATAGTATGTAATTTATCTTCAAAATAGTTCTATGAGTAAGCGCTATTATTATTAGAATTCAGAAATGAATATCTGGAGACTTAGTGAGATTATAATTGGCAAAGTCTACACAGCTAATTAGAGGAATTTGTGATCTTTTAACCATACAGTTAAATGCCCAGGCCAGCTGTTCAAAACTTTTGGAAACATCTCCTCAATTATGTTTTCTGCTGCTCAATGGTCATGATATCCCAATATTTCAACACAGTCTTTAAAGTGTTCTTGGATTTCTGACTTCTATGCACTTATGGTAAAGATCACATTTTCACTGGTTCACTTTTATTTTATTAAGGGAACAAAATATGGAAAATAAAGAAAATAGGTTTTTGTTTTAGAGATTTATTTTATTTTTGAGTGTGTATGAGGGTATGCGCACAGGTGTCCATGAGAGACAGAAGAGAGTGCTGGGTCCCTAGAGCTTCACATACCAGAGGTAATGAGCTCCCCATGTGGATGCTAGGGTCTATGTATTGGTTATCTGCTGGTGTAATAAGCACAGCTCTTCAATGCATTAAAGGTCTCTTTCTTCTCTCTCTTCTGCTTTGTTCTTTTTCCTCATGCGAGGCAAGAATTACCTTGAAGTTGCTCTTTGAATTTACAGTAGTATATTTTCTTTTTGCAAACTGCATTAATAATACCAAATATCATCCACTATTGATAAATTCTTATACAAAATGCTTTACTTCAAAAGTTTCCAAAATTGTGTATTTATCATTTATTCAACCTTATGCAAATAGCATTGCTCTGTTTAAACTACATAACTGTATTATATAATGCTAGAGTTTTCAATGTCAACTTAAAATTTCATCAGATTTTGTAATCACTTTTATTGGCATTAGACAAAAATATTATTGATTTTTAAAATTTGTTGTACACATCCAGAACCCTTTCTATAAACACTTAATAATTTTGAAAATTTCTCCATAAGATTTTGCACAATTGTGTAAGTGTAGCGTTGCTTCGCTCATAAACAATAGGGTTCCTATACTATCTGTTCTATTTCTTCCCTTCTTTTCCTTTCTCTTTAGTGAAGACCTTCAGCACGTCCTTATACATAGACTGCGCTACTTAAATTATAGCTTATCTAAGGATCATATACTTAAAATATCCTATTTTGATAAAATGTTTGTTGCATGTTTGTAATGAAATACTTAGGGAATTTCCTTCCCTTTGTTAGCTTACTAAGTTTGTTCCAGGTCATAACTGATGCTGAGTTTTCAACAATATTTCCAGAATCCTTTGAAACTTGATTGTTATTTCTAACTCTAGCCTTACGCTCCTTTTGGAAGCTGCAGAATGCAGCCAGCCCAGAGGCCCAGCTCACAGGCTTCCTCCCCATTTCCACCGATGGTCTATAGCAGACTCTGTCCATATGAGAAGGGCAGTTCAAGGAACAGATGTGCAAATCAAACGTCAAATGATGGAATCATTAATATAAGTGGGGTGAGCCTTTGGAACTTTTAAATTCTCCTTTGCAAAATAATTGTGGATTATTTGGAGACTAAGATGAATGCTTACTCACGGCAAGACCCTCCCTCAACTTCCTTTCCTTTCCACATCGTACAGAATGTATGTTAGAGCCTTCAAAGAAACTTTTACTTTGATTTAATGGGAAAATTCAATTTTCTTGATTTTCTAGTCTCAAAGTATTAGCTATAGTTAACATTTTCCTCTCATAACTGACTTGGCCATTACCTTCCTCAGACAAGTGAAAATCATTTCTCCCAAAGCCAAACTTGAAGACAAAAGAAACTCTGTGCAAATGAAACAAAGAGATTTGACAGAGGTAGGTGCTTTGGAGAGAAAAAGATGGCAAAGTCTGCAATTGCTTCTGGAGACCACAATGGGGGGGGGGAGGTGAGAAAAAGAAAAAAACCCTGCTATTTAGAGAAGTGATGGGATAATTTCCCCCTTTAAATGTAGTTCATTCCAATAGCTATCCGCATCACTGTCACTCAGAGCTTACTGGGAATGCAGAACCTCGGAGCCTTTGCTCAGACCTACCTTGATTGATGTTTTGGAGCTTAGCAGGATTCCTGGTGACTCAGGCACGCCCAAGTTCAAAGATAGAAATTGGAGAGCAGTATGCAAATGAAACAGCAGTTTTCCTCCTTAGATATACCACGTAACCTGGGTGAATATTTTTAATAAGAGACTTGGGCCATCTTTAGAGATTCTGACTCAATTAGCCTGTAGTGAGACGCTCAATGATCACCTGGGTAAAGGTGACCGCCAGCCATGGAGAGGGGAGTGGGAATTCCATGTGGCTAGCAAGAGGAGGGTCGTGGCTACCTAGGAGGCAAGAGGAGAAATTGAAGGACACTCCAGGAGTGTTTAGAAAATGGATGCTGATTCTGATTGGTGTTAATCTCCCATCGGCTGTATGTTTCCCTACCGAGACTCCTGCATGAATGATTATAGTTCCTTACACAAAACTTGTATATTTAGAGTAAATTGAAGAGTAACTGAAGTAACAAAGAGATGTGACTGAGACTGGAAAGTAAATGCAGGGGAAGTATAAATAAATTCACAGAGAAAACTTCCATGACCGCTTTTACAATTCATATGTAACGTTGAGTAAGAATTGTTGACATTGATTTTTTTTCTGTGTTCATGCATTATATGAAATTAATAAGAAAAAGTGAAAGCATCCTGTCCCCTTACACATTCTATTTCAAAGAAGTTTGTATTGTTAAAGTCCTTAGACATCCTGGTGTAACCATGGCAACACACTGGGGTCTGAAATTTTAACTCGGTTTTAATGTGTCGTGTGAAGCATTGTCCATCCGTGTAGAATTCTGTTCCGTGTAGATCATGAGGCTTGACCTGTAGCCCTAGCCATGAAGAATCCAATGCTCGAATGTTGCATGACAGTTCTCCGCATTGCCCTCTAGTCTGTGTAAGTTTTCCTTACAAGACTGCTTCGAATCCCCACTACTGTGGCAGCCATTATTTCTTTGCCATAAATGTTTCTAAGATGCATTTTAAAATTAAGTTTTGAAGCATTTACCCTTTGCCCCAAGTCTAAGGCTTAGTAAAATTTTGCTGCTAGAAGCTTGCTCATTATATTTTAATTTATTCCTCTTCAGTAGCTACTTAGTAAAGATTTTCAGCTTCTTATTTTAAAATACACGAATTAATTACATCTGAATACTGGCAATATCTATACATCTAGAAAAGAGAGAAGCATCTCGACGAGACACTCGAAATATAGCCAGAGCAGTTTTATTATGTCCTACAGACTGTACTATTCAGCTGCCCACTCTCTCTCTCTCTGTGTAAGTACACATACATGTGTTATGTATGTTTCTGTCCACACTTAATTACATTATCCAGATATTCTTTTGCCAGTCACATTTCCAAGCAAAATTTAATGTTTTACCCACTCATTTGCTTACTGAAATTTCCTTGCCACAACTGCCCAATTCATATAGTTTCTCTAAAGTCTAGCATTTGAAAGATATTTTCTTTAAGTGTTTTCAACAATGGACTTCTTTTACCATTTTTATTCCCAGGTTGAAAAAATCGATGTTACTCCATTGGCTACTATGAAATACTGTTAATTGGGCATCAGTTTAAGAGGAATAAGCTTTCTGTGTCTTGTCTTGTGGTGCAGCTTCACAGAAGGGGTGTAAATTTACACACAGTACAGCTGTCTCAGCCCTCAGTTGTGCTATTCTGCATTTAAGTGCAGCATCTCCAGCTACCTGGGTTTTATTTGTTCTCATGCATTTTATGGTTTTTTTTAGGAGTTCTTTTCCTATTAGAGCAACATGTTTAGTTTCCCTAATCTCCTTCAAAATTATTCTAAAATATTTTAATCATCACTGAACCCTTTCTTCTTCTACCTTCTCTCACGGTCTTTCTAAAAAAAAAAATCCATGGAACCAAACCCATCCATTCCCATCAAAAGTTACATCATTTATACTACGGAGATTGGACTAACTGATTTGTGTTATTTACTCTCAACACAGAAGCATTGGCATTTTGTTCTCTTGTGAAATTTCTAGTTCTTTGGGTGGGCTAGTGAGCATGACTATGCTTTTGTGTTGAACATTTGGCTTTGTTAAAAAAAAAAAACTATTGAGGGCTGGAGAGATGGCTCAGTGGTTAAGGGCATTGCCTGAATTCAAAGGTCCTGAATTCAATTCCCAGCAACCACATGGTGGCTCATCAACCATCTGTAATGAGGTCTCCTGGCATATACACAGACAGAATATTGTATACATAACAAATAACATATGTAATAAGTTAAAAAAAAGAAAAAGAAAACTATTGAGCAAGTGAATATTTTACAGAAAAAGCTGACAGTAAAATAAAAATATTCATTTTTTATTGTATTAAAAGTTGAATAAACCTTTAGGCTTTTTATCTTTAAGTATATAATGATTTTTTAGAGTTCAGATACATATTTTGACACTTTTCAAGTTTTTCTAGGATTGTATATAATTCTGTGACCATACTATACTTCATTTGAAAAAGTTAGGAATATTTATGGTGTGTGTAATGTTAGTATATTTTTCTAATTTTCACTCATGGAATTTTCCTATGATTTTTATCCCTACTACACAGAAAGGTGAGTATCTATAGCTAAAATAGTTGTTTGCCATCAATTCACAGCTACAGCATACAGTTATGTACATAGAAATTTCTTCAGACTTATTCCATCTCTTAAATTAAGCACATCAAGAATCTAACTTATGTGCACACGCCTGCGTGCACATGAGAGAGAGACAGAAATTTCTTTGGGAAAGGTGCCTAATATTCAAGCATTAGGTACTGTGCTAAATGAAAAATCCAGGAGGTCCCTTTGTGTGATTTCCAGATATTTGTGCAATTCTGTCTCTGTGTGTCTGTCTGTCTCTGTGTATCTCTATTTCTCTGTGTGTCTCTCTGTCTGTCTGTCTTTTCCTGTCTCTCTGTGTGTTTATCTGTTTCTCTGCCTCTCTCTGTGTGTGTCTGTCTGTCTCTCTGTGTGTTTCTCTCTGTTTGTCTGTCTGTTTCTCTGTCTCTGTCTCTCTTTGTGTGTGTGTCTCTCTCTCCCTCTCTCCATCCCCCCTCTGTGTCTCTCTGTCTCTGTCTTTGTCCCTCACTCTGTGTGTGTGTGTGTGTGTGTGTGTATCTGTCTCTGTCCTTGTCTCTCACTCTCTTGGTTTATCCCCCACCCACAGAAGTCATTTTAAGGATTATTATAAATCAGATTAATTTCATGGTTCAGGGTCTATTGGGAGGAGAGAAAGAGCAGAGGTAGAGAGAAGAAAATGAAAGGGTTTTGAAGGGTATCAATATTACTATTTCTAGTTCTCTGTTCTCTCTCTTTTAGTCCTGTTTCTCTGGAACAGTATTAAGGACTCTAATCTGGTACACGTTAGAGATCCATCATTAGTCATTTCAGATGGTGTCTACCCTACATCATTTCCCTCTTCTCGGTCCAGATGGTTGCTATGATGTCTTCTAATTCTGACAATGTCCAGACCTAACTTCTGTATCACCAAGTGAGTTTCCACAGCTTCTGGGGCTCCACAAAGGCAACATCTGTACGTTTGGGACTGGACAGATTCTACTACTGAAATGGGTTCAGTCTGTCTCTGGCCCCGGGCCCTATGGCTCCAATCATCTCCTCAGAGAGCCATTCTGCTTCATGTAGAAAAGCGTATTCTTTCGTTTCCTACATCCAATTTTCAGCATTTGTGTTCTACACTGCACAATTCCAGACACAGGGTCTCTATAAAATGAGTGCATGAATGAAGATTACCTACATTTTATTAAGTATATTATTAGGCTTGTTCCCCAAGGATTATGAATCATTATCTGGAGTTGAATCCAGTAAACTGGTTGTTAAAAAGAGCGCTCATACATTTCTGCAGGTGATCTGTCTGGGGACCATGGGTTAAGAAACACTGCTTTAGCAGCAATAAATAAGAGACTTAGCCAAATTCTACACATGAATTGGAAACTTCTCCTGGGAAGAAAAATAATAATAATTCAAAGGAACTCTAGAAGGAGAACTATATGTATGTTGACTTAACGGTTTATTTACATGTATCTACATCTAATTAGATCATTTCTCATACACATGTGAGTATGGAAACGCTATGCTATTTTCAGGAGGAATTAACAATCCAGTGATCAAAGGCTGGGTTCAGATTTTGGTCCTTTTTGTTATGAGTCTTTTTAAAAAAGATTTCGTTTCATAATTGTTAATTGTGTAAATGTGTGCATTTGTGTGGGCATGAGCAGATCACAGAGGAGCCAGAAGCCTGAGGTCTTTCTGTTACTGGACTTGCAGGTGGTTATGAACTGCACATCATGGGTCTTGGGAATTGAACTAGGGTACGCTGCAAAATCACTAAGCACTCCTGAACTGTGCTATCTTTCCAGCACCAATCTACCTTATTTTGGGTGTTCCCCCCTCCATGTAGTTCTGAGGCTGCAGGGGAGTGTCATACATTTTCTTAAGACGGTTTCACTAGATGATGTTACTTTTGTGAATATACTTCTGCTTCTATCTCATGACATGTCTGTGTATCAAATTTTATTTGGAAGCTTCTTAATAAAACACTTTGTAGTTGAGTTTTAAATATATATTTATAAAATTAATATATATGTTATATATAACTATATCACATATAACTATATATAACCAACTCTTTCTATATATGTATATATATAAATATAACTATATATACAACTTGTATATATAACTAATTATATCACATATAACTATATATAACCAACTCTCTCTGTGTGTATATATATATATAAAACTATATATGTACAACTTGTATATATAACTATATATAACTCTCCCTATGTATACACATACTGCATATCTATGTATATACACACACACTATGGATATGATATGGATATAGATATGGATATAGATATGGATATAGATATAGATATAGATATAGATATAGATATAGATATAGATATAGATATAGATATAGATATAAATATGTTCCCATGGTGTAATGGTTAATGCTCTGGACTCTGAATCCAGCAATCTAAGCTCATATCTCGGTGGACTTGTTCCTTAAGGAAGAGACCTGGTCGGTCATCTTCATCAACTCAGACCATCAAACCCAATAAAAATGGGCAGCCCATGCATGCTTCTGCATTGCCTGGGGGCATGTTTCACTTTGTTTCATATATATGCACTAATGTTACTTTAGTTTTCCTGTTTGGGTTTCTTAGTGGGACACACTGATCTGAGCTTTCTGCTTCAAGCTTCTGGAGGGAACATATACTTTCAACTACGCCTTGACAAATTTTATCAATCTTTCATGTGCATTTAAATGACACAATTAAAAGTGTACATGGTGGGGCTGGGAGTTGGCATTTATAAAGGTTTCTAGTGAGTCCTGGCCACAGTCCACTTTCTGCACAGTATGACGAGCTTTACTTCTGCCTTTTCAGTTAAACTTTTATCTCTCAAGCTTTTCTCCCAACCCTAGTCTCAGTTCCCGCCCCTGCTTGATTTATATTTCTATTGTTACTCAAGTTTAATTATTGCAAAGCCGAAATGCCTTCTCTTTGTCTGGTTTTAATTTCCTTGTTGTTTGTTTGCATTTCCCTTTTGTTGTCTTCTCTTTCTTCTCCCGCCTTCCATACAAAAAAACATGTGTCTTGTGCTTAATACAGGTGCAGACGGGTGGAAGCCAGGGAAAAGAGAGAGTGCGAGGGTGTTACTATTCTACTTAAAGGCACTTGACCCTTTGATGAGTCCAGCTGCAAAGAAGCGAACAGCTCAAACCTCTTGTTCAATTCAAGCAGTAGTTTTGCACTCAACCTCTTACCCTCTGGATGCATCATTGCTGTTGGAGATAGACATCACTGCATAAGGTCAATGAGAGACAATACGTGCCTATAGACTGTCTATGTCTTCTGATAATGATGACTCCAACTCCCTGACAAGATTTTCTTGAGTTTTAGTTTATTTCAAGTACAGTTAAGTAGTAAGCATGGTTAGCCTTCCACCACAGGTTCTGAACAGTGAAAGAGGAGAAAGATCTCTCTGAGCAGACAATCATACAAGCAAGGAGCCGTGTGTTTATTTTCCTTCTGCTCTTGACTTGAGGATGTGATACACTGACTTGCTGTCTTGACTTTCCTGCAATCATGGACAATAATTTGGAATTCTGAAACAAATAAAAGTTGATCCCCAAAGCTGTCTTTTGTTAAGGCATGTAAGAACAATAACAGAAATAAAAGTAGAGCACTGGTGGAGACAGAATTCCATTCTTGGCAGTAATTTCGCTCCAAGATAGAAGTTTTGACACTTACAGTTTTCTTCTTCCTTTCCTTGGTAGAAGTTTGGACCTGGTACTTTTCTTTCAGTCATGTAGAACTGTGCTCAGAGAGAGACTGTGGCAATAAGCCTGTACCATTTTACTTTTGGGGTGGAATGGCTAGTTTAATGGTCACCTGGACTACAAAGGCCTCTTAGAAAATGGCTGGGTTTAGCATGAAAGTAATTGTGTGGCATTGGTGGTGGTGTCCAGGTATCTCCATGAGAGAAAGAAAAAGGCTGGTACTTCCTATTTGTGTGTGACACAAATATTTGGAAGATGTGAACAATGCGTATTCACTCATAGAATATTTACTTCACCCAAAAGTCCAACTTGTTCAACAGTGAGTTTTATTGGGGTTACTCAAAGGAATATGGGTAAGGAGTTAATCTCAGAAGTAGAAATGACTCAAAGACTACTATATTCCCAAAGCCCACCCCTCCATGAGAGTCATATCACAAAAACCTGGGAATCTGGTCAGTTTCAGAGACTGTCTAAGGCCTTTAAGTTGTTTACTTTCTAAGCTTATGGAGTGTCCCTTAATGAAGGGATAATTCACGTCCCCTCGCAACATCCTGGTTTTTGTTTTTCACTTCCTATTCAACTGTAGTGTTTCAACATGCTTTGATGTCCTCTGTGATGGAGGACTTTAATCTCTGAAGAAATGGCTGTACAGGACTTTTCCACTCTCTGTCTGCCAATATTATACTCATGTTAATTTGTACCTTTAGAAGATTTACAGAATTAATTTTGTTTTAGCACCAAATGATTGGTAGGTGCTGTGGCTTAAGTACAGTCACCTGTGACTCATGATCTTTTTGCTCTTTAGCTTTATATATAGCTACAGAGATTGCCCCAAAAAATTGAAAAAAATAAAGTAGTGATTAAATAATCACAAGGATAAAATAATAAGTAACTCTTAACTTTTAAAGTATCCATAAGCCCTGTACTCTGAAAGCTGATTTTCATCTATTTCAAATTGCCTTTCTAAATAGGACAGAGACTCTTGATATAAATAATCAGCCTAGCTTCAAATAATTGTACTGATTTGAGACCAGTGCTAGTTCTTCCCAGTCAAAAAAAATAGGGCTGTGTTATAGCCCTTTTGGAATGATTGACAAAGATTCATATGGCATTGGGTATAGCCACCAGCACTACATAAAACTAGATATTTCAGCCTTTAATCCCAAGAATTTGGAAGTAGAGGCAGGTGGATGAGCCCAAATTTATCTTTGGCTATATAGCAATAATGAAATCAGTTTCAAGTCACATAAGACCAGCTCTTAAAGATAAATACCACAAACAAAATTCCTTTTATTTTTCTAATCAAACATTGAGTATTCCATCTCTGTAATCCTTCTTCGAATAAATTCAAAATTCATGCCATTTGACTTCAAGTAACACTGAAATCATCAATACTATTGTCACCCCAACAAAGCCATGTTTTAAAACATAAAACTATCTTTTTATGATTAAGAAATAAAACACATTTTGGTTGTACATGGTGGCTTGGCAGTTTCAGAGCCATAGTTCGTTTATTTCTTGATGATTTTGGTTTTGGTGTTTGAATGAGGATGCTCCAGGACACTTACATATTTAAATGCTTGATCCCCAGGTGATGGAAATATTTGCAAAGGATAGGAGGTGTGGCCTTGTTTGAGGGAGTGTGTGACTGATGGTGGATTTTGACATTTCAAAAGGCCTTGTCATTTCCTGTTAACTTCCTCTCTGCCTCCAACTTCCAGCTCAGGATGTAAGCTCATAGCTACTGTTTTAACACCATGCTTGCCATGATAATCATGGAATAAAACCTTCTGAACCATGAGACCTCAAATTAAGTGATTTCTTTTATAGGTTGCCTTGATCATTCTGTTTCTTATAGCAAAAGTAAACCACTTCTCTACTACTTCTCCATTGTTACAGGACTCACTTTGGCACCATTCTTTGTGGTTTTCTTTTTTCTCTGGAATGTATTTTCTTCTGTTAATATGATAGTAAAAATCCTGTGCAACCTTAAATATAGTTGCTATAAGTAATAATCTTCTATCCTTTATTCTGTTTCTCCTCTCTACTTCAAAACATGTCTACTTATTTATATTTTTGATAGAATGTCAAATTCAGAAGGAATAAATCATTATCACTATTGCTTTCTATGACTATGATCTCATCATCACTACCTAAATCTCTACTTTGAAGTTTCATATTCTTTTGTTTAGGTCATCACAGATATTTTCACCATTTCTTGGACTCATGTTGCACTCAACCTTAGACAGAGGAGGGTTTTGTTTTGTCTTGTTTTTGTTTGTTTCTGCAGGCAACAGTGCTTAATGCAGAGACTCATTTTAGTCAATGTCCTGAGAGGAAATGACTACTGCATGTTAAGCCTTAAATAGGGCATTCATATCAACTTGCAAGGCCAAGGAAACATGCAAAAGAAGAGACAGAGAGTGTGTAAAAGCATCGAGTGGGAAGGAATGTTACAGAATGATGTCTTCTAGACTCCAATTTTAGCTGGACAATATTTGTTTTTTCTACAGTTACTTTCTTATACATTTATTTAATTGCTGTGAAGACATAAATGCTTATTCTGGGCTACTGTAGAAGCATAGAAGCCTCAGTTTTAGAAGATGTCTCTAGGAGGTAAGGTATAGGCTCTTCCTCCATTTTTCAACTCAGAAAATCAGAGAAATTTACGTAAAATCTCTAAACCTCAAGATTCCATTTCCTTTCATTGGATTACAAGAGATCATTTTTAAGTTGGGAGCTTAGGTCCCAGACCCTTGCATCTATCCTAGCCCCCTGACCCTGAGAGTTAGCACTCTGGACTCCAAATCCCAGCAGGTCAGGTCCTGACCCCTCCCTTGAGAGAGATCAGGACATTCCCAAGAATATTTAAGTGAACTCCCAAAAGAGGAACATGTGGTTCCCTTTTCTTCCTTCCATTCCTTCCCGGTTTCCCCTCAGGTCCACCTGAGAGCACAGAACCTCCATTAAACCTGGATATCTCTTAACTTGGCTTCTTTTGATTTGACTTGATTGGGAATTTGCGTCGACGGAGAGCTCGCATTAGGAAAATATTCTTAACAAGCATATTGAAAAACCTTTAGCAAAATGGTATATATTTAGTACAGATTTGATCTTATGTTTTTAAGTTGCGATAATACAATGTTATTATTTATTACCTGTTTCCCACTAGGTCATAGACACAAGTTACTAGGAGGTTGTTGTTCCTTTATGTGTGTTGATGCATCCAGGGCCAAGCACATTCCCTGTCCCAGAGGAGAGCTCTTAAAAGCTGAGATTGCTCATCAAGAGTGGTCATTTGAATAAGAATGATCCCCATGGGCTTCTATATTTTAATGCTTAGTCATCAAGGAGAGGCAATACTTGAGAAGGATTATGAGGGATGACCCTGCTGGGGTAGGTGTGGCCTTGCTGGAGGAAGTGTTTCAATAGGAGGTGGGTCATGGGTACCGGGAGTTGAGGTTTCAAAAGCCCCAACTCATTCCTATGTTTCTCTACTGCTACATGTGATCCAGATGTAGAACTCTCAACTTCTCCAACATTGTGTCTGCCTGTGTAACACTATACACCCAGCCATGATGAAAATGGACTAAACTTTTGAAACTGTAACTGAAATTACTTGATGCTAGTGAGAAGGAAACGTGGAACATGCAACAGACCTTAGGAATTTATTAGACTGGGCATGTGCAGACCTGGGGAAGTCAGTGTGCAGAGAAAGTGAGAGAAAGTGAGATGGCACATCCAGCCTTTAAAAACTGCTTAGCGCATGCACACAGGGGATTGATGTGACTATGTCATACACAAATGACGGGGCTCACACATGCGCACAAGGGCTCAGCTGACTCATAGGTGGATGAGGCAACCATGCATGTGTGTGGGGGCACATGGGGCCAGTAGGCACTTCTGCCTGAGGGCTTGTCTGCACATGCATAGCCCTAGAATCTGGAAGTGTCGGCCTTATCATGGCTGAAATCAAACATTCCACCCTTTTGTTTATTATAAAAATTTGGGAAGTTTGGGGTCTTTTATGGGTGGGAATGGGGCATTGTAAGGTTTCTCGTGACTGCTTCCTGCTGATTTTTGTGGGTGTCGGAGAGCTGAGATGCTTGACCACATCCTGGGACAGCTGATGACTTTTGTGTGTTTTTCTGGGCTCTGTGGGACTGTCTGGTTGGCATCTTGGACCTCGCAAGATGCTTCAAAAGCAGAAAATTATGTCTGGAAAAATTTTAGATCCTAGTGATTAAGGGATGAGAGTTCCAAGATGGACGATAAAGGGATTTTTTTTTTTAGGGGGGTAATGGAGGAGGGAATTTCTCAGGTGTTCCCAAGACTAAGAATGAAAAGGGAAGAATTAAATGATACTTTTTCTGGGAAAGTCTGGTTTGTTTAGATAGGTCCAATTGGCTCCCTGAAGCTTATACAAATGTTTGAAAAAAATAAATTTTAGACATATTAAAAGCTTATGATTACAATGATATAGTGTTGGAATTGAAGACGGTGGGGAGGAGGGAGGAAAAGAAGGGGGAATCATTAGAAAGGGGAATTATTAGACCCCTTAATGTTTTACTGGAAGCAAATCTTAAGGCACTTGTTTTCCTTAGCATCACGGTATTACCTTAACATCCAGGAGACACTGCTGCAGTCCAAGAGAAAGGAGATGGACCATCCTGATACTGTGATGTTTACCTGTGGCTCCCTGATGACAGCTGTGGTCGGGTCAAAGGAGCCTGGGCAGCCTCACTCATCCATGGCCAGACCTAGAAGGTCAACTTGGAAATTTTCTGGGCTTGATGTCTCTATGCCACTATGTGCACGAGAACGATCAACTGCCCAGTGTCCTTCCTCATGGCATCTTGGACAAGGTCTTGCGTGACCAAGATGAGGATTAGGGCATGCTTGGGCCCAGTGACCAGTTCTACCACATTTGAAACATGGACCTGGCGGTTCTCGAGCCCCAGGGGGCAAAGCAGCAGCACAGACAACACAGATTGGGTGGTGTGTCACCTTGGCCAGTTGGAGGACCATGACTAGCATGCGACAGTGATGATTGTGGGCTTTGTCATTTCTTGTATGGTACACCTTAAAAGCCAACTCTGAGACTTCTGCCTGTGGGGTCAAAGGCCCTTTCTCCAAATGTCTAAGTTTAGCCTTAATGTCAGGGTAGCACTGAGAAAAAACATGAGGTTTTTGTCTTCCATGGTTTCTGGATCTAAGTCAGTATATTGTAATAGGGCTTTAGTGAGGTGTTCCAAAAATGCAGGAGGATTTTTCTTTGTATCTTGAATGACCTCTTATTATAGTTTACTGGCTTGAGGGCAGCCTTACGAAGACCTGCCAGGAGGCAAGTCAAAAACTGGTCCCTAGCTAAGATTCCACCTAGAGTGTTATAATCGCAGTGTTTTTCCTGCTCAGGGACCACCTCTGTCCCCCAGAGGGTGTGTTGCATGTGTTTGGTGAATCTCATCTGCATGTAGTCTGGCCTGCTCCCAAACATGCCTGTGTTCTTCAGGAAGTAGGTTGTTAGATAGATATAGATATCATGAAAGGTGGGATTATAAGACTGGGTAATATATTGACATTGCTTTAGGAAAGAGGTAGAATTAGACATATAGGACCCCAGTTTTTATTCTATATTGGAGAGTTCTGAGAGGGAGAAAGGAACGTGAACCCTAACCAACCCATCTATGCCGGTCACCTCCTGGAATGGGAGAACAGAAGCTGGCTTGGCTTGCTTAGGGTTGGGTTCCATCCCAGCATGTGAGCATGTGAGAGGAGGGGTAAAAGTAGGTGCCAGAGCTGGGAGGCTGCTGCAGCCAGGCACCCGAGAGAAAGAATGATCCAGCAGGGCTGATGGAGTAGTTTGTGGGAGAGAGAGAGAGAGAAAGAGGGAGGGAGAGAGAGAGAGAGAGAGAGAGAGAGAGAGAGAGAGAGAGAGAGAGAGAGCTGAAGAGGGCAGGGGAGTCTGTGCTGTGTAGGTACAAGCAGAGCGATGTGGCGAGGCAGCAGGAAGTAAAGGAGCAGAAATATCTGTCTGCTGAGGTTGGGAAGGTGTGGATTCCTTAGCAGGGTCCAGAGCAGGGGTAGGAGCTGAAAGAGTGGGGGTAGGAGCTAAAGGAATGGGGTTAGGAGCTGAAGGAATGGGTGTAGAGCTGAAGGAACAGGGGTGGGAGTTAAAGGAATGGGGGTAGGAGCTGAAGGTATGGGAGTGGCTGCCCACTGAGGTTGAAAGGGTGGGGGTTTGTTACCTGGGTCCAGAGTGGAAATGGATTGTTCTTCCAATTCAGATGGCATAGCCAGGAACATGTGAGCAGGCAAACAACTTTCAAGGAGAGATGGCTTAAGAGTTTAGATAGTAAAAGGCTTGGATAGTAAAACTCCTTCCGTTTGCCCCTGTTCTGACAGTAGTTAGAAAGTTTCTGTAAAATATTGGGATCAAAGATGCCATTAGGCGGCCATTTTAAATTGTTATCTAAATTGTAACGAGGCCATTTTTTTAAAACAAATATGGACATGTTTTGGAATCTGTAAATAGGGCATTAAGGCCTGGGGATTTAGGGCCTCTAAAAGGCATCCTAGGGGGGAGGCTGGATTGATGGTCTTAGATGGCTTGTTACTCATAGCTGAAACTGTGAAAACCCGTAAAGATGGTGACACCACAAGGCTTATAGGGGGAAATTTCTCCTCTATAGGCAGGTAAAACAGTGACAAACAGCACAGGGCTTGTAGGAGAGTGTCCTTTATCTATAGGTGGGGTGTTAAAGCCTGACTGGCTCTGGTTGGGGTAACTCGGAAGCCAGAGAGGCCACGGTGGGGACCATTGATGAGTGGTCCAAAAGAAAAGAAAAAAAAAGAAAAAGAAATATCTGAGGGACCCTGGGCCCCCAGTCATCAGAGGACTGACCCCAGGTTATCCAAACAAGATTTTAGCTAAGGGAAGCAATCCAGAGATGAATGTCAGCAAAGGGCTCAATGGTAGCCATGAAGGCCATGGATGGAGGCTGTCCCCCATTTCTAGGAAGACCAGAAGATCTCTGGGAGCTCAACGGTCAATTCCTTGGGTTTGGAGAAACAGTTAAGCTGACCAGAATGGGGAAATTGAAGCTGGTGGTGTGTGTAGAAATCACAGTCAGGCAGATGGAACACGTGGTTGTTGTGAAAAAAAAAAAACAAAAAAAAAAACAACAACGGATTCCAGATTCTGACTCCAGGAGAGGAGCACAGGGTAGGAGAGCCTCCCGATTCTCATGGCACCAATGAAATTACCTGGCACGAGTCAGAAGGAAACATGAAACATGCAACAAACCTGCTTAGGAGTATATTAGAGGGGACATTTACAGGCCTGGGGAAGTCAGTATGGCGAGAGAGACAGAGACAGAGAGACAAAGAGAGACAGAGAGACAGAAAGGGGGGGCATTTTCAGCTGCCTAGCGCATGCACACAGGGGGTTGACATGACTATATCATATGTAGATGACAGGGCTCACACAAGCATGCAAAGGCTTATCTGAGTTATACATGGATGATGCAACTATTCATACACATGGGTCATGCAGGGCCCTGGGGCCATGCGGGCACTTCTGCCTGAAGACTTGTCTGCACATGCATAGCCCTAGAACCTGGAAGTGTAAGCCTAATTGCAGCTGAAATCATAGCAGTAACTAATCCCCAAATAAGTGTTTGAAAAAAAAGTTGCCATGGACACGGTGTCTTTTCACAGCAATAGAACACTGACTAGGACAGCAAGTGGGGTGCTCACCTCCAACACTGACCACTTGAGTTCTATTCTCCAAACCCATATGGTACCTCTCACATCCACACACAAGCTATGGCACATGGCTGTAGGTATGCACAAAATGCACACATGTACACACACACACACACACACACAAGTAAATGTAAAAGAGTTTATTTTGGCAAAAACCCTAAATGAACCCCCCAAAAATCAATTGATCTTTTAGAAAAATAGTTTGCTCATATCTAAAATATACTACTTGATATTGTTAACATCATACTTATTTGCATTTTATTTCCTATAAAAATTATATATTATTATGTCTTTTTGTTTGTTTTTGTTTTTCAAGACAGGGTTTCTCTGTGGCTTTGGAGCCTGTCATGGAACTAGCTCTTGTAGACCAGGCTGGTCTCGAACTCACAGAGATCCGCCTGCCTCTGCCTCCTGAGTGCTGGGATTAAAGGCGTGTGCCACCACTGCCTGGCCAAAATTATATATTTATTGGTTATATTTCTCATTACTATGAAAAATACCTAATGAAAAGCAACCTTGGTAAGAAAGAGCCTTATCTTGAACTTTGATTCTTGGAGGCACATGTAAGATGGCCAGATAGGCACGGTATCATGAAAGTAAGGCAACTGATCATGATGAGTCTTTTTGTGAAGCAGATAGGTAAATGCTTGCAGTCTCAATTTAATCTAGTCTAGGATCCACCTCATCAATAGTGCCAGTCACATTCAAGAAGTATCTTGCCTCTTTAGTTAAACTTATTTTGAGATATCGTCATAGACACACTGGAGGTGTATTTCCACAGTGACTCTAGATTTAGCCAAGTAGATAATAAGAGCAATAATGGCAGTATAAGAAAAAAAACAAGAAAAATCATCATTTACAAGCATTTATGATTGAGTAGCATTTTGCCTTTTGATTATTTTCATCCTTCAAATATACAGTGTTGCCAAGACTTTAAACTTTGATGTTTTTTACAGTATAGAATTTCAAGGACAGGGTAATTTACTTCTACTGAAATAGGCTCACAATGTTATCCTCTTGAATTAATCTGGGTAGAAGCAAGAACTTGTACTTTTACACTGGATAGATGTATTCACTCACTGCTTAAGGTACATGGGACCTTAGCAGATATTAAATGCAGCTACTACTGCATATCTTTCTCATTCTGTTGCAATTTCTGTTTGATCTTGTGAATACAGACAATGAAGAATAAAACACCATGACACAACACCAACCCAATTATGTAACATATCAGACAGATTGCAGTCAGTTCTCCAGAGAAATGACAAAGATGGAATAGAATGAGACATGCCTAATGCAATTTTCCCTCTTATGTAAAGCAGTCAAAGATGGTTTTATTTGTTTGTATTTGAGTGAACATAGGCTGCTATAAGGGAGAGGATGAGTTACCAGTGCAGATGTCTGGAGGAAGAACTTTATGAGAAAAGGAAACTACAAGTGCCAAAGCTTTGAGGTGGGAGTAGGTTTGGCACATTCAGAAGCCAGGGAGGTTACTGAATGTGCAGTATGTGGAGGGGGTGCTAATGCTGTCAAGCCTGGGAACTTCAGAGATCCCATTGTCTGACACCATCCTTTTCACCTCCCTGCCAGCAAAACGGAAAGTCTTCTGTTCCTCTAGAGGCTTTGAGCTAGACAAGTAATACTGTCTCATTTTTATTATTTTATCCCCTTATTCTACCTCTCTCTCTCTCTCCTCTCTCTCTCTCTCTCTTTCTCTCTCTCTCTCTCTGTCTCTGTCTCTGTCTCTCTCTCTTCTCTCTCTCTCTGTCTCTGTCTCTCTGTCTCTCTCTCTCTCTTTTCTCTCTCCCTCTTCTCTCTCCCCTACATTTTTCATTCTTTTTCTTTCCTTCCTTCTTTCTATATTACTTTCTTTTTCTTCTTTCCTTTTGTTCTTTTTCTCTTCTCATGGAACTACAAGCTGGGCCCTTAGACATATTAGATAAGCTCTCTATTACTGAGCTATATCCCCAGTTATCTTTTCAAACTTTTATTGTGAGACAGGGTTTTTTAAAGTTATCCAAGTTGGCCTTGAATTCTATCTGTTATCTCCAAATAAGTTTTGACCTTATGATTTTTCCTCTTCAGTTTCTTGTGTAACTGGGAATACAGGCTAGTGCTTTCAGATTGTTTTCAGTTGCTCCACAGAGAATAAATTGTGTAGCAAAAGAAGAAGCTGAGAACATTTATGAGGCAATGCTCACATTTTTGTACATTTTGTATTATTTATCAGTAGAATTTGAAGGCAACTTGGAAGTGGAATGGGAGAGATTCATGAATTAGTTATTCTTACTAACATTTTTATCTAAAATAAAACTTTATCTCTACCGTTTTACTAATTTATCTTTAGCGAAGAAAATATCAGTTTGAGTTAGTATTTTTGAAATGATTAGTACAGTTAATGGTCTTTTATTTTTAACACGTTAATTTTGATATTCTAAATATATAAGTTACTGAATATATCAGTAGATTGATGATATTTAAGTTAGGGTTAAAGGATTTAGGTCATCCCTGGAGACAAGGATTTGGGGGTCTTATAAATATAAAGTCTTAAAACTTGATGGGATTTCACTACAGAGAGATTATAGGTCAAGAAATGTTTCAGACTGATTATTTTTTGGGAGTTAGTACAGTATTTAGAGATTAGCAAAGTACAATGTTGAGTGGGAGAATGAATAAATAGAATTCGGTAATAGCCTGAAAAGACAGAAAGAGTTCCAAGACAGAACGGAGTCTCAAGCAAAGAGAAATCGGAAAGGCAAGCATGTAACTACGGAGTGTCAATACTGAAAATAGGTCAAATAAAATAGATTAGAATCTATAGATAGCTTGATTTGTATAGACTGTAATGTTATTAAAAGACCAACTTGTAGTAGCTAAGGCCTTGCTGAAGCATGCTAAAGAGAAATTATGAAGAGACATTGGTGACAGGGATGATAATGGAGAAAGATAATGATTGCAGAGAATGGGAGAGAAAGTAGAGGTGCAGAGGGATGTGCACACAGAGAATTATTCCTGTAGAATGGAGGATGTCAAAGCATGCTAGCAGACTGCTGGCTCTTCCAAGCAAGGAAGAGCAAATTGAAAGAGTAAGCCATGATGAGATATTGTTACAATGATAATCTAAATGGACACAGTGTGAGTCCCCATGTATAAGGAGAGATATAGATCTTAGGTATCCGCTTCTGACATTTCTGCATTCTAGATAGAAGGCAAATTGTGTGAATTTAGATATAGATGTATTAGTAGCCCAGTAAACAAAGCTTCTCTGATAGCTTTTGTTTCCTTATCAGGGAATGATATGAAAGTGGGTTAATTTAAGGTTTGTAGAAGCTGGAGAAAGTATCAAATGGTTATGTGTCAGAGAAGAAGAATAAATGGATTAGATAAAAACAAATTCCCATGTAACTCTACTGTAGGAGAAAGGCCACTTATTTGTCCCGGCTGCCCAGAACTGAAATAATCACACAGAAGCTATATTATTTAAATCACGGCTTGGCCCCATTAGCTCTAACTTATTATCAGCTAGAGCAAAGATTCAGCATGTCTGTCTCTGGTGGAGGCTCCATGGTTTCTCCCTGACTCTGTTTCCTTCGTTCCAGCATTCAGTTTAGTTTTCTCTGCCTATTTAAATCTGCCCTGCTATAGGTCCAAAGTAGTCTTTTATAACTGATGGTATTCATATCATACAGAGGGGAATACCACATCACCTCCCCTTTTCTGTTTAAATGAAAAGGAAGGTTTTAACTTTAACATAGTAAAATTACATCTAACAAGACAGGCGTCAAGAAAGACTTACAGTTACAATATTTATATCTACTTTATCATTTATCATAAGTAAGGAAAACTAAAACTGTAACTGTAAATTCTTTAACTCCGTCAAAAACTCCAGAAGGATATAATATTACCTAAGTAAACAGGAAGTATATTGTAAGAAACTTTCAAAGTTCTAGAAATGGCAGAGACATCTCACTGCCTGGACAGTCACCCAAAGTTTTTCTGTACTGTTAGGGAATCCAACTTCAGCCTTCAGGCCCGTAGTATGCAGCAGATGATTCCATGAAGCAGAAAATTTCAAAGACAGGTCCACCTATATTGGCAGTTTGTCAGTAACTTTTTCTGTGTCCTGTAGAATGTCTGGAAGACTCTTTCAAGAAGCGGGAACCCCAAAAGACTGTCTTACCTTTAGGCAAGTTCAGCAGTCATTTCTCTGTGGGTCCTGCATGTCCAATTAAGCAGTATAGGCAAGGGCAGTTTCTTTTCTTTTTTTTCTTTTTATTTTTATTGTTAAAAGAAAAATTTACATTTACTCCCCTTGTCCCGGCCCCTCTCGCTCCCCCACTACCCCACCACCCTCCCCCTACTTCCCTGATATGGGGCAGGATACCCTGCCCTGTGGAAAGCCCAAGGCCCTCCCCCCTCTATCTCGGCCTAAGAAGGTGTGCATCCATATAGAATAGGTTCCCAAAAGGCCAATACATGCAGAAGAGATAGGTCCCTGTGCCAATATCCTTGGCTTATCTGTCAGTCCCCAAAGGCAGCCACATTCAGAGAGTCCAATTTGGTCATATGCTCATTCAGTCCTGGTCCAGCAGGATTTGATGAGCTCCCAATAGATCAAGTGCACTGTCTCAGTTGGTGGGCCAGTCCCTCACGGTCCTGACTTCCTTGCTCATCTTCTCCCTCCTCCTGCTCTTCCACTGGACCTTGGTAACTCAATACCTTCCTCTGATGTGAATGTGTGTCTCTGGCTCTATCTCCGTCCATCATGCGAAATTTCTATGGTGATGATCAAGATATTCATCAATGTAACTATGGGGAAAAGTCATTTCAGGCACCCTCTCATCTGCTGGCAAGGGCAATTTCTTACCCAAATGGCTAATCAACTTTATATGGAACCTCTTCATTGCCCATAATCCTCTTGAAGTTATTGGTGCTGTCAGGAGCAGATGTGTGTCATTGTCATGATAAGTCTTAAGTTCTTAAACATTTTAATGCCATATTGTGTAGTCTTTGAAGATTTGAACAATGCCTATCCATCTAAAAAATGTAACTATCCATCTAGAAAATCCAACTAACATGACTACAAGCTTGACTATTATAGATGATTATCTATTAACCTATATATCTTAATTATACATTACATTTATATTTATTTATTTATTTTCATTTTTTATTAAATTTAAAAGAAAAATTTACATTTACTCCCCTTGTCCCAGGCCCTCCCGCTCTCCACCTACCCCACCACCCTCCCCCTGTTTCCTTAAGATGGGGCAGGATACCCTGCCCTGTGGAAAGCCCAAGACCCTCCCCTCTCCATCTCGGTCTAAGAAGGTGTGCATCCATATAGAATAGGTTCCCGAAAAGCCAATACATGCAGAAGAGATAGATAGGTCCCTGTGCCATTATCATTGGCTTCTCAGTCATTCCCCATTGGCAGCCACATTCAGAGAGTCCGGTTTGGTCATATGCTCATTCAGTCCTGTTCCAGCTGGATTTGATGATCTCCCAATAGTTCAAGCACACTGTCTCATTTGGTGGGCCAGTCCCTCAATGTCCTGACTTTCTTGCTCATCTTCTCCCTCCTTCTGCTCTTCCACTGGACCTTGGTAGCTCAGTCCCTTGCTCTGATGTGAATGTGGGTCTCTGGATCTATCTCTATTCATCATGCGAAATTTCACAGAGAATTCTCAACAGAAGTACGAATGGCCAAAAGATACTTAAGGTCATGTTCAACTTCCTTAGCGATCAGGGAAATGCAAATCAAAACGACTTTGAGATACCATCTTACACCTGTCAGAATGGCTAAAATCAAAACCACCAATGATAACCTATGCTGGAGAGGTTGTGGAGTAAGGGGAACACTCCTCCATTGCTGGTGGGAATGCAAACTTGTGCAATCACTTTGGAAATAAGTGTGGCGATTTCTCAAGAAACTGAGAATCAACCTACATTACATTTTTAAATAAGATGCACAAACACAATACCTGTATCAAGAGCTGAAATTTACATATAACAAAGTTGACCTTAAATTTGTATCAATAAAGCAAGATCCACACCAATGCAAAGTATACATCTCTATAGCATATTCCTTCTTTAAATGTAAAAAACATTTACAAACAATATTTGAGAAAATGATTACAGTTGTTTAGACTACTTCCTGCTGATTTGGGGCACTGTTAACCAGGTCTTTCATGGTGTATCCTGTGTGTTAGGTTCATCTCAGTCATCAATTGGGCGAAGTAATTTTGGGGGGTTGTTCAAGGCAACCTTTCAGGGATCTTGGCCCATCAAACCATAATAGTCTGGAAGCAATCCACAGGTTCTCATTCTCTTGTGGAAACAAAAGAAGAACCTCTTTTCCAAAGCAACATATCCTTAGATCTGCATTTTTGAAATAGATATCTTTAAAATATATATGCTTGTTTAGCTTAGCAGTCCATACAACAAAATGTCTCTCTGTACTTAGCTCCTTTATAGTCAAAAAATTCAAAGAAAACACCATAATATTCATAATCCAGACACTCTGTGTATATTCCATCTTTATATGGCTTATTCTTTTTTAACTCTTTTTAATCTGTGACTGTCTGTACTCTGTCTTTTTAAAGACTTTGTTTTTTAAAACCATTTACTTCTTTTTATAACTTTCTATACTCATTTTCTTTTCTCTTCTAAGCCTATGTACATATATCCAACATTGTGACTTATTTAGAGGTCTTTTATGTCTGAATCTGTCTTATTGTGTATCTGTAATTCTTTACTGTTTTGAAGAGCTGTTAAAATGGTAAGCAGCTTGGTTGCAGCTGCTCTGGATTCTGGCTCTTCCTCTCTCCACTTTCAAAATGGTAGAGGTATCATTACTGCCAGCTCTAGGACCACCAAGTAGGAGGCATGTTCAGCACTTTAACTCTGGGAATAAACATGCAGCACAGAAACCTTTTTATATCTGAGTAATAGCTAAATATGACATGCAGAACATTGTGAAGCCTGGAAATACCTCTGTGTGTGATGGCAGGAATCTGCCATGCTCTTCTTATTGTGCACTCCTGATCCCACTACCTACCCAGGCAGGGGGTGCAGAGCAGTGGGCATGGTCTCAGCTACTTTCTCAAGTGGACATACAAGCACCCGGGCCCACAAACCCCACTCGAATGCTCCATAGCTGGACTTGTAGAAAGATTCAGAGTTTGTACCGGGCACATGGCACAGAAATCCAGCATTTCAAAGCCGCTGCTTTTTTTCTTCTGCTACTGCTGAATCAATAAAACATCTCTTAAAGGATCCGCGGCATCCCAACAGCAAGCAAAGCCCATTTGGGAAAATAAATGTGGCTAAACTTTGTTTTTTAGTGTCTAGAGTTCCTTTGCAAGTCCTCTCCGATTTTAAGTGGATTTTAGTTGGCCATGTGGGCCTCAATTTAGGAGGAAAGTTGCTTGTTCATCCTGGCCACCCGGAACTGAAATAATCAGACAGAAACTATATTAATTAAATCACTGCTTGGCTCATTAGCTCTAACTTCTTATCGGGTGGCTCTTACATATTAATTTAACCCATCTCCATTAATCTGTGCTTCACCATTAAACTTTGCTTTTACAAGCAAAATTTCAGCATGTCTGTCTCTGGTGGAGGCTCCATGGCTTCTCCCTGATTCTGCCTCTTTTCTCCCAGCATTCAGTTTAGTCTTCCCCATTTATATAAGTTCTACCCTGCTATAGGTCAAAAGTAGTCCTTTATTAACCAGTGTTATTCACAGCATACAGAGGGGAACCCTACATCACTCTAGGGACTCCCTTCAACTTAATGGTGCATACTTTAAATCCCACCCATTCAAAAACTTAAAGTAGAATTGGTAAAGAAGATATTTTTTTCTGATATAGTACCATATATGCTTGTTTCTTTTAAGAAAAGTAATTTCTGCTCACCTCTAGTTTTTGGGTATGGAAAGTACTAGTGAAAATGACTGGTTTGCTAATCTTGCATACAGCAGAGGATACGTAAGTGGGCAACCTTACCTCTTGCAGTGACTGCATCCAGAGGAGAAGTGAAGATTTCCCAAGGTGATAAGGCTAGTAATGAAGGAGATATTTACAGAATAAAAACGAAAGAGCCTGTCTATCTTGAAAGGCAGGCAAAGTCTGAAATGGGAGAGTAAATACATAATTTAATCAACACATAAGTAAGCTATATATAAGTATGCATATATATGTAAATAATATAAAATATATGTAAAATATAAATTTTTAATTTCACTTAAGTAATTAAATTTAATATGTTTTCATACTATATGAATGGGAGAGTAAATATATATGTTGATGCAAATTGGGAGAGTAATATTAACCCTAAATTAATTTTAGATATCAGTATAGATACACAGTAGAATCACCAAAATTAGAAAATACTGGAGCAGAACTAATGGAGGACAGAATAATAAGTTTCATTTTCAACTTGTTAAATAAAAAAAAAATGCCATTTGGTGTTTAAGTACTTGGAACCAGGAGATGAAAGGCTGAATTTAGAAATCATCCATTAAAACAAAACGTTGTACCTATCATAATAAGTAAAATAATTATTGAACGGTCTGCTTAGACAAGAGAAGTAAGTCAATTTCATTATTTTCTTCTCATGTGGTTCAATTCTCTTCTACACTTAACCTAAGAAATTTTGTAACTGACTTCTGTTGGTGCTGGAAAAATAAAAGCCCCATTTGAGTCACAAAGGTCAGAAAATGAACAGGAGTTCCTGAATGTTATATACAGACAGATGAGTAATTATTGAAGTACAGGTAAATTTCACATGAAACAGAACCAAGAAGGACAGTCACCACCCCCAGAGTCTCTATAATACTCTCCTTTTCCACAGTAGTTGGCCATATTGTTCAATCTCCTTATCAGTCATCTTCCTAATTTTCTCATGGTTTTATAGATGGCCCAGCGATAACTACAACATTAACTACCTTGCATAACCCTATACTAAAATTTTAATATTCTGGAACCAGAATGGATTGGCCCAATGAATCTGCTTTTACCACATCACTGATCTCAGGCCAGGAAAATTAGGACACTAGACATCTTCTATTATAATTACTTATAAATCAAATGTACACTTGAGCCTTATGTGGAAAGAATAGATCTCTAGCACATTTAGGGTATACAAGATTCCTTCAGTATAAATAAGACACTCATAAACCACTTATCCTAAATATTTAATACTTTTAATTACACTAAAAAACCCAAAATTTACTTTTAATCATTTCTTGTTACCAAGATGAATGTCTATTTTTATGGCTATATATATATATATATATATATATATATATATTTCTATTGTAACATTTAATCTGGTGGAGACTGACATTTGTACCATGTAAATACAATGCCAAAGCTGGCATCACCAAGAGATTAATGATGCATTACTTTGCTGGTCTGTTTATAATTAATTCCAGTATACTTGTGGTTATGCAAATATGCTTTATTTGACTCTATGAAAATTAGCTCCAATTCCTTTTCAAACTTTGCTATTGTTTTGCTCTACTTCTTAACCACATCATTGAATTTTGTAGAACATGTGTCTTGTCACTCAGTAGAAGAAGAGAAAAGCCAAACAAATCATCCTTCCATCAAGAATAAATTTTCTTATAGTTCACAATATAGTTATAGAAATTTAGAAAATCAGAATTAATATATATATATTGCATGAGATCAGGCTAAATCACATTTCTGAATTCTGGAATTAGGAGATGGCTGCTGTCAAAATTACAGTGTTTTTTCTTCAAACTTCAAAATAAGTAACATGCAAAGAAGTGGGGATGCAAATGGCTCTCAGAGAAGTAGGAATCAAATTTTATTCTCACTGTTATAAAATAAAAAAATTAAAAAATATGGTGCTAATTTTAATACATTGGAGTCAGAAATAAGTTTATTTTCTAAAACCTTTGATAAAATTTTAGACAGTAAGCAAATTAAACCTACTTTGATAACTTCAGTTCTTTGACTTTTAAGGAGGTCAATTGTCCACCTTAAAATTATCAGTTTCCCTTCTTAACTTTAAAGAAAATTACAATGTCAGTTATCAGAAGAGAAATATTATAGTTGCTATTCTGTGTGTATGACATAGCCAGTTTGCATATTTTCAACTGCAGTGCAAGGCTAGTCATTATTGACTGAATTAGTGCTAATTATTTATTTCTGAGCAGCAAATGACCCAATAGTTAACAGTGAAAACCAGTAAAATTTTATTAGCATCGAATTTCAGAGCATCAGTGATTCAAATGTAGCAATGCCAGATGGTCTGGCATGTGTTCTTCTCTGAGGTTTCACTCAAGATGTTGGTCCATAGTCAACTGAAGACCTGCCTGGGGCTGGTGGGTTCGCTTCCAAGGTGGCTTACTCACAGAGCTGTTGCCAGCTGTCTTGATCCCTCGCTTGATGTTCCAGAAAGCCTTAGCTCTTCATTGTATGGCTGCTGTGCCTTATTAACGACACAGAAACTGATCTCAGAGATAATCCAAGTGCTCCATAATCTAACTTTGGAATTTGCCCATGGTAATATACTCTATATAATGTGGGTTGTAGAGGTCAGCTGTATTTATACATAAGACAAACATCACAAACTCATGAATACTAGGGGCAGACTCATTTTCGAAACTATGCCAAAGACCTCTTACAGAAACATAGCTTAAAAGTCCCCACTGAGGCACAAAATACTTTCTTATAAACAAGCTGCCTTCATGGGTGTCTCCTCAGACACAGGCTTTCTCTTTCAGAGACAACAAATAGAATTAGATGAAGGGAATGTTTTTAGTTTCGTTTCTTCATAGTGAAAATACTTGAGTGTCAATTTGCTATAGCTTGTATTGAGAATATTCTTCAAAGATCCAGATGTTAAGGGTTGGTTTCAAGCTTAGTGTGACTAGGAGGAAGTGGACTCTGTTTGAAGGAACCTAAGGGAACATTTTAGATCATTTGGGCATGACCCCAAGAGAGATCATGTATCTTGGCTCTTTGTGCTTTTCCTCATTTACATCCTGTCCATGATGTGAATGGCTCTGCTATACTCTGCCTTGTAGTCCTGGTCAGCTGTGTTCCCTGTTGTTAGTTGATATACTTGATATTGACTTATTTTTGACAATTTAATATATATTTTATTATTTTCTTCCCGTGTGCTTTTATGCCAAGGTCCCTAATGTATAGAACATTCATCTAGATTCAGAAAAGATGAAAATCATTTTTTCCAGTGATGAGGAAAAGAAACCCAGGATGTATTTTGAATATTACTTGTACGGGAAAAGCGATGTGAAGTATGGCTTAGTAAAATAGGGTTTTCTTTCCATCGACCAATGGTAAACTCTCACTCCCACCTCAACTCTGTACTCAGCGATGCTAGAGTTTGGCTCGGACATTTGACATTTTAGTATAACATCTTGCAAACACACCGTGGTAAAAACAGAGAAATCGCATATGTAAATTGTGGTCTTAAACCTAAACTCTTTAAGGGCCAGTATTGAAAGTTATTAGGTTTGATTTTTCTGGAGCAGTAATTGTAAGGTTTTGTTTCTGTCACGTTCTGTATCTATTTCATGATTTGTATACATCTAGAATGACAAAACACTTTCTTAGTCTGGTCAGTTCTGTAAAGAAATAGGAATTTCTTGATTTTATCTTTATATGAAGTTTGTTCTTCCTACGAATAATAGTGGAATGCAAAATTCACTGAATTGCCACAAAGTAATTTTTCCATCTTTTTCATTTAAATTTGCTTTTTATAGCCGTGGCTCCTTGTGGTGAAACCATTTTTTCATTTCAGAAACCAGATAACAACATTAACTGCATCTGGATGTTTTCATTTTTCCATATGTGACATATAGGATTCCTGTTTCTTCACTGAACAAACACAGTCATGGTTAATTTACTTCATATATTTGTACGTGTTTACAAAAGTCTCTGAATCAATGGACCTACATTCAACCACAATTACTTACTGTGTGATGTTACTTTAAAAATCCTGTAATTATGGAATATAATTTAGCCAGGATTGTCAATTTCTTTGCAAAGTGAAGTCTTGGTGACAGTGAATCTCCTTCCTTTAATACATTTTTCTGAACATACAAATCTAGCAAATATACTGGCTGTTTTCATTGTTTGGCTCAAATCATCTCTTTTTACTACTGAGTAAAGAAGGTTAATAATGTTAATGTACAACTTTCTCATTAAAATATTTTATTTTAACTCAAAAAACCCTTAGAATGTGTGGCATCTGTGAAATATGTATTTCCCATTACTAATGTAGCAAAGAGGTAGGAAAATTTGATGTGGTTGATTTGAGGACATTGGTGGATAAAGATTATTTTCCAAAACATAAATAAAAGTTTTCTGGAGTTTAAATAGATGATAAAAATTAAACATTAATTATATTAATATTATTAATATGATTGGTGATAGGTAAATATTATTCTGCCTTCTAAAATTTTCACAGTGATTTAATATTAATTTCTAAACTGTAAAGATTTAGAATTGAAAGCAATAAAGTATTCACGAGTTATCCACAACTTAAAAAATTCTCATGTTTTAAAATGAAGATAGCTGTGGAACCATATGACATTGGAACAATTTTTAAAACATCTGAAAATGCTAACACAGAGTTTGGAAAGCAAATGAGACAAGTATAAGTCTGGAATGCAGGATCAATTACTTTTAGTCTTTGAAAAATGTAGGCAAACTTCCGGATGTATGCTCATACAGAGGCAGACTATAAATGGATCACTGTCACTCCCCTGAGGAGTTTCATTTTCAAATAAATTTAGAACAATCCAGTATCTCTCCCAAAGTGAGCATCAGTAAAGTTGGGACTTTTTCCAAAGGATCATAGAGGGATTTACCTAGAATCTGTACTTATGTTGCTCTAGGAAGGAAATTCAGATGAGAACTTGAATGAAAGTCATTACTTCAGGTTTTGTTTTGTTTTGATTTGATTTGATTTTTTTGTAGTAAATTCTGCATTCATGAGCTATGTGTGAAAACTTTGTGACATCAGATTAAAGAACAGGCCTAGACTCATCTCCTGATTCTAACAAGTGATAAAAAAAAATGGCTTTGCTAGGCCTTCTACGGTTTAAAGAATCTGAATGCTGTTGTCTGCATCAACAAACAGGATGGAAAAACTGACAACTGTAGAAAGTTTCCAATTACGTTCAAGTGAATACCCAAGCAAAGCAACAACAAAACCAACCAACCAACCAACCAACCACCAACAAACAGAAAAGTAAAACCAAATCAAGCCAAAACAAAACAGAAAACTTAAGTTAGATATGAATGAAAACAGGACTTGCTCATGGACATAGAACGTAAGAGGAGCCACACGGAAAGAAAAGAAGCTCTTGAAAATCAGCTTTAAAGTTCAGAAGATGTGCTTTGGTTCAAAGACACAATGTGTTTGCATTTTATACTTGTAAGTACCAGATCCTGCATTCACACCATATGATGATACTTTAAAAAAAAAAAAGGAAACAGATTCTTCTCTCATACAGTGCATACCAACCACGTTTTCCCTTAACTCCACTCCTCTAAGTTTCCCCATACCTCAGCTCTACTCCAATTCTGTCTTATCTCAGAAAGGAGCAGGCCTCCACAACACAACAACCAAACACCACAAAACAAATTGTAATAAGATAAGGCAAAAACCCTCACCCCAAAGCTGGAGGAGGCAAGCTAACAGGAAGAAAAGGGTCCCAAGCACGAGCCAAAGAGTCAGAGACATACCACCCTCTCTCACAGTAAGGAGTTCACCAAAATAAAGCAAACTAACACTCACACTTACACATTGAGGACCTGGAACTTACAGCTTCAGATTCTGTGGGTCTATATGTGCCTTGCTTGATTGATTCAGTGGGTCATGTTCTCCTGATGCCCTCTATATTCTCTTATTCCTACACCCCACTCCAGCTCTTCATCTGGATTCCTTGAACTCAGAGGGAAGAGACCCAATGGAGACTTCAAGTTTAGACTCTCACACTGTGTAATGTCTAATTGTGGGCCTCTACATCTGCTCACATCTACTGGCAGAGGAAGCCCTTTTGATGACAACTAGGCAGGGAACCAGTCTATGAGTATAGCAGAATACATTAGGAATAACTTCATTAATATATCTTTTTTCTGACCAGTTGTGTTTGGGTCTTCCCTAGGTATCTGGGCTATCCTGACTTTAGTTTCTAGCTGTTGAAGCAGTGTTGGACATGGGTTCCTTTATGTGGCATGAACCTCAAGTTAAATAAGAGATTGGTTGACTATGTCCACATGTATTGTGTCACTGTTGCTCCAGGACATCTTGCAGCCAGAACAGATTGTTGGTCAAATTTTTTGTTTGGGTTGGTGTCCTGTTTCCTCTTTTGGTAGTCTGCGGACGACCATGTCACATCAAAGAGATGAGAACATGTGGTGAAGTTTACATGTAGGTACCAGTTCCACTGATCCATGTTCAGTGAGCTGTGTGGATGTCAATGGGGCCCTACTGTCAGGTTTTAGAGAGTAACCCTCTGTCCCAGCATCAACCATGTTTTTCTTTGTGTGGGGGGGATGGATCTCCATGGTACCCCCACAGGCAAAAACTCAACCAAATGCAATCCATTCCCAGCAAAAGAGGCCTTCCTGGCTGTGAAACATGGACATTGAGACTCTGTATCCCCATTACTATGAATTCTCACTGGGATTACCCTCAATCCAGGTAGTTTCTTCTGCACTAGGTGTACACCACCCTAGCCCCAGTTCCAGCCATCTCTTCTCAAATTCTCTCTTTCCATCCCATTTCCCCCCGTCCTTTAATTCTCCTGCTCCAATTTCCACCCACCCCAAGACCAACCACAAAATACATCTATTCCCATTTCTCAGGGAAATTCATGTAACCTCCCTAGCCCCCCACCAGACATCTTCTCTTTACCTAACCTCTCTTGGTCTATGTGCTGTAACTTGGCGATCTATCATTTACTTAAAGGCTAATATACACTTATAAGGAAATACATGCCACATTTGTCTTTCTGGGTCTGAGTTAAGACACTCAGGATAAATATATTTCTAGTTCTATCGATTTGCCTACAAATTTCAAGATATCATTGCTTTGTATTTGAATAACTGAGTAATAGTTCATTGTGTAAATGTGTCACATTTTATTCTTCATTTCTTCTGCTGACATAAATCTAGATTATTTCTAGGTTCTGTCTGTTATGAATAAAGCCACCATCACAATGAACATAATTTAGTAAATGTCCTCATGGTAAGATGGAGAGTTTTATAGCTGTCTCTTGAAGTAGATAGATTCCCAATTTTCCAAGGAACTGCCATATTAGCTTTGAACAGTGGCTGTACAAGTTTGCACTACTATTAGCAATGAAAGAGTGTTCCCCTTGCTCCACATGCTCAACAACATAAGCTGTCACTTGCCCTATTCATCTTAGCCATGCTGATAGCTGTAGGATGAAATCTCAAAGTACTTTTGATTTGCATTTCTCTGATGAGTAAGGATGTTGAATATAACTTTAAGTGTGTTACAGCCATGTGAGAGTCATCTATTGAGAATTCTGTTTAGATTTGTATCCCATTTTGCAATTGACTTATTTGTTTGGGGGTATCTAGTTTCTTGAGTTCTTTATATATTTTGGGTAGTTGTCCTCTATCGGATGTGTAGTAGATAAAAATTTTTCCCATTCTGTAGGCTGCTACTCTGCCCAATTGACAGTGCCCTTCGCTTTAACTTTTCTTTTTCAGTTTCATGAGGTCCTATTTATTAATTGTTGACTTTAGTGCCTGTGCTACTGAGGACTGGGGTTCTTTCAAAAAGTCTTCTCTTGTATCAATGTTTTTATGACTGTTTCCCACTTTCTCGTCTATTAGATTCTGTATATCTGGTTTTATGTAAATAGAGTCTTGTCTCCCACTCACCTGTTTCTAAATTTCTGGCAGTTGCTTCTCAAATTATTACACAGAGGCTTACATTAATTAGAAATATTTGACTGATGACTCAGGCTTATTACTACATAACTGTTAATTTAAATTAACCCATTTTTATTAATCTATTTATTGTCCTGTGGTTGTGGTTTTCCTGATTTCTTTCTCAATCCCTCTGTCATTCATGTACTAGAGGACTGCTGTTTTTTTTTTGTTTTGTTTTTGTTTTGTTTTGTATTTTGAGTTAGTCTGGTACTCAGCCACTTCACTGGAATGTTTTTCAGCTGTAGAATGTTCCCTGGTGGAAATCTTCAGGTCACTTATGTATAATATCACATCATTTGCAATAATGATGCTTTGACTTCTTCTTTTCCAATTTGTAGCCCCATGACATTCTTGAGTTGTCTTATTGTTCCAAATTTGTTGGTCTTATTGTTCCAAATTTGTTGGATTTGTTGTTTTCTTTGATCAATGAGTTTATTTTCTCTACTGTATCTTCAGTGTCTGAGATTCTTTCTCTGTCTCTTGTATTCTGTTGGTTATACTTGTCTCTGAAGTTACTGATCGTTTATCCAGTTTTTCCATATCCAGCCATCTCTCGGTTTGTGTTTTCTTCATTGCCTCCATTTCAGTTTTAAGGTCTTGAACTGTTTTCTTTACCTGTTTGATTGCTTTTTCTTGGTTTTCTAGGGTATCTTTGAGGCATTTATTCATTTCTTCTAACTTTTTGTTAGTCTTCTCATCCCTTTCTTTAAAAGAGTTTTTCACCTCTTCTTTTATGGTCTCTATCACTTTTTATAATGTTACGATTAAAGTAGATTTCTTCTACTTCTTCTGGATTAGGTTGTTCAAATTTTCCTGTTGCATATTCACTGGATCCTGGTGTTATCATGTTGATTTTCAGGTTGTGGGGTGTTGGCAGAATTCTTGCATTGGCGCCTGCCCATCTTTTCCTTTCAGTGTGGTCAGAAGAGTCTGGGTGGCTTGGTCCTTATGTTGTGAGTGACTGTGTACTTGGAGGATTTTTCTTGTTGTGTTCCCTCATAGGTCCCCTCAGCACTGGAGATAGTTCTCAGATCACCTCCTCCCTGAAGCAGATTGTGGTGGTGATTCTAAGGACCCTGAATGGATGGCTCTACTGGTACTGGAACTGTGCCACTTGCTGGCCAAGGGCCCTGTAGACAAAAAGCACAAGCTTGGTAGATGCCAGCTCCTCCAGATGGTTTTGCTGGTACTAGATCAGGGCCACCTGTTGGTCCAGGATCTCAGAGGCAAAATCTCTGGGCTTGGGGGATGCAGCTCCATGGAACAAATAACCCCTGCTGCCCTGTGCTCACAACCCTGTCCCCAGAGCCTCAGCCCTGGAGCCTGCTGCTTTGTGAGGTCCTAGAACCCCACAGTTGGAAAGGGGAGCTTCGTGGCAAGCTGGGGTGGGATAGGAGGAAAACTAGTAGGTGGGAGAAGCCCTGTGGCTGAATGGCCAGAGAGTTTAGGGGAATAGCGAGTTGTCTTATTGTTCTAGCTAGAACTTTTAGTCCTATATTGGATAAATATTGAGAGAGAAGACTACCTGGCATAATTTTAGTGGAATTGCTATGAGTTTCTTTCCATTTTATTTGATTTGCCTTTAAGCTGTTGTAAATTGTGTTTATTATGTTAAAGTATGTGCCTTACAACATCAATCTCTCCATAACTTTGATCAGAAAGGGCTGTTTGACTTTGTCAAAGATATTTTCTTCATTTAATGAAATCATCCTGTGTGGTTTTTTTTTTTCCTTTCAGTTTTCCTATATGGTGGAGTACTTTTATGAATTTTCAAATATTGAACCATCCCTGCATCTCTGGGATGAAGTTTACTTTATAATGGTGAATGATCTTTTTGATGTTTTCTTGGACGTGGTTTGCTAGTATTTTATTGAGCACTTTTGAATATATATTTGTAAGGATATAAATTTGTTTTCTCTTTTTATGAGTGTCGGTGGTTTGTGTACCTATGGGTTCATAAAATGAATTCATCAATGTTCCTTCTGTTGCTTTTTTGTCCAATAATTTGAGAAGTGTTGAGCATAAGTCTTTGAAGTTCTTATAGAATTCTGTAACAAAAACTGTCTGCCTCTGGGCTTTTAATGGTTTAGTGATTTTAATGGCTGCTTTTATTTCTCTAGGGGTTATAGAATTATTTACATTGTTTGGCTGCTATTGTTTTAACTTTGGTACATGTTACTTATGGAGAAAATTATCCACTTCCTCTGGATTGGTCAATTTTGTGTATTCCTTTTCATTAAATTCTAGAAAGTCTTTAATTTCTTTATTTCTTTCTATCTTGAACCATCTTCCTTCAGTAGAGAGTTGGTCACTTTCCATGAGTTTGTAAGTTTTCTGTTATTTCTGTTGTTTTTTTAATCCAACTTTTATTCATATTGGTCTGATAGGATATAGGGAGTTACTGCAATTTTTAAATATCTATTGAGACTTGTTTGTGTCCAAGAATATGGTCAATTTTGAAGAAAAATTTTGCGGTGCTGAGAAGAATGTATATTCTTTTGTGTTTAGGTGAAATGTTCTGTGAATATTTTTTAAATTCATTAGATTTATAACATAAACTAGCTCCAGCATATACATGTTTAGATTTTGTCTATATGACCTGTTCATTTGTGAGAGTAGGGTATTAGAGTCTCCCAGTATCAGTGTGTGAGGGTTGATATGTGATTTAAGCTGCTCTATTGTTTCTTTTTTACAAAAGTCTTTGTCTTGTGTTTGAAACTTAGTTGTTCAAAGGAACTGAAATGTCCTCTTGGTGGATTTTCTCATTAATGAATATGTAGTTTCCTTCTCCTTCTCTTTTGATTAGGTTTGGTTTGATAACTGTTTTGTTAGAAATTAATATGTCTACATAAGCTTGCATCTTACATCCATTTGCTTTAGATAACTTTTTCTAACTTTTTATCCTGACAAAATGTCTATCCTTAATATTGAGGTGTGTTTCTTGGATACAGTATAAAGTTGGATCATCTTTTCGTTGGATCATCAGAATCTTATCGATTCTGATAGTATGTGTTTTTGGGCCGGGGAAGTATTGATATCATTGATATTTAGAGAAATAAATTATCAAAGATTGTTGATTCTTGTTATTTTGTTGTCATTGGTGGTAGTTATGATGGTGATGGTGTATGTGTGTGTTCCTTCTTTTGGTTTTGTTGATGTGAAATTATTTATGTCCTGCATTTACATAGGTGTAGTTAGCCTCCTCATACCTTCTGAAGGACTGAATTTGTAGATAGATATTGTTTACATTTGATTTCATGGATTATCTTAATTTTCCAACTACAGTGATTGAATACTTTGCCGAATATAGTAGTCTGGGCTGGCATCTTTGGTATCTTAGCGTTTGTAGCTGATCTGTCTAGGTCCTTTTGGGTTTTAGAATCTCCACTGAGAAGTTAGATATAATTGAAATAGGTCTGTCTTTATATATTACTAGTTTTTTGCATCTTTTGATTTTCTCTTCTATTTTGTTATGTTCTTTGCAGTGTTTTCTTTATTGTTTAGCAAGAGGACATTCTTTATGGTCCAATATATACCATATTCTGTATATTTTTTGTAACTTTATAACTATCTCCTTCTTTAGGTTAAGAAGAATTTCTTTTATGATTTTGTTGAAAGCATTTTCTGATCCTTTATGCTAGTATTCTCTTTCCTTTCTTCCTATTATTCTGAAGTTTGGTCTTTGGCGTTTTCATAGTATCCCATATTTCCAGGATGGTCAGGAATCTTTAGATTTAATATTTTCTTTGACTGACATGTCCGTTATTTCTAATGTATCTTCAGTGCCTGAGATTTCCTTTTTTATCTCTCATATTCTGTTGGTGAAGCTTTCCTCTTTAGTTCCTGCTTAAGTTCTTAAGATTGATTTATTTCCAGGATCTCCTTAGGTTGTGTTTTGTTTGTTGCTTCTATTTCTATTTTCAGGTCTTGAACAGTTTTATTTGTTTCCTTCAACTGCTATTTTTTCTTCCTTGGCTTCTTTTAGGAATTTATCCATTTCCTCTAATTATTTGCCATTTCCTTGATTGTTTTTTTTTATGGTATGTATTTATCTCCACTGCTCTTTAAGAACTGATATTGGATTCACATAGTTGGTTTTCAGGTCTTTCCCTCATGCTTCAGCGATGTCAGAATATTCATGCCTGCTGTGATCTGATAGTTTGGACTCTAGTGGAGACATGTTGCCCTCCCTGTTATTGACTGTTCTAGGTACAGGCATCTGGGTTTGGGCTGAAAATAAGTCTAGGTGCTTATTTCTGGGTTTGTCTCTTTTGGGTGGGTGTTTTGTTGCTTGATATCTGTTTCTTCTCTGTATTTTCAGAAACTGTGATTGCTATGTGTTGTCTGTTTTATGTGCCTGCTTGTCTGATGTGTTCACAGGGAACACCAATGACTCTGTCCTTAATGAACATCAATGCTCACACAACATACCCACCCACAGATATGTGTACACACACATAACTGAAAATAAAATAAATCTTTTCTAAAAAGCAACATATTTTTCAATTCAGACTAACTGAAAAAATGCTACATTTTAAAAAGTATTTAAATATTTATATATGTAATGAGGATGCCACATTTTTAAGAGTTAACATTTATATATGTAATGTCTTGCTTCTCTGTGGTAAACTTACAATTTTCAAGAAAACTTCTATCTTCATTCTTCTAGTGATTCAAAAAATCTTGAAAATTCTAAGCATAACCAAAATTGATTAAGCTTTAACATTTTGTCTGGTTTCATCTGAATCAACCTGGTTGGAAAAAGTAATTTTCCATTCATTGGTTAAGTTCTCTGTGAATTTTTTCCTTCATAATGAAACTATTTCAACTTAATGAAGTGTTAGTTACTGGAACAAAAATTATAGCCTCATACGAATGAATAGTTCCACCAAATTGTGCCTGTCTCACCACAAAGCTGTTGGTAGAGCAGGGGTTGGGGAAAATTTATACAGGCCACAACCTGGGCTGGGGAAGGGGAAGCAGGGCCTGAGACCCTTGGAAAAACATGGCAAAGATAGAGTTTAATAGTGATACAATGAAAAGCAAAAATTTGAAAATTATTTTTTATTTCAAAAGGCTATAGAGCCAATTATTTTTATAAATCCTCAAAAAATTCCTCCCCAGGTGAATAAACTAGCAGCAAAACTCATGAAGGAATGGTTTGTGTTTGTTTCGAACACGCCAAGGTTTTAGATAAAAATATCTGCACTGTGACATGCACTGATGGGTAAGGCAAACACTGTAGTCCTTAGTTCTATCCTACTTTCTACTATAATTGGTTTGAGATTGCTGGCATTTTTTTTCATTTTTGATGAAAAAAGCAATGTCTTTACCTATTCATCTGCTAAGTAAACTAGAACACATTTTCGTTTTTTTTATGTCAGTAAAAAACATGAAAATCCTAGCATCAATACCAAAAAAAATCTGTATTTTTCTGTAGTTAGTGCTTATAGAGAATTCTAAATTTAGTGCTTATAGACAATCTTTTATCATATGAAATAATGAGCACTTAAACTCTGCTGATCTTCAGGAATTAAATTTGATCACACAAAGAAACTAAAGAGATTCATAAAATGTTTTCAAATTTAAATTAATTCTTTTATAGGATGAAATATTTTTTCTAAAGATTGCAAAGAGAGGTGATACAAGCAAGAAAGTAGTTCTTTTTTCCTTTTATTTTAGGTAGAGGTGGTGGGGTGCTGGTGGAGCATATTTCAGAGAACCCCCATTTAAAAATATTAAACTTAAATGTAATATATACTTTTTTTCTCTTCTCTTTTCTTTTTTCCAGATTCTTCTATGCACTCTTTGCTGTTCCTTCCCTTTGATCTCTTCCAAATTCGTGGTCTCTTATTCTTTAATTGTTATTATTTTAAATTCACACAGACACACATGTTCCCAACCACACACATCGTGCCCAGTTTGTTTAGTGTTATTTGTATGTGCGTGATTTCAGGGCTGGTGGCTTTATAGTGGATAATCAATAATTGGGGAAGGATTTCATCTCTGTGAAAAACTATTTCTCTTCTCATCATTTCTTATGAATGATGCAGTTGCTTGTCTAGGGATGATCCCAGTGAAATTTCCCCTTCCATGTTAGCAAGATTATTGGCATTGTTTGTTTAGATCTGCAGGCAGTTACATTGTTGAAGTATCATGGAATTTTAAGAGTTCTATTTTAATAGTGGATTTTATTTTAGAAATAATGTAATTTGTGTAACAGTTATATTAGTTACTTTTTTGTTACTGCAACCAGAAACTTGATAAGATGTAACTTAAAGGAAGAGTGGTTGACTTAGGGTTATGCTTCATCATGGTTTGAGAAGACATGGCAGAGTCCTTGAATGCAGGGGCCTGCAATTGAGATTCCTTGCATCTCCACTGCTCAAGAAACAGAGAAAAGCTAATGTTAGAACCCAACTGACATCTTCCTTCTCCCTTTTCATGTAGTTGAGATGCCAGCCCACATTTATGGAGGTATCCCCTTTTCAGTAAAACTTCATTATAAATGCCCACACCCTTTAAGGACATGACCAGATCTTTCTCTGAGGCAATCATAAATAGAGCCAAGTTGATAACAAAGATTTGCCATCACTGAAATGTAGCTCACCAGATACTTATCCCTAGTAATCCTCTTCCCTGCATAGAAGGAGGGAGGGTTGTAAGCGAGTATAGAGGATGTGTACCACTTTACCTAGGAACGTGGCAATTAGCATGACACTAAGCTTTAACTGCTTCGACTCAAATTATGGCATAAAGATTTTGGTTATGGTCTACTCTAAAATATCATATGAACGACTACTATATTAAATGATGGACTCACATTTTTATTTTTTATTTAATTCTGTCAACCTGGTTTAGAGTCATTTTAAGTATATCTCCATTTCATTTTTTCATTTTTGTATTTGAATAGGAAACGGAAATGTGTTTGACTCCTATTTTTCATTTGCCTTTCTCCTCAAGGATGCTGATTATATGTTTAATTATCACAGTAATGCTCTGCCGGCATTTGTGTGATTGTGACTGAAACTAAATCTTCTTGCAACTTATCATTATTTTCTTCCTTCTTTTCTTATGTTATGTGAGGCTCTGCAAACATATTTTTATTAAAATTGCTCTGGAGTTGATTATGTTTATATCCCAGTATATGAAGTTTACCTTTAATTTTTTTTCATGAGCATTATATGATTCAATTTATTTGGGGAGAGTCCTAGTTTATAACTGTTGTCTTAACACAGTTGGTAGCAGTGCTCTCTTTTCCTCTTCTAGTGGTCCCATTTTTCAAATATGAATATGACTCTTTGCGATGTGGGAGTGTTCTCCTGTATTTTGTATTACTCTTGTTGGTTGAATAAAGAGCTGCCTGGCTTATAAGATAGGTCAGCCCTTAGGTGGGTGGAGTAGACAGAACGGAAGTTCTGGGAGGAGAAGAAGGAAAGTGAGCCAGATGCCATGAGGCTCCTGTGGGGGATGGAGGTACCTTAGGACCATCCGGTAAGTCACCCACCTCGTGGTGACATACAGACTTATATAATGGGTTAGTTTAGATGTAAGAGCTAGCCAAGAAAAGGCCAGTGATAATGGACCAGGCAGAGTTTAATTAAATACCGTTCTCATGTATGTTATTTCGGGTGCAGGCGGCCAGCAGCTGAGCGGGCCAGCGGCTGGGGGATGGGTGCTGGGAACATACAACACGCACCTCTCCCCCTATCTACAACATCTTTGAATGTTTCCATCTTAAACAAAATAGCCAGAGTTTCCCTGGCATAACTACCCTTTAGTCTTTTTATTTGCTCTGAAAAGTTTTATCATCACAAATATATATTCCAATTCTACTTGATATAATTTATTTGCGTCACTTTAAATACAAAAATGTTTCCCAGGAAATAGTATAGTGTATCCTTGGTTCTACTCATTGCAGTGCTATTTAGAACCTAGCTGGTTGCCAGCGGCTCTAAATGGCCCAATCTTTGTGCCATCAAACCTTCTGAGGGTCTCAGAATAGAAGGCTAGAGGCAGAGACATCATAGAATTTGAATGTGTAGATCTTGAAACAAATACCCTTATATTTTTGGTTGTATTGACAAACCTTATAAATACCCAAAATATCTATAGGAAACTACTATTTTACTTTCCCATTATCCCTTACTATCGAGTTTATTATTGGTAAGGAGAGCCAAGTTGCCAGTTTGACGATGCGAATAGATAATACTGTTTTGTTTTAAGATTTTTTTTTTAAATTTGTGTATATGGGTATTATGCCAGAGTATATGTTTGTATGTCATGTGTGTGCAATTTCCATGGAGGAAAGATGAGGGCAAGAGATCCTTTGGAATGGGAGTTACAGATTTTTAGAAACATCACATAGGTGCAGAGGATTGAATCCAGGTCCTCTGGAAGAGCAACAAGTGTTCTTAATTGATGATCTCTCTCTCCATCTCTGAATAATATTTCTCCATGAGAAGTAATAATGATGATTTCTATGGAATAGTATAGTAAGATATTAATAGGAAGGCACAAATAAAATATAAAGAAAATAATTGTTAGAATTAAAAATTGATCCCTGGTTTTGTCAAATTGAAATTGTTTGTGACTTCCCCACAGAGTTTATATGGGAAAACACTACAGTTTCAAGAAGCTTATCATCTGTACTTATATAAATTTACACAATATATACATAGACACACAACCCTGCTCTTGAATCCACACTATAGTAAGGTGAGCAGATATGTGATAGGCTACGCCAATCCAGCATTGCCAGCACTTTACAAAGGACTCCTGGTGCTCAAGGTGAGCAGAGAATGTTTTTGTTTTAAAAACAATTGGACTGCAAAATAGGAATGAAGACCCCAATGGTTATGAGAGGCATTAGACACATCAAGGATACCAGAGACCCAGAATGGGTTGTTCCCTGTGCTCAGATCTATATTCAATAGAGAAAGTAATGATGAATGGGCCAACTGAGGAAGTGAGCATGAAGAGATAATAATGGTTTGTGTCAACTGTCAGCTCATGTGTAGCTTCACTCACTGTGGTCGACATTGCAGTCCCATTTTTCATGCTGAACTGCTGGTAAATTAATACAAACGAATACAAGACATGCTTATTAACACAGTTATATTTTTATTCCTTAATGGCGTAGATTTCTAATGACTGTGTCCTTTGCCAGTGACACAGGGGTGGTTTTTACGCTTTGCTGAAGGAACTTTGAGTTAGCATAGCATTTTCTATAAGACACGTAAAAAGATCCATTCAAAAGCCTCATCAGTTTTCATACCTAACCATTCTCTGTTGACATATGTGTGTTGAAGAACAATATTTTAATTTGTAACAAGTTTTTATCACCCACATGGTTTATGGATAGGAAAAAAAGCAGTTATCTAGATGTTGAAATACATATTTACATTTTTTGCATGTCCCATGAAGTACTACTGTACCATCTTCTAAAATTCCCTGTTGTATTATTGAGTAGGAAATTACATTTAAATCAAAATAGACAATGTGATAATACATTTTAATACATTTATACACTGTATGTATAAAGAAAAGATTGAAAGGGTTGTGCACCAAGTGTAAGAAATGATAACTTCTGGATATCAGAATTACCAGAAGTTTTCTCCCATTTTGTTTTTCTGTAATACAATCAGTCTGTAATACTTTTGTAACATAAAATCAATAAAGGTCATATAAGAAAAAAAAATATATATACATATTATTATGCATGCAGTATTTAAAGGATACTTTAAGGAAATGAAAAATAATAGAGTTAGAAGTAACTTTTAGGTAGAAAAGTGATAATCATAAAAGCAGAGTAACATCAGAATGGAAAAAGCAAGTGGAAATTACAGTCTTGCATATTTTGCCAAAATTCTGAGACCAAAGAGAAGAAAGAGCTAAGCAGGGGAAGCAGGTCAGGAGTGTGAGGGTGAAGTCTCAGGGAGACATCACAAGGGTAAATCACTTGTTTTTCTTTAATGAGAACCACTGTAGCAAATGTCTCAGAGGAGCTTCATAGTCTAACTTCTAGACCGAGCAGGCCAAACACTGAAGATATTGAAGACACACTTGGCAAAGCTAAAGCTTCAATTGGTAAAAAAAAAATGAAGAAAACAATAACTTCAGTCCTTTTCAAAGCATTTTTCCAGCCCCTTGATGTTCCTCTGCCAAGAAGGAGTCTACCCTTGGGAGACTTCACCTTTTGCATTAAAACTTTGGCAAGGATTACTAACAAAAGGATTGAGTGGGTGTTCATGCAGAGTTGAAATTACAACCGGGTGCTAGATCTGGGAGGTCAGCTTTCTTTTTATTGAAAATGTTTTAAAACGATAAATACCAAGAAGCATGCAGGAGACAAGGGTAAAAATTCAGTGAATGGATGAGGAGAAAGTTTTGCAAATGAAAAAAATCCTACTGTGTATCCCTGTAGTATTGTACCATTTGGTAGGACATGGTTGATAGGCATTTAGGAAGGCAGACGGCATCGTAGTTCAACATTAACTACAGACACAGGTTTCTCTCTTCGAAACTAAATGTACTCATAAAATATTGCTTAGATACTCTTTTGTCTAAGGAAACAAGTGTTTAATATATACCTTACCTTTGTTTGTTCAGTTTTTTTTTTCAATGAAGTCTGAGACTTTTAGTCCATTTACTCTACAATTTGGCTTCAATAAAATAAAAGTTAGGCAGACTGTATGCAAAAACTGAAACTGTAAAACAAATATTTGGGCCATGTGTGATGTCTTAGCAAAAAAACCAACTTGATGCCTAGCATAATGACATTAATTATGCTTCCTAAACCAACATGGTAGAAAGGGATAACTAAAAACCCCATAGTGCTCTCTCTCTCTCTCTCTCTCTCTCTCTCTCTCTCTCTGTGTGTGTGTGTATCTGTATGTCTCTATCTTTGTCTCTCTGTCTCTCCCTCTATGTCATACACACACACACACACACACACACACACACACAGTCTATTACACATATGCGTATGTGTTTAAGGCTGAACATTTGGAATTGAATGGCTCATCAAGGGAATTACCCTAAATTTAAAATGATCCCCCCTCCTCTCAGTAGTCATTGATTACTTGTAGCTCTTCATCTAGTGTAGGGCAACAGATACTGACTTGCATTTTTCTTTTCTGTTCTTCCCTTTGTGTATATGCATTCTTATCTGGTTTGGTTATTAATGCAACACTGGCTTATCGGAAGAATTTGAACTTGATCGTCATTTTTTTTTATTTGCTCTCTTAATTTATGGATCCTAGATATAAAAAAAATAGTGAGAACATGAAACGTGAGGGTAATAGATGGTTCTTAAAATATTATACTAAGTGTAATACAATCTCTTTCTTGTACACTGACATATCAATATCTGACTGGGGAGCTACCCATGATCAAGACTGAGTTGTTCTCCTGGACTTGATTTGTTGTTTACATTGTCCACATTTAAATAGCCACATTTACACTGGCTATACATTTTCAGGTTTTATGATCAAATTGTGTTCAGTTACTTTTTAAAAATTTATATGTAATAATAAGGGTGTGGGCTGTGTTCCCAGCACCTGAGTGGAGCGCGGGCCCTCTTGTTCCTTCCCACCTGGCTCTCGGCCAGCAGCTAGCTTATGCCCAAAATAACCACATGAAAATTGTATTAATTAAATTACTGCCTGGCCCATTATCTCTAGCCTTTGCTTGGCTAACTCTTACATCTTGCTTTAACCCATAATTAGTAATCTGTGTATCACCACATGTTGTGGCTTACTGGCATGAGTCTAATCAGTGTCCATCTCAGGCCGGAGCAGCATGGTGCCTCTCACACTTCCTTCTCTCTCACTGCCTTCCGTTCTGTCTACTCCACCCACCTAAGGGACACAGCCCTTACTGTGTGAATAATTTGTTGATTATATAAAATTTTTGCCTTTTATCAGTGATATGCTAAGACGATATTAGTCAAAGATGATCAAATTTTTTTGAAAATATCTCTGAATATTTAGTGTTGTAACAGACGTCAACCACTCATGAACACAGTTTTATCATTTGCCCCAAAATGGATGGATCTGGAGAAGATTATGTTTAGTGAAATAAGCTACATGCATACAAGTATTGCATGTAATCTCTTATAGAGTAAGTCAAGATTGTATTTTAAAAAAATACACAAGATGTGAAAGCAGAAGATCGTTTTTTAGAAAGAGGAAGTGAACCAGCAGCAGGGTGATATGGACAAGAGATAGAATAAGAGAATATGGCCATCATAAGTAATATAATTTTATGACAATCTTATAAAGAAAGCCATCATTTTGTAGAATCAGTATATAATTTAAAATAACATTTCATACTTGAAAGAACTAGTGTAATTCTTATTGTAATTGTCAAAAGCCTGTCCTCTTAGTTCCTTCAATCTCCAGGCTATCGTGACAATATGTTTGCTCAGTTACTTAGGGACCCAGTGTAAACATTGCAAGTTGTTTAAGGAAGATGTGTCTGTGCCCAAAATAGAATGATAAAACATTTGAGACTTACAGAATAGAGAATTAGTCATAGGATAGTACCATTGTGTAAATAAGCCTGTTTGTGGTAGGGTAGAGAAAAGATTACAACACATAAAAGGCTATCAAGCAATATTTAAACTTAATTATATTTTCCTGTATTTATAAAAAGCATACAAAATGGAGAATTGTAAGATAGTCAGAGATGAAACACAGTGTATAGAGAATGGCTCCTGGTGTTGGGTTATAATCTCAGGGAAGATGTAGGGGTGCTGTTCGTGTAGTTGTTAACTCTACAAATATTACTAACTTAGATTGGCTGAATGTTAGCTATATTCTTGAGAATGGAAATGTGTTAGATTGTAGCAAAGCATGATGGGCATGTTGACTTACAACTTGACAGAATCGAGAACTACCTGGGAGATAGGTTCCTGGCCAGACATTTAGGGGATTATCTTGTTTAGGCAAACTGTGGTAAGGAAACCTAGCTACTACAGGTTATGTCCATGCTCTGGTTGGGATTCTGGGGAAAGGGAATAAAGCATCACAATGCATTCACTGTATTTTTGCTTCTTTTTATGGAAAATAAATCATTTGCATACATTATATTTTGGTCATGCTATACCCTCCCTCATCTCCTTCCTGATACTCCCCAAATGGCAACTGTTGTTTGATTCTATTCTTAGTTCTGGATAGAATTACTGCTTCAGGCTCCTACTGCTTTGACTGCCCTGCCGTGATGGACTGTTCTCATCTATGGACTATGATCCCTTTCTTTTCTAATTTTCTTTTAGCCACAGAACTTTGATATAACAATGGAAAAAGAAATTAAGGAAGAAAATGTTAGTTGTAGTGAAGTGAATTTTTAATGTGAAAGTGATGGATTATTTCTTGATATCAGGGGACAAGGCAAGTGTTAAAATTACAAAACGGCTCTAAAACGACAGAGAAACTCTGTCATGAAAAACCAAAAAAATTACAAATATTGTTTAATGTTATTCCCTCTTTCTTGTCTCTCTCCTTTCTAAAGTCTTGTAGAATTTTAGTTAAGGGAGAAATCCTGTGGGAAAGGAGGTTGGAATGGGCAGTCACCTTGGCAGTAAAACATCTTCACTCTTGGGACACTGCGGTTAGCATGCATATGAAGCACACAGTTTTCTAGAATAATCTCCACATTGGTTCACTTCACCGAAATAGGATTCCTATCAATTTTTTTCTTGTATTTGTTTAACATACTGTGAATTATGCACAGTAATTTTGTTAGTTACCCTTTTCTTTGCTGAGACCAAACACCCTAGGAGAAGCAACTCAAGATGTAGAAAAATTTATTTTGGCTCATGATTTAAGGACACACAGTTCATCATTCCAGGGCTGGCAGGGGAGTAGGAATACCCTGGACAGGGGTGGTAAGAGAATAAAGCAAATGTTTGATCATATAGCCCTGGACCAGAGAAGAGAGGTGGAGCAGGATGTATGGTAGGGATATCCAACCTCAAGTATCACTCCTGAGATGAACTTCACCCAGATCTGTCTTCTAAATGGTCTACAAGCCCCCAAACCAGTGTCACCAGTTGGGGAACACCTGTTCAAATGCCTTGGCCTATGGGAGATATTTTAAACTAAAACCAAAACATTATTATTCAAAACTTCCTATTTTCTCCCACAGATATTGGACAAGATCAAGTTGTTACTGAAACAGGTAGCTCTACCACAAACTATCTGACTGTCCAAAGACAGGTCTTTCAATCATCGCCTTTACAGCATTAACAGCATTAATATGTGTTTCTCTTGTTTGTTGACTGAGGAAAATGTCGTATAAAAAGACACTTTGGACTGGTACAAAGACTTGGTGTTTTTGACAGTTTTGAGATTCAAACTAATAAAGGTATTCAGAGATTAAGATTGAAGTCATGGAGGATTTGTTCATTTTTATTGAACGTTCTGCTGGTGTCAAGTACACCATATCTTTTATGAGGTGAATTCATTCGTCTTTTGGGAACTTTATGGTTCTTTTTTATTTCAAAAAGGCAAATTTGGAGGAAGACATAAACAGGAAGATAAAAAATACAGATTTGTATTTCTTCTCTTTCTAATAGGCATTAAAAAGTTGGACCAGGGTGCTGCAGCCTCTAGTTCTGGTGTCCATCTTGAGTCAGGCTTCATACATTAAGAAACTTAATATGGTCATGGCTAAGTTTGCGACCTAAGTCAAAAAAAGATTTTTGAGGGCCCATACTAGTTTCCCCCTGCGTCTCCAAGACCCAGATGTACGTTGGTTTTGAAAAATCAGTGATAAATATCAATGTAGAAACTCTCAGGCAATTTCAGAATATGAGGTTATTGATTCTCAGTTTATTTTCTTTTTGATTATTGTGCATTGAACTGAATAGAATCAAACTCAGTTTTGATCCACTGTGGAATCCTAAGTTTTTGAGTCATGAATAGTTCAATTTCAACCAGAGCATGAGCGTACATGTTTCCAACACTTTACCACCTTTGTTGATTCTTTTCCAGGCTCACAACATAAATTCTACTATGTAAATGATTTGCCATTTGAGTTTCTTTGAGAGGTTAATATAGAATGTAAATAATATTTACAATGAAAGTTTCCTTAATTAAACCTTCACTATTCTTCTAGCTTAAATTTTAAATAATTTTATTTTTTATTATTATTAACTGATTATTATTAAAAATAAGTCTTAAAGTTTCCCTCTGCAATCATTCTCTGATCTTATGCAAAAACTGAATGTGAAGAAAGTATTCTTTTTGCTGGTGCCATTCCCTAAATTGCTAACTCTGTGGAAATGTTGCTTGCAATATTTTTATATCTTAGTATCTAATATTTCTTTTTTACTACCATAAAATATAGATAATAAAATTATAAGTACTGCCCTCTACAGAGTCATTTTAAATAAGATTGGTACTTAAATGGTCTTTATTTTTGGTCTCTCTTTTTCTCTTTATTCTTTCAGTCTGTTACTTTTTACCATATCTTCTTTCCTTCTTCCCTCTCTGTCCTCTTTCCTCCTCTAACCCTTCTTAAAATTGTAGTATGAAGAATTTAAGTAAATTTTATTTACTTTATAAATACTTAATTATATATTTCCACTATACCTTAATTAGTGTTTTCAAATAACATGCATGATCTATCTAAAACTACTGGCTCTCTGAACTTCTTTGATTTTTGTCTACTCAGTGTAGAGGTTGCTCATGGTATAGACTATATGCTACACACATATATATTCTCATGTCAACTAATACCTAGTTGTATTTTGATCAATGATCCAATGACATATAACACTGAACATCTGAAGAAGATGAGGATATGAAATGGCCAAGAATATTCTTCTTCATGGAGAACATTGCTGGTTCCCCTAGGTGGTCTGAATATTCCTGCTTACCACTGTCACTTAGCTGCTGCTCGTGGACGCTCCACAAAAGCATATATGGGAATTGAAAAGCAACTGTGGAAGCTTCACAGAATGAGATCTTTAGGAAATGATTATTTAATGAGGGCTATGCTCTTAGAAACGAACTAATTCCATGTTTACTGGAGAAGTGAGCTAGAGCAGCAGTTGGTTCCTGATAAACAGATGTGGCCTTTCTGTGGTATTATAGACGCAGAAAGCACACAAACACATCATCTTCCAGGGTTCTAAATTCTTATAGATGATTCTGATACTTTTGTCTTCTAATGATGACATAACTCCCTGTTGTTGTTAGTATTGGAATACTTATGTTTTCTTTGTTTTCTTTATGATTTCCATTTCCCACCTCAGTATACCTTATATTAAATTTCTTCTTTTACTTTAATTTTTTAAATTATGTGTGTGTGTACGCATGCACGTGCAATGGCATGGGAGTGGCAGTCAAAGAACAATTTTGTTTGAGCTAATCCTCTCTATTCATTTTCATGTGGGTCCTGAAGATTAGAATCTGGTTGCCAAATTTTCCATTCAGCCCCTTTATCCGTGATGCCATTTCGCCAACCCCATGTTGTTCTTTATAATATTTCTAACTAACTGGTTATATTCTGATAAAGAAGTATGTATATAATGTGTTGTTGCATTTCTTTCTATACCAAACATACCCCATTAGCCTATGAGCTTCCTAAAGGAGGGGACTGAGCTATGTGTGATACCTAGTTTGACTGAGGAATCTTTTCCTGCTGTGTATTGGATAGTCATGATTTGTTGGTATACGTCAACACATTTGTTAACGTTTATTAGTTACATGGATGCGAACACTGTACACATTTTCACAGTGTGATGAGTTACAGGTCTGTCTTGTGTTATAACTATTACTGTAAATTTTTTTGGTTTAAATGTTGCCAGATTTTCTTAACCACAAATTTATTTAGAGTCATAAATAAGTAAAAACTTGGAAAATAATGCTAAAAAATTCTGACTTTCTTTTTCTGCTGTCCAGTTTTCCTTAGGAAATAAATGAGCTCAACTATTGAGCCTTAATAAATGTTTCTTATTCATGATTTCCTACTTCTAAAAATCTTACATTAACTCTTTTTTTCCGCTCAGGATTTCCTATAATGTTTTTAGAAAGAATACCCCTCTTAAAGTATTTCTGTGCTTTGATTTGATTTATTTGTCTGTTAAAGACTTCCCTTAGTAGAAAGAATAACTATAATGAATATTGAAATATATTACTTAGTTGTTCACCATAAACCATAAAATTTGATGAAAGGTAGAAAAATGTACAAGAGCATTAAGAGGAGGCAAAGCAATTATTTGAGGGAGGATCTCTCTTGATGACTAAAACAATTGAAGTAGAAGCAAAAACTGATGCCTGGGTAAAGTTGAACAAAAAATATTGAGTTGGGATATAATGTCTCCTGGGAACACACAGCGTAAATCCAATCTATAGAACTATAGCTACGCATCACCTCTCCTTCCTTTGTTTTCTGTAACCAAAAACAACAACATGTCTAAGGACATGTAGCCCAAAGCTGAGCCAGTTGTTTTGAATACTTATTTACATAGTATATGCTGCATAAGGCAAGTTGGAAGAGATGGACCAAGTCCTTGGGCTCATTTTCTGCCCTCTTAGAAGAAATATTACTATGAAACTTATGGTATAAGCTATACACACCACACACACGAGAGAGAGAGAGAGAGAGAGAGAGAGAGAGAGAGAGAGAGAGAGAGAGAGAGAAAAGCACATATACATGTACATGCATATGCCACACATCTACACACTTGGAACAACCAAAGAATTCAAAGCAAAAATTGAGTTGATCTGAGGGGAAAAAATGATGTATCTTGGAGGAAGGAAATATGGAGGAACTCACTATGTTTTCTATCACTTAATTGCTAAAAATGTAAGTACTATAACAAGAGGCAAATGACTGCTTGGACTGTAGGAAGCTTACTGGGAGAAGCTTGTTAAATGCTCATATAAATTACTAGGACTAAGACTCTCTTTGTAATGTTCATTTCCCAGGGTCAGTTTTATTCCAAAAGAGGTTGTTTTCTCGGTGCTACACAATCCTTATCTTTACTCCCTGGGTTCTGTCTGTACCAATACTTACATATCCATAAATAAGTAAATTCTCGCTCTGCAAAACCATACAGAACTACAGAACTGAGTTTCAATTGGTCTGTTTTGTGCCATGTGTCTGTGTTAGACCTACACAGTGGTCTAAAACAGAGGCAGTGGACTAGAATCTTTCATGAGAAAAGAAAGTAAGGAATGAATTAGTTCCAGCCATAACCCAGAGACAAATAACTAAAAATATTTAAAAGAGGAAAAGTAGTAAAATGTGTTGTTAGGATGATACCCATGTCCACCAATGAACTGATGAAAATACAGTAGCTGGATAGTGTGTTATAGGGCTAGAGACAGGGCTCAGTGGTTGAGAGCATTTTCTGTTTTTACAGAAGACTCAGGTTTAATCCCCAGCACCCACAACAGGGCTCATAACTATTGGTAACTCATGTTGTAGGGGATCTGATGACCTCTTCTGACTTCCATTATTACCCAACATGCACATACATACGTGTAAGCTAAACCTTCATACATATAAATAAAAATAAATAAATCATAAGAAAAGAATATAGGTAGAGCTAGGCATGACAGAATGCACCTATAATCCTAGCACTTGTGAGACCAAGGGAGAAGGAGGATGAGTTTAAGGTCCTGGGCTACATAGTGCAACCCTTTCGCAAAAATGAAGCGTAACTAAGTCAAGAATGTAGACTGTAGAATGGCCTTTGGGCAGCAGTGAGTCGATTATGACTCTGTTTTCCATCTTCAATCTTATTGTGCCTTTGGTTTTAAAATGTTTTAAATTTTATAATGGATACAATAAACATGGTGCTCAGTTGTCGGGGATATACAAACAAATCAAACATACATTAAGAAAGAATTCCCCACTTTAGCATATTTAGATTCTGGTATCAGAAAGAGTCAGATAAACATGTTGTGCAAGGGGGTGTGGTTGTTTTGAAGGGCTAAGACTTGGAGATCAGTAGGTTCATAGATGGATCAAAAGGGGAGAATTTTTTTTCAGTAAATAATGCAAAACAAAGAAATACATCGATAAAAATCCTTTTATTTTATAATAAAACACATGTATTATATTGATTATCTTTGTACTGTATTATATTTAAAATAAATACATGTATCTAAAAAAATAAAGTAAATATATGGCATCATGGAAAAATTTTTAAAGTTGATAGCAATTTAATAAGTAAATAAATCAAAATAAAACATGGATCTATAGGAAGAGATGAAGTCAGAAAAGAACAGAAAAATTCATTTCTAGGTTTTATCAATTACAGTCTTTGGAGACATTTGTTAGATTTCACTGTGGCATTTAAAAAAATTGACAGAAACTTGAAAGTAGGAGTATAGAAAAGGATTTACTTACCATGGGGTACAAAGTTCAGTCCCCAACACACCCAAAACAACTTTGTGTTCTTTTCCCTTTTTCTTCATCTGACCCATTTTTTTCACCCGCCAATTCACCACACCCACAGCCTCCTTTCTCTTTTCATGAACCGGGTATCTTATCATCTTACTTCATCCCCCACCTCCTCAACACCTCCTTTTTCTACTGATGGCCTTCTTTCCTCACCGCATATGTGCATAGATACAAACAATATAAACTGGTGTCTGCACAGGAGAGAGAGCTTTCAATATCTGTCATTATGAATTTGAGTTACTTTACTCCATATAAGACTATCTAGTCCCATCTTGTTTTCCGAATTTATTTTTCTTTACAGCTGAATACAATCCCAATGTTGTTTACGCATACTCAAATGTCATCATCTGTTGATGGGCATCGAGGTTGATTCCATCTCCTTGCTACTGTGAATAATGCAGCAATAAATATGAATGCAGAAGCACCTCTGTGATAGGACAGAGGCCACTGGATAGATATATAGGAGTGCCCTAGGTGAGTCATATGTAATTCTATTACACCTTTCTTGATAAGCCTCCATGCTGATTTCTGTAGTGACTGTACCTCATTATCCTTCCAGCCGTAGTGTTGGTTCCACTTTCTCCACATCCCCACATGGATTTGTTGGAAACTTTAAGGAAAAAGGAGTAACAGAACAAGAATTGTCTTTGAAAAACAGTTCAAGATTGTAATTGTTGCAGCTTTAAGGGGAACCAGACAGAGCACACATTGAAATTGCTTCAAGGGTTGTTGTAGATGTGATGCCTGGAATTCGTCCGTGTCTGAGCTGAGGCTGTAACAGTATCATAAAGATAGGATGACGTCACACTTAAACGCAAACTGCTCTTATCATACGTGCACGGCATCCATGCTTCATTGTGCATGTTTGTCAGACCGCATAAAGTAGTTTTCTTTAGGGAGTATGAAGAGGGGCTCAAGAATTCAGTTGCCTCTTTGTAACAAATCATGGTGCAGATAATTTTTTTTTTTTTTGGTTTTTGGAGACACAGTTTCTCTGTGGCTTTGGAGCCTTCGCTGGAACTAGCTCTTGTAGACCAGGCTGGTCTCAAACTCACAGAGATCTGCCTGTCTCTGTCTCCCAAGTGCTGGGATTAAAGGCATGCGCCACCACCGCCCGGCTCATGGTGCAGATAATTTAAATGTTTGAAGACATGATGATCTATGATAGGTAAGACAACTTCTATATCAGTTTTTCTTGCAATGACTTAATGAAATAAGACACCAAGACTAATAAGTTGTTGAATGGAAATAACTAGAACAGATATTAAATTTAGTGGCATAAAACCAGTGGTAGACCCAGAATAGAATTTCCACATGACTGGGTTGTGAGTTGAGTCTCTGTTTCCTGACAGATGAAGATTTAAAAAAAAAAAAAACATTATTGCCGATTCATGCCACCTACCCAATATACAGGGTTACAAATATGGTAACTGATATTCAGGACTGGCATATCATCACATCATAATAATCACTAAAATAAGATATGACGAATGAACTCTGCAGGAATCTGATATGTCTTTTTAAACAAAGTGTGCCTATAACGTATGGCTGTCAAACTTTTATTTTTAAAGACATTCTAATTATAAGCAAAATGCTAGACAGAAACAATGGCATTTCTGTACCTTTAAAATCACCATTCATTACTATGGGAAATCAATACTGAATTCAGAATAATAAGTAATTATTGTGAAGAAACTTCATCCGGTAAGGCAGCTAGGTGTTCTATCTTGTAGTTGGAATATTATGGTTGAGTTGAGGACACAAATGCTTTTTTTCTGTAACTGTACATGAATTGAAAAAGAATGGGAACACTTGAAGACAGCCCATTTTCAGCCACCATCTGCTTGTTATAGCATAGCTACATGTTGTCATTTTTCCTCTTTTTTTTATTACAGTTATTAACACACTATAAAAACTACATTTAAATAGCATTAAGTTTGTAGCACTAACCAACTAAATGGAATCACTGAATGTTTCACGTGTTCTATGGAAGTTACTTTATCCCTTCTAGACATTCTTTGGAATCATGAACCGTCCTGATGCTCAGTTACAGTGAAAACAGGTGCCTGGGAGAGGCAATTACCAACTGTAAGTTTGGGCCTTCATCTTATTTTGTCCCAAAGTCTTTTGTTTACTTATCTTCATATTACTTGTACTATCAAGTTTGTATATGAAGTGGTGTTTTATATTAAAATAGTCATAGTTAGGCTTTACAATTCAGTAGGAGAAATGACCATGTGGTAATAAAATGAAATCATTGTACATGCTAAAATACATTAATTATAATATATACATAAATATATAAAAATATATTTATATATATGACATATATAAATATATATATTAAGGCTATAACTGAAAGAATTTACATTATTTTTGAGTATGAATAGAATTGTTCCTGCTACTAATTACATATTATGTCGGATTAATACAATAAATCAAATTAATTTGAAATATTATATAAATTTATGTATACAGAAAAATATTATAATGGTATTTTCAAAATAGAAATGGCTTTATCAAAGGATCAAAGAGATAACTTTTGTGTAAAAAGTGAAAGCCAGCCTATTATTATTTTTCACCATGAGATAATGCTTTTTAATATGATGATATAATGGACATCTGTGGATGTATATGTTTGTACCATCTTTGATAAAAAGAAGTGGTGCAGGAGACTTGTCTTTTCAGTCAATCATGTTTTAAATAAATGCTGATTGACCAGGTAGGAAGTATAGGCGGGTCAACCAAACAGGAAGTAGAGGCAGGGCAAGAAGAAAATCTGGGAAGCAGGAAACTTCCCTGACATTCCTACGCAGATCACCAAGGAGGCAACAATGTAAGCTGCCCAGCTGAGAAAAGGTATCCAGCCATGTGGCTAACATAGATGAATTAATATAAGTTATAATAGCTAGTAAGAAGCCTGAGATAATGGGCCAATCAGTTAATAACCTAATGTAGACTCTCTGTGTGATTTTCTTTGGGGCTTTCCGGCTGTGGGGTACCGGGCAGGACATAAACCCCAATGAGCAGGACCCTCATGTTACAAAGAAGGGTTCTAGGGCATATTCTCTCTCTTTTTATCTCTCTCTCCACCCTCCAATTTCTCCCCCCCCGGTATGTGTGTGCATGTGTGTGTGTGTGTCTGTAATTGTAGTACATACATGCAGATTTAGGTAATTTTTACATTATTGTGTAGAGGTATATGGTTAATGACATTCAGTACTCTTGATAAGGAATGAGAAGAAGTCTAACAGACAAGCACCAACAAAGATCATATAAGAAAAATATAAAAAGCACTAGTTTTGAACAGAGAATATAATATATGGAATTATAAAGCAAATACCGAAAGCTCCAAGGAAGTAAATGGAAAGTGAGGTAATATAAAGAAAATGCTACTAGAGCAGGGTATAAAATGACAGGTGAAGTACCATTGTTTGGGACAGAGCTGAGTTTGTAGAGGAGTCAATGTGCCAAACGGGAGGTTTTGTTACTTTGAAAGCTATTATGGCAACAATAATAATAACGCACATACACACAAATATGTTTTTATTACACACTCTTCTTATGAAAACTTATCAGGTGACTACTCCATACTTAGAAATAGAAATAGAGGGTATTTACCACAGTCTTACTAACAACATCATAGGGTAAATAGATTAAAAAAAAGAATGTCCATATAGTTGATAGCAACAATAAGTAATCACTCCATACAGAGAAACACAGAGAGATGAGTATGGCTTACACTCACCTACTAAAATAGTAGCTATTAATATTCCTTGAAAATATTTTAGTAGTTTAAATTTTCATGTTTCTCTCAATTAAAAAATTAATTTTCTTATTCTCTTGAAGTCAGCAATTCTCTCTTCCACAGAGAAGTCAAGAAATTTTATTAGTTCTTTTACCTAATAGCACTCATATTTTCTTTTCTAAAACCAAATAACTAAAGGTTAATTTATGTTGTAAGGGCCTGTCTCACAAAGCATGTATTCATTTTATTGTTTTAAAATACTTATGTGGGACCTTTGTAGCCATCACCTAAGGCAAAATGTACACTAGGAACACAATGTGTTACCAATGTTGCAAAGATGACAATTTGCTTAAGAACATAGACTTAGTAGAATAATTAGACTGACAAATGTAGAGAGAACTAAAATGTTATCTTCTGTTATTTCTCTACTTTCCTCGCTACTTTAATCGCTTTAATTTGACCATCACACTGAAGGATATTCAATAGCTCCCTTGCCTGCTTTCAGTATATAACTTAAATATAACATTAAAACCTGAAAACATAAGGCTATGTATTTTCTCTTCCATTTATATATCATTTGTGCGTAAAGTAATAACATTTTCCATGATGCTCAGACACCCTAAAATTATATATATTATTGGGGAATCATAAAGAACTTTAACACAGAGTATATTTCATTTTTAATGCTTGGAAGAAATAGAATAGAGGAGGTTGAAGCAGAATATATTCCTCCAAGAAGACGTCTAACTGGTCTCACATCTGGAACAGATAAGGAATTTTAAGAACCCGGCTTGCTTGCAGATTTAGGGTCGGGCCAGCAGTCTGTGCCCTTCAAAGTTCCAAGCCCACAGGGCTTCAGGGCAAAGTCCTCTAGATTTGACCAACTGCTGAGTGAGACATCAGGAGAACATGGCACTAACTGTGGTAATGTCAGGGTAATGTAATAACCACTGATGGAAAGTTAAAAACAACACAGTGTCTTAGAAATTTGGACAAAAATATTTTTCTTTTAAAGAACTTTCTATCCTTGTTCTCTGTCTTAGATACACTCATGAGTCCATGAGAGTGACCTTGGGCAAAATGGTGGACTCTGAAGACTTTTAAACTAAATGACATTATAAGTCATTTATATCCTCAGTTATTATCCATCTGGTTTCAATCTATCTATGAAATAGTCATTCCCTATATCCAAACAGGATCCCAGGGCTCTGACTCAAGTGGATTCTTAGCAATTCCTTTCTTTTACCCTTCTAGCATGCCAAGGTAATACACAAAATTAGCATAAATATATAATTTTTGACTGAGTTTGTAAATGGCATATATTCTTCATGAAAAAATATTTTACTATGAAATTAAAACTATAAGAATAGATATGTTCCATCCTTCAGAATGGAAATAATGTAAACTTCTGAATATGAACCCCTGGTACAACAATGGATGCCTGAGAATTTTGAACTTCCAATGGGAATATAAATCATAGCACTATTATGAGGGAATGATGAGCAACATTCAGAGATATAACCGATGTGTTTGGACTAGGTCAGCAAAGGCATACTTAGGATTATCTTAACAGAACTAATGTGTTTGGTCAGGAAATAATTTTGCTTGTCTGTTTTCTGGTTTTTAGCTTTTTAAAACCCAACTGCAGTTTCCACTTCTTCCTCTCCTCCCACTGCCCACATCTCCTCGATCCCATAATCCCGTATAATCCTCCTTCAGGTTCTATTCAGTAAAGGAAGGTGACCTCCCAGGGATATCAACAAAAACATGGTATATATGAAGCTGCAGTAAGACTGGGCACCTTCCCTTGTATTAAGACTAGACAAGGTCATTATTCCAACATGAGGAATAATGTTCCAAAAGCCTGTAAAAGTGTCCTAGACAGCCCCTGCTCCTCCTTGAGTCCCCACAAGAAGGTCAAGTTACATAACCGCAACATATATTCAGAGTGCCCAGATGTATATGCAGACTTCCTGGTTGTCAATTAAGTCCCTGTAAGCATCTATGAGCCCAGGTTAGGTGATTCTGTGGGTTTTCGTGTGGTGTACTTGACGCCTCTGGATTCTACAATCTTCCTCACTGTCTTCTACAGGATTCCCCAGCTCTGTCAAATGTTTGTCTCTGATTCTGTGGGTTTTCTTGTAGTGTCTTCAGTGCCCCTGGATCCTACAATCCATCCTTTCTGACTTCCCTGCTCTGTTCAATGTTTTCCTATGGTTCTCTTTATCAGTTTCCATCAGTTTCTGGATGAAGTCTCTCTGATGAAGAAGGTTGTTTCCTAATTTTCTGTGAAATTGCCACACTGACCTCCAAAGGGTCTGAAAAAGCTTGCATTCCCACCACCAATGCAGAAGTGATTCCGTTTCCCCACATCCTCTCCTGCATAAGTTGTCATCAGTGTTCTTGATCTTGGCCATTCTTACAGGTGTAAGATGGAATTCTAGAGTTGTTTTGATTTGCATTTCTCTGATGACTATGAATTTTGGACATTTCCTTAAGTGTCTTTCAGCCATTTTTAGATTCCTCTGTTGAGAGTTCTCTCCGTTCTTCCACTGCAAGACATTTAGATTGTTTCCAGGTCCCGACTATTACAAGAAAAGCTGCAGTGAACATAGTTGAACAAGTGGCTGTGTGGTATGATTGAACATGTTTGAGGCACATGCCTGAGAGGGCTATAGCTGGGTCTTAAGGTAGATCAAATGCTAATTGTTTGCAAAACTGCTATATTGATGTCCAAAGTGACTGTATAAGTCTGCACTCCTACCAGCACTGGGTGAATGTTACCCTTCCTGCACATTTTCTCTAGCATGAACTGTCACTTGTGGTTTTGATCTTAGTCATTCTGACAGGTATGAGATGGTATCTCAGAGTCAGTTTCATTTGCATTTACCTCATGGCTAAGGATGTAAAACATTTCTTTAAAAGTTTCTCAGCCATTTGGGATTCTTCTGTTGAGAATTCTCTGTGTAGATCTGTATCCAATTTTTAAATTGGATTGCTTAGTTTTTGATGTCTAGTTTCTCAAGTTTTTTTTTTAATATACATTTTGGAAATTACCACTATGTCAGATATGACATTGGTGAATATCTTTTATCATTCTGTTGACTGTCAATTTGTCCTATTGACAGTGTCCTTTTCCTTACAAAAGCTTTTCAGTTTTGTGAGGTCCTGCTTGTTAATTGTCTTTCTGGTGTCTATACTATTAATTAGTATTCTATTCAAGAATTTGTCTTTTGTGCCATTGAGTATTTTCCAATTGGTCTTTTAATTGTGTCTGGATTTATGTTGAGGTCTTTGATCCACTTGGATTGAGTTTTGTGCAGGGTGATAGATAGGAAATTTTTTTGCATTCTACCACATGCTGATATCCAGTTATGCCAGCACCTTCTGTTGAAGAGCCTTTCTTTTTTCCATTGTATAATTTTGGCTTCTTTATCAAAAATCAGGTGTTCATAAAAGTGTGGATTTACCTTTGGGTCTTCCATTTGATTCTGTTGTTTCACTGGTCTGTTTGGTTATGACAATCTGTGCTGTTTTTATTACTATAGCTCTGCAGTAGTGCTTGAAATGAGTGATGGTGATACCTTGGTTCCTTTATTGTACAAGATTGCTTTAGTTTTCCTGGGTTTTTTGTTTTTCCATACCAAGTTAAGCATTCTTTCAAGGTCTATAAAGAATCCTATTGGAATTTTAATGGAGACTGTTTTGAACCTGTAGATTGCGTTTGGTAAGAATATCATTTTTATTATATTAATCCTACCTACTGATCCAAGAGCATGGGAGATCTTTTCATCTGATATCTTCTCAAATTTCTTTCCACAAAACAAGAATTTCTTGTCATACAGGTATTTCAATTGCTTGGTAAGAGTTGCACCAAGATATATTATATATTTTATATATAATATATATATATATTATACAAGATATAATATATATTGTGTGTGGCTTTTGTGAAGGGTATTGCTTCTTTCTCAGCCTGTTAATCATCTGTATATACGAACGGAATTGATTTTTTGTGTGTTAATCTTATATTCTTATAATCTTATATTCTACAACTTTGCTAAATGTGTTTATCAGCTTCAGGAGTTCCCCGATAAAATTTTGGGGGTCACTTATATATACTGTCATATCAACTGCAGAGAGCAATACTTGGGCTTCTTCCTTTCTAATTTTTATTCCCTTGATCTCCTTCAGTTGTCTCATTGCTCTAGCTAGAACCTTAACTACTGTATTGAATACACATGGAAGGAGTGAACAGAGTTGTTTTTTATTTTAGTTGAATTGCTTCAAGTTTCTCGCCATTTAATTTGATGTTGACTATTTGCTTTTATTATGTTTAGGTATCCACCCTTGTATCCCTAATATCTCCAAAATTTTATCCCTAAGGAGTGTCCAATTTTTTTGTGCAAGAGGTTTATTTGAAAGGTCTGAAGGAGAAAGGAAAAGAAAAAATGGTTGTATAGGAGTGGCAATGATAGAGAGGCAGACAGACAGACAGAGAGACAGGGATGGGACTAGAGGAAGGAAAGAGGCAAGAGAAGCAAGGGAGGTTAGAGAGGATCAAGAAGCAAGTGGTGCATGAGCCAATAGTGAATTTCCTGACCTTTTTTTTTGACAAATTGTAAAAAAGGTGATGACAGTCAAATAGAAAGAGCACTGTGGATACAATGATATCAAGCAAGGTAGAGCTTTACTGTGAGACATTTTGAAAAACATCTAAAAGTATCTCTCTGGCATACTGTTGTCTGATAATTTGATGGAATGCCTTGGGTCCTGGAATAGACTGCTTTCCTTTCTCTATCATAAATTTATGAAAGCATCACAGAGTAGACATTGAGCGTGTGTGTGTGTGTGTGTGTGTGTGTGTGTGTGTGTGTGTGTGAAACTCTGCTTTATTCGTTTGGGTACTAAGTCTTTGGCCTAGAATATTATGTTAAATTCACAAATACATATGTCCTACAGAATAAATTTACTCACTGCAAGTTTACTATTTATTTAATACTTAACTCCAATCAAATCTCCTTGGTGTTGTGGAAGATCCTTCTGTCTATGTGTTGCTTTTATTGGTTAATGAATAAAAAAAATCTGGCTTGGTTTGTGTGATAGGGTAGAGCAGAGCTAGGTGGAGAAAACTAAACTGAATGCTGGGATTACATATGCTGGGTTACAGTCTATTGATGAAACTCAAGGCAAGAAGTAAAGGCAGGAACTGAAGCAAAGATCGTGGAAGATCACTGCTTACTGGCTTGCCCCCACTGGCTTGATCAATTTGTTTGATTTTATAATTCTTTTTATTGACTTATACATTTTTTCTCACTCCCCTCTTTTCTTTCCCTTTCCTACTCTGCCCTCTCTTGTGATGCTCAAACTATCAATTTACTTATGAGATCTTGTCTTTTTCACTTTCCTATGTAGATCCATGTATGTCTCTCTTGGGGTGGGTAGTCTTTGTATTCTAGTTTCTCTGGTGCTGTGGCCATAGGGTTGTTTTTATTTGCTTTATGTATAAAAGCAGCTTAGAGTAAATACATCTTACATTTGTTTTCATGGGTTAAGTTACCTCACTTAATATGTTTTTCTCTAGATCTATCCATTTGTCTGCAAATTTCAAGATGTCATTATTCTTTTACTGCTATATAGTACTCCATTTTGTAAATGTATCACATTTTCTTAATCGATTCTTCAGCTGAGGGGCATCTAGGTTGTTTCCAAGTTCTGGCTATTACAAATAATGCTGCTGTGAACATAGTTGAGCACATAAGTGGAGAAATAAGATATTTGGTAACAGACCAGATTTAAACAATACCTAACACAAATCCAGTCTTACACAAAGTACTGAAAGAAAAACTCAAACTCAAGGAAGTCAGTTACACCTACAAAAAACACATACTATAGATGATCCCACAGCAGCAAACCCCAAAGAAGTGAAAAACACACAAACCTACAACAAAAACTAAAATGACAAGAACAAGCAATCACTATTCATCAATATCCCTTAATATAAATGGACTCAGCACACCTCTAAGAAAACACAGGCTAACAGATTGGTTACAAAAACAGAATCTATCCTTCCGCTGCATACAAGAAACACATTTCAACTTGGAAGACAGACATCACCTCAGAGTAAAGGGTTGGAAGAAAATTTTCCAATCAAATGAACCTAAGAAAAATGCTGGGGTAGCTATCATAATAGCTAACTAAATAGACTTCAAACTAAGGTCAATCAAAAGAGACAAAGAAGGACAATTCATATTTGTCACAGGAAAATTCCATCAAGATAAAATCTCAATAGTGAACATCTATGCTCCAAATACAAGTACACCCGCATAATTAAAAGAAACATTACTAAAGCTTAAATTACATATTAAGCCCTACACACCAATGCTGGGAGACTTCTTAGCCTTTTAATGGGTCACTATACTGTTGTTAAAGAGTGCAGCTCTTTAGGGCAGAGAATTTTGGAGCATATATATATATATATATATATATATATATGTATATATATATATATATACTATATTTGTCCCACAGTACCTATTTTCTTTGAGGTTATATTATATACTGTGTCTGCATTGGGCTCTTTTGTGTTTTCAGTCTTTATGCTTGACTTCTTTCTGAGAGCAACTTTGACATGTAGTTCATGTAAAATTTATGGACATGTAAAATAAAGGATTTGAGAAGGTAGGGGAACAATTGATTCTACTTCAGAGTCAAATTCCTCTAGAAGCCTAAAATGTACTACATAAAATATAAGTCCTCCATCAGAAATTCATCAAAGCATGATTATATTTCTTTAAGTTCTGTCCTAATCAAAGATATTGTCTAAGTTGATAGAACACAAGGCCTGTGGCTTTGTAGGTTTAGTCTGAATTTCCTATTGAGATTTGAACGTAAAAGTGTTCCTCTCAAAACTTCCTGTGTTGAAGCTTTGTCCTCAGTTTAGTGGTGCTATTGAGAAGGGACTGGGTCATGAAGTCACTGACTGTATGAGTTCATAGCTGAATGGGCTATTAGGATGTGGGACTTGAAGGGAGAGATGCCTTTGAGGTGTTTCTTTGAAATATGTATCTTGACATTGAGCTCTTCTCTATTGACTTGCTGATTGGCACAATGTGAGCAGCTTCCTTTCCCTTCTGTGTTTTTTTTCCTACCATCATCTTCTGAGTCATAACAAGCCCCTATCAATGGAATCAGTCGTCAGTCGACTGAAATCTGAAACCATGAAACCAAATAGTCTTTATAAGTTACTCAGATAGATCTTTTTATCATGTAACAGAAGTAGTACTACATTGTCTCCTATGTATTTCCTTCATTTACTAATATATGCTGATGTAAGCACCAGATGATTAAAGGCTGATGACAGTGACTATAATAGTACTCTTAATTTGTTAGTTAGAAAATTTAGACTATTTTATACCATGTTAAGGGAAAATTCTCAAAATAACCCCCTTATTGGGAGAATATGGTAAGATAACACTATCCCAGGTGAATTAGCAACATAGTTTACTTAATTTTAGAACACTCAGTGGGAAATACATTAAATTATACCTTTATTTTTGAATTTTAACTGTAGTGTTTCAAATAGCTTGTCCTAAATGATAGAAATTTTTTAAAATTTATTATTATTATTATTACAAGAAAAAATTTATTTACTCCCCTTGTTCCCGGCCCTCCCGCTCCCCCCATACCCCACCGCCCTTCCCCTGCTTCCTTAAGATGGGGCAGGATACCCTGCCCTATGGGAATCCCAAGGCCCTCCGCCCTCCATCTCAGTCTAAGAAGATGTGCATCCATATAGAATAAGTTCCCAAAAAGCCAATACATGCAGAAGACATAGGTCCCAGTGCCATTATCATTGGCTTCTCAG